>BSBK01000706.1:947500-1520861 GCA_027943335.1 Chamaecyparis obtusa
ATTGGTTGATCTTCAAAAACCCCAATCCTGATGTAAGTAAACCTAGGAAACTGGATGTAATAACTACCATATGTTTGCACACTGGGGTAAACACTTAGTATTGCACAGACATAGTACAAGAAATATAATAAACATAGAATATATCCAAGAATAATATATACTTTCATTAATCATTCCAAACTGGCAAGTACATAATTTACATCATAATGATAATACAATAATCTATCATGTCCATCACCATCCTCCGAGAGGGTATATAAACTACCCGAAGGGCCACAACTGAAATGTCATGACACAACCATTTACCTCTCAGTCACTAATGACTAAGGCTAACATAACATTTAATTAACGTATTAACCAATACATTCAAATATCCTAACAACATCACCCCCCCAAAAAAAAAAACAAGTCATCTCCGATGACTTACAACAAAAGGAGATGAAATACACTACATAGAATAACAAAATCACTAAAGAGAAGGGGTAGAGGGTGTCCCTAAAAAAGATGAAGTGCTACCCTCCCCATCAATGTTTCATCATAGATCTTTTTCTATCACATCACATTCCTCTTATGCCTGCACCAAACTTATCTCCAAAACATACTTTTCAGTTATAGCCTCCACTAATTCTTGTTCAAACAATACTATCTCCCGGGCCAATCTAACCTCAATAGCCACCCATGCTACCTTTTTTGCTTCCAACTCATGGGTCTGCTGAGCAAAGTATTTCTCTACTACTTCCAACTAGGTGGTCAGCTCCTCTTGAGCTCTCTGTGCATCTACCAAGATAGCATCACGTCCAGCCAACACCTACTCCTCTGAGTGCCTCAAAACATAGTACCCCTCTTGAAAGGCTTCCTCCAATGCTCTCTCCACTTCTGGCATGCAGACACTCCATGTCTGCAATAGCTTTAGGTCTCATCAATTGGTCACACTCCCCAAAGGCTGAATAATTTCCTCGTGGTGTTCTGATTCCCCAACTCACAATTGTGATTTTTGTGATTTTTATGGAACCCTCAAACCCACACAAAAATCCATGGAACACACCATTTTTGTGATTTTCTTCCGATCCCATACTCTTTCTGCCAACCACTTATGTTTTCTTCACTACCTGCTTATGTCCTTCCCTTTGGTACCATACGTTATTCATTGCAAACTATTTTGATTTTTAGTCATTCTTTTTTTTTTTTTTATCAGAACCTTCCTCTCGCTACTGCCACTCCTTGCCCTCAATAAATTTCTTCTCTTCCTTTTATCTATACCAACTGTGCCTTCCTATCATAGGTATTGTTCTACTTACTTTTTACTTTTCACCCGTTTTTGTTCCACTATCATACAATAATAAAATTAGTCCTCAAAACAAAGTAACTGTATGGGCATTGTTCCTCTTTTTAATTCCTTTGGATGCTAAGTACTCATAGGGATCCATACAGCCCTATGGATGTAAGAGTCGTGGCTACCTTTTCCTTCACCCAAGAGAAATGTTTGAGTACAGACGGTACCGACTTTCATACACACAGCTGCAACAAGAGCATCGTATGAACTATCGTACGGTCTTAAATCTATTTTCTTCTTCTCGGTCATATGGTTCATAGAGCTCCCCTTCCTTCAACACATGTGTGATTTTTGTATGGTCTCCTTATTTATTTATGCATGTGCGATTTGTTCTATCACCATATGGTATTCCTAATGCCATACATAATTGATCTTGCTTGCAACAGAATTATTTTTTGCTTCCATACGGTACCTACGTGCGAGTTTATATTTGTGGTTTGACTATCCTATGGTACAGTGTGACTGTTGTACATTTGTGTGTCATGTGATTTGTTTCCGTATGGTGACTTGTCTTACTTGTTCTCGGGTCATATGGTCATTTTTTCATTCTTTTTTTTATTTCTTTTTATTTCTTTTTTTATTACTATCTGGATGCTTCTCCAGTCACCCATACAGATAGCTCTCAGGTCACCTTCCTGACCTCTTGAGTCTATTTCCATCCTCTCAGGTGATATGTCCCTCCTCTTGGTTCCATCCTCTCTGGGTAAGGTTTCAATTTGGACCCATTGATGGCCTCATGTATCCACAGTTCATCAAGAGTCCACAACTTGACAACCCCATTGTAGCTGACTTCCCAAAATTTTCCTAGCATAATCTCATTGTGTAGTCATTCCCTCAAGCTTTCCCTATTACCGAGTCTATTTTCAATGGCGATCCAGAGGCTTGGAACCATAAACTCTACAGGGACCGCAGTCTCCTTCCTGTACATAAGAAGAAGGAGAATAAAGATTTTGAAGGCTACGGTCTGCCACATAGGATTTCAATCATTGCCAATAGGAATGAGCTTAGGTTCCTCTTCCTTGCCCAGATTCATTGGTTTGACAGATGACTCCTTATTCTTCATGGGGTTTCGTTCATCAAATTTATGCACTGGGACTTTGCTTACTTTTGCATCCCCTTCCTTGTATTCATCGTACTCTAAGGGAAATGTTTTTGGCACTTCCTCAATACTTAGTACATTGCATGCTGGTTGGAAGAGTTTGTAGTCCTCCATTTTCTAGTGGAAGAGACCATTCATAGAGTTTGTATCATCCTCTAAGTATTCTCCCAACCTTAGCACACCTTCACTATTTAGTTTCATTTTGTCCCTTCCTTCATCCCTTTGATCATTTTCACTATCAGATTCTGAGTCTGAAGAAGAGGTTATCTCTTTGTTCACCATCTGGGTGTGAAGGTCAATGGTGAACTTCCTCCCCCCTTCTCCATCGAGAGGGTATTTTTCTTCCAATTGTGGTTTACCTTTGTCGTGACCAGCTAGCCTCGACCCAGAATGGCATCGTAACCCTTTTTTTTCAAAGGTATCACCACAAAGTCTAGTAGAAATGGTTGCGAGCTAATGGTGACCTATTGTGCCATCAACATTCTGAGGGGTTTGATACCTTGTTGATCAGCACCCAATAAGTTGAAGATTGGGGGCCACAAGGTTGGCTTGCCCAATTTCTTCCATGTTTCCTCTGAGAGGATGTTCACTCCTAACCCTCCATTCACTATAGTGTCTATTAGGATGGAGCCGAGGATGCCCATCTTGATGACTATTGGGTACCTTCTACTGTTTACAGCAAGTATCATCGGGTTAGTTGCAAACCCTCTAGGGATGTTTGTATGTGTGGTATTTGGCTGCGTGGCCATGTTCCCCAACAATGTCGTTCCCAAGTGAGGCATGGTGTGAAGGAGGTCCTGGAGTTTCACCGGTACCTCTACCTATAACATTTGCCTCAGAATGTTTTGTTTTGCCTCCCTCCGGCCTGAGGTGGTAGCCATCTCCCATATTTCTTTTGGTGCCTTCATTGCCTTCTCTATTTCTTCCTTACCTTCTTGTGCCCCTTGTTTTGCTTCTGATCGTGTGATGGCTAGTACCCCCTCATCACTTCTCATTCCATCGATGTTGAGCAAGTTGACCCTAGATTTTGGGTAGTTGGTATCCTCGTGGTTGTAGGACCACACTAGTGGAATAGTTTCTATGGGGTTTCATCCTTGTCACAATCCCTTGAAAAGTGGCCCCACTGATTACAAGCTTGACACTAGATCATCGGCCGACCCTTGGAGTCATATTATATTTGACTTGTGTTGGTTTTGTTATTGCCCCTTCTGCCACCATGTCGATTACCTCCATACCTACCTGAGGATGTGTTATTGTTAGTCTCTGCCCCGGATGTAGATGGTTGCTCTTGGGTAAATAGCACTTGTTGATTCTTCACCTTCATGTTGTATGGGCATTCCTTGGTGGAATGGCCCATGATCTAAAAAATGTCACAAAATACCTTTTTGGGACATGACCCCATTGTATGGCCACTCATCTTGCATTCTGTGCACCACATGTCATCTTCTCCCTTGCTAGTACCCCCTTTCATGGTCTTGAACTCCTTCATCATTCTCTCCATGTCCTTTTGGAGTGCCCTAACTTTTTTCTTTGACTCACCATCACTTCTACTATCATTGTCTAAAGTGTCATCTTCGTCAGAAGAGGACTTGCTTCTTTTCTTCTTGGAGGTCTTCTATTCGCTCCCCAAGTCCATCACCTAGCTATAGGCATCTACATATGAGGTAAGGGGCACTATCTTCATTTTCCTCCATAGGTTAGATTTCAGGCCCTCCATGAACCATCTTTTCTTCAGGCCATCCGCTAGCTAGCTATCCATTGTTTTGACTAACTCCTTTAGTCGGTGACTGTAAGCCCACACGGTCTCATTCTTTCCTTGTTTGGTACCATATGTCTTGGAAACAATTTCATTCTCATCCCTCGAGAGTCAAAACTCCATCTAGAATTTTGTCTTGAGTTCATCCCAAGTGGTCACCTTTATTTTATTCACACTGGAGTACTAGTCGACAGCTACCCCTCTGAGTGTGGCTAAAAACTATTTTACCCATTCTGCATGGTCGGCGACTCCATTCACCAACCAAATTGTCTTATATGTATGAAAATATCATACTAGAACTTGCTTCCCATCATCATGGAATTTTGGCAGCTTTTCTTTGTTAGTCACCATGTTTACTTTTCTAGGTGCTGACTATGTTTGCAGTAGCGGTTGTGTTATAGGCTAAGATGGTAGTACTGGTGTCGGTATCCTAGAAATGTTTGGTACCATACCACTTGATGTCCCCAAACTACTAGAATTGTCTAATCCTGGTGGGCTACTATGATCCCCGTGCCCCTCTGTCACTTTGATACTCTCAGCGGCAGTGGTATCCTGAGCCTCCCTCCATGTAGCTTCCTCTTCTTCCTTCCTTCGATCTTCTCTTGCTTCCGTCTGTAGGGTTAAGGTTAAGGACCCGAACAAGCTCCTTGTTTCCTCTAGGCGGTCCTCATCACTTCTTCCAGCCTCTCAGTTAAATTCCTCCAGATGCTCACCTTCACTTTCTCCCTTTGGTAGTCCTTTGACATGTCTTCTGAATCTCTCCCTTCGCTCGGCTTGCTGTTGTGTGAGTACGACAATTCTAGCGGCTTGTTCTTCTTCAAGTTCCTTCTTTAAATTTCTATTTTTATTTAATTGATTAGGCATAAATTCTATTCAATCATTTATAAAGTTTTATGGCCCCATCCTCATTCATCCTCAAGTGGTATTCTCATTCACCCACTCATTCCGTCACTTGCTAGATTCATTTGGCAATGGGCTAGATGTTTGCCTACTAGGGTAAACTTAGTATTACACAAACATAGTACATGAAATATAATAAACATAGAATATATCAAAGAATAATATATACTTTCATTAATCATTCCAGATTGGCAAGTACATTTACATCATAATGATAATACAATAATCTATCGTGTCCATCTCCATCCTCCGAGAGGGTATATAAACTACCTGAAGGGCCACGACTGAAACGTCATGATGCAACGGTTTACCTCTCGGTCACTAACGACTGTGGCTAACATAATATTTAACATATTAACCGATACATTCAAATATCTTGACAACACCATATTTGGTCACAACACACCCAAACGAAATAGAAAAAGACATCTAACCTAATATTTACAAAAAATTTACATACTGAGAGACTCAAAGTTTTACCAACTTTAAATCTTGTCCATTGTATGAGTATGGCAAGATTGATCCATCAGGATAGGCTAGTTTAAAAGCATTAGATCCCAACTCCTCTTTAATGAGAAAAGGTCCCTTCCACAAGGATTCAAACTTACTATGTGCTCATTTAGGTTCTTTCCTTTTATCCCAAAGTAGCACTTCATCTCCCTTCATGAATTTTTGAGGCCGATTTTTCCTATCAAAGATGTTTTTGAACTTAACCTGATGCTTTGTAATTTTTTCCACCAATGCTTCCCTTTCTGCTTCAAGTTTATGCAAATACATGATTCTTTTTTCCAAGGAGTCTCTGAAAGCTTGGTCTTCAATAGCAGCTTGTAGTTTTATTGTTGATAACTCTAAGGAAAGAGATACTTGGGCTCCTACCCCATACACTAATTCAGATGGCACCATGTCGATTTCTCTTTTTGGTGTTATTATGTCTACCCAGAGGGCTTCAAAGAGATTTTTATGCCAATTTTTACCATTTTCATCTACCAACTTCTTCATGATGGCTACTAGATTCTTATTACTTGATTATGCTTGCTCATTTTCTTGTGGGAAATAGTTTGATGAATGGGGCAAGAAATTACTATGATCATAACATAAAAGAGTTGACTCTTGGGATGAAAAATATATTGTGTTATCTGTTAAAATCTTCTGAGGAACTCCAAAACACACCAGGATATTATTTTTTAAGAAATCACACACCACCTGAGAGTTTTCTTTTTTGGTTCGGATAGCCTCAACCCATTTGGTGAAATAGTTTGTTGTTGTTAGAATATAGATTTCACCAGTAATGGAAGGAGGATTAACAAGGCCAACGAAATCAAGTCCCCACTACTTGAAGGGTTCATCCACAAAGACAAGTTTCAAAGGTAACACTGCCAATTGAGGTTTTCCAGAAAACAATTGACACTTCTCGCACCTTCTGACATATGTATAAGCATATTTAAACATGCCTGACTAGTAGAAACAATTGTGGAGAATTTTGAAAGTAGTAACTAAAGAATAAAAGTTTCCCCCATTGGTTTCCTCATGAAAGGTTTTTAATAATTGCACTTGTTGCTCCTTATCGACACATCTAAGGAAAGTTCCATCAACACCTCTTTTAAACAATGTACCCTACCATATCACATATTTAGTTGCTTGAAGTCTCAGATTGTGTCTTTCTTTTGGTGTTAATTATGTAGGGCATTCTCCATAAGTTAGATTATATGTTATGTCACAAAACCAAGGATCAGTCAAACTAACCAATAATGCTTGAGATACCCCATTCCCAAGCTCTTCATTCTCTTTTGGATTCTCGGCTATGAATTTACATAATCCTCTTCCTCTAACCAGTTTTGTGGGTTTTATTGTCAAATCATATTCCTATATTTTAGTTACCCATGTCGCCCTTTTTCTCATAGCTATTTCTTGTTGGGTGAGTAGGCTTTTTACAACAAAATTAGGAACAAATACCACAGAGTGGGAATGAAGAATATAAAACCTAAATTGTTTGACATCTTTGAAGATTGCAAAAGCTTGTTTTTCAATGATTGAATACTTGAGCTCATGCTTTTTAATGGGGGTACTCATGAAAGCAATAGGTGCTTCATTTTCTGAATCAATCTTTTGAGTAAGTATTCCTGACAATGAATGGTAAGAGGCATAGCAATAAATAATGAAATATTTTTATAATCAGGCTAAACTAAGGATGGGGCAATTGCCATAACATTTTTTATTTCATTCAATTCTTCTTTACCAGCTTCAGTTCATTTAAAGGGTTATTTTTCACTCATCATACCCACAATATGTCTAGTCAACTCAAAAAAATATGACCAAAGAAAGTTTTAACCCTAGTCCTAGTTGATGGAAGACTTAGCTTTTGAATAGTTTTCACTCTTTCTGGATCAATTTTAATCCCTTCCTTAGAAACTATATGGCCCAACAACTTACCTTTTGTTACACAAAAGATAGACTTTTTGGGATTGAGAGAAATACCATGGTCTCGAAACCTCTGTAGAATTGATCAGAGATCTCTGAGGTGATGCTTTCTTCTTATGGAATAGACTATCAAATCATCAAGGAATATAACAATAATCCTATTCTTCATGTCAGAAAAAGAAGAATCCATAACTCTCTGGAAAGTTGCCCTAGCATTTATCACACCGAAGGGCATTCTATTGTCTACAATTATTCCCCAAGGTGTAGTAAAAGAAGTTTTATGTTTATAATTTTCTGCCACACTGACTTGATTATATCCTAAGAAACCATCAAGTATTGACATGATCTCTGATCTAGAAATAATTTGTAAAACATGTTCCATCATTGGTAAGGCGTAATTGTCTTTCAAGCTAGCCTAATTTAGGTTGTGAAATTACACACAGATCCTTATTTCACCATTCTTCTTTCTTACCGGGACAATGTTTGCAATCCATGTTGAGTGGAGAATTGGGTATATAATTCTTTCCTTCAACATTTTCTCTACCTCCCATAGTATAGCTTATGACACTTTGGGGTTATAACTACGTAACTTTTTCTTGAAAGGTTTAGATTCTGGTTTGAGGAGTATATTATGACTAAAACTCCCACCTCTGAAATCCTTTAAGTAATTATAATTCCAAGAAAAAACATCTATATAGGTAGTCAATAATGCTTGGAGTCTTTCATTTTCCTGTATAGATAGAGTCCTACCTACAAATATCTACTTAGGTTGTGTTACATCTCCAATATTTATTTTTTCATACTCTTTTAGTGCTTCAAAGCTTGGGCTTCCTTTTCCTGAAATATAGATATCATCTCTTCTAGAGAATAAACTTTCAAGAGAAATCAAGCCTTTAGGAATCTTATTACCTTTTAACTAAACTATCTCCTCTGATGATTGTGTTTTAGAATCAAATTATTCACATGTTTCTTTGATCCTTCAAAATAAGTAGATGCAAAAACCTCTACACATGCCATAAAGTCCTTTATACTAGCATCATCTTCAAACACTTGTAAATGTTCAACATTGTCAGGAACTACTGGTTTGTAAATCATCTCTATTCTATAAGTGTCCATCTTGAAATCAAGATGAGGAAGCAATAAGGAAGCCGAAACAGCTAAAGAATCTACCCTTGAATTTAAACTTCATGGGATAGCTTCAATAGAAAAGGTGTCAAAGGATTCAATTTCATTCCAAATCAAATCTCTATAATTCTTTAGTCATTCATTCTTTACTATGAACTGACCTTTCACTTGTTTGACTATCAGATCAGCATCTTCTTGCAACAAGAATTTTAATTCCATGAGCCTTTGCCTCTTGCAGGCCCAACAATAAGGCTTCATACTTGACAATGTTATTGGTGTTCTTAAAATATAGCTTGAAGGAAAAAGGCAAGCATTCTCCGCCAAGGTCTTTAAGCACTACTCCAGCTCCTGATCTAGCATTAGCACAACTACCATCAAATTCCATTGACCAAATTTGAGTAACCTCATCTTGTACCATTGGAATAGGGGAGAACTCATCAGACTGTTAGAATAACTAAGAGGGGGGTGAATTAGTTATCCACAGTCCCAAATACAAAATGTATAACTTTAAACAAATTAAACAAAATTTTGCAGCTTTGTAACATAAGATAGTAAACTATATGTTCTTTTATCAATTACCAGTTAATAACTTATAGTGATTATCGACCAAATCAAATATGCAACATGTAAAGTATGATAACCAAATAATCATCACAGTCAACACATAATAAAAGAGATTTAACGTGGAAAACCTATAAAGGGAAAAACCACCTGGGACCGGTAACCCAAAATATTGTTCACTCTTTTGAAGTGAGCTCAATGAAGAGCTAACCCTATTAAAGGTTACAAAACACACTGTAAGGTGTGACCTTGTTAGAGGATTTAACACTAACAGTTATCGTCCAACTAGCATTCACTATGGGGTTGACATGATAACAATGTACATTCTATGAATGACATACAAGACTTTCAAGTCCACTTGAATAAGAGATTTATCTGTTTGACCCTAGCTAATTGTAAATTTGTAGCCATGTTTATCCTGAATTACATCATCTACAGGTATGGTGTACCCTCCTCAATAATCACTAACAATGGGGGCAGTTCAAGAACAAGGATCTAAAATAGCTATGCTCTAAGTTCAAGATTACTCAGCATTGGTCTTCCATCTATTATCCCTAGGATAATGGACATGCAAAAGCATCAAATAAGGCAATCCTTAAGATCCTGCACCACACAATTCACAAATATGGACAAGATTGGCACCTCTAGATTAATCTGGCTCTATGGGCTTATCAAACAAGCATATGAACACCGACAAGGGCCACACTCTTTACTTTGGTTTATGAAGCGGATGTTGTGCTACCTATTGAGGTCAAGATTCCTACTTTGTGAGTCTCTCTAAAAGGCCTCATCACTGATGAAGATATTAGAATATCTCAGTTATAAGAGCTAGAACTATTGGATGAATGTTGACAAGTGGCATTTGATCATCTCTGAGCATATCAGAAATGAATGTCCAAGAGCTACAACAAGAAAGTCAGACCAAGGGACTTCCAAGTGGGTGATCTCATCCTGAGAGAGAACCCTAAGAATCAACAACAATGGATCCATAAGGGAAAGTTTGAACCAAATTGGCTTGGTCTGTATATTGTTATTGTAGTGTTTGGGTCTGGCACCTATCAAGTCTCTACTACTGAAGGAGAATAGCTCAAAGAGCTGATCAATGCTCTACATCTAAAGTGCTTCTATAGCTGAGACATCTTCCAAATGCTCCATGTACATGCTCAATTCTAAAAAAATTCTAAAAATTGCAAAATGTCCTAAAACAATCTATTATCCAGGTGAAAACCTAGTAAACAGGCACCTTGATAATATTAAAAAAAAATTCAAAAATCAAAAAATACAAAAAAATGTGTCATTGATGAAAACTTGGTAAATAGGCATCATGGTAGCAAAAGCAATAAAATCCTACCAAGACGGTGAAAACCAGGTAAACAGGCACCTCTTGTTCCATAATGCTATACATATTGCAGCACCACTTGGCCCTATACAATTGGTTTCCTACTTTAGTTTTCTAGCTCATGCACTTGCTTGCAGTTACCCTTGAGATTATGCTCGACCCTACATGGATTGAAGCTGGTCATACTCTAGGGGAAACCTTCCTGGTCTAGGGGGCACTATCCTATCTTTTTGAAGGATCTTCCTCACATCAGTCACCAGTGGTTCTCATTATGTCTGTCTACTGATGCCTAGCTATCACTGAGATCTCTCTCCTTGAGGATCTCTCTCACATCAATCACTAGTGGTTCTCATTGCATCTATCTATTGATGCCTAGCTATCACTTAGATCTCTCTCCTTGAGGATCTCTCTCACATCAGTCACCAGTGGTTCTCACTGCATCTGCCTACTGATGCCTAGCTATTACTGAGATCTCTCTCCTTGAGGATCTCTCTTGCATCAGTTACCAATGGTTCTCACTATGTCTTCCTAATGATGCTTAGCTATTGCTAAGATCTCTCTCCTTGGGGGATCTTCCTTGTATTAGTCACCAGAGGTTCTCACTACATCTACCTGCTGATACTTAGTTAGCACTACGATCTCTCCTTGAGACTCTCTTGCATCAGTCACCAGTGGTCCTCACTGTGTCTGTCTACTATCACCATCCTGATGAGACTCCTCATGAATGCTATATACTTCCAATTTGACATCGATCTGCTAAAATTGAAACTAAATTTGTATACTTTCTGAAGTGTGCTAAGCTTTTCATTTGCATGCTTGTCTTTTAGCTTTTTCATGCCCCTGCAAGCAGCTCTAGAATTTCTATCCTAAATGAGAGATGCGAAGACTGGGGGCATGATCTTTTCTTTGCTTTCTATTTTTTGGTTTAGTTCCAATGATCCAAGGGATCCATACAAAATGGGTGTCCACTATGAGAGCCTCTATCTCATGTTAGATGACCATGTGTCCCTCAACTCCTTTTATATGGACACTTTGGTGAGGTTGGTTCTTTTCCTTGTCTATTTGAGTGACTTCTTTCTACTACAAGTGAAACTTCAAATGCTCATCCTACAAAGTGAACATAAGGGTCACTGTGAGCATTCTTAAATATACTCATTAATCACTTGGAAAAAGAAGGCACTCTCATGTGTCTAGTGTGTTTGTATGCAAGCAACATTCAAGTCATCCTAGCAACTATGCTTTGATGCTTATGTTCACTTGCTAAATCAATAGGAATAGGTGTTCAGGTCATTCTTGCTTCTTGTGCCATAATGCTTACACCTCATTTCGACAAATCTAAGACTAATGTCATATTCATATTCTCATGATTTTCATATCAATGAGATTTGTATGACATCTCACGATCATCCGATACCAAAAGCTCTGTGATTATAACTATCTAATGGGTCCAGCAACCAAGTCCTAGGGATTTCATTTAGCTTAGGCTTGCATTTCTAATTCTAGATTTTTATTGTGAGAGTTTTTCATGCTCTCTTTGTTGTATTCTCCTAGATTTGTACAAGGGTTCTCATCTCACATCCCGACTTCATCTTGACTGCACAAGTGTCTGATCCTCACTCTCGATCTTCAAGAAAATTCTTTTGGTTAGTACATATCGTGTATTGTGATATCCTGCATGAGATGATTAGTACCACATACATTGCATTGCATCCAAAAAGTGCATTCTCATAATTCATGTGCATACATTTACATCTACATATTCATATACATGTGCATTTATCGAATACATAAATCAAATTATATATTGCATTTATCTATCATTTCATTTCACATTGCATACATACATGACAATAAAACATGTACATATTCATTTGCATATTCATACATGTCATACATCTCACATCTACTCATATAATCATTTAAGATACATCTCATCAAGCATAAAACATCCAAAGCAATATATAACACATACAATGATACCAAAAGATGAGCTCATATCTATAAATGAGGGTGTCAATATACAAAAAGGTGCTACTCCAGCACAGTCTATATCTTAAAAATGAGCTACAATACAGATGCCTATGCATTTGATACATCATGATATACTACAATAAATGCTACATCTAGCCCTAGCCATCACCACTTAGAGGAGGTGGAGGAGGTGGCATGTCTGGATGAGGTGGTGCCTATGGAGGAGGTCCCAATGGAATTCCTGGCGCTTTGGCATACTCTAAAAATCATGGAACCTGGTCCACTAGCTTAGGAACTACTCCAATGTACGCTGCATAATAATATGATGCCTGTGTGGCCTCATATCATGTCTCTATCTGAGCTCTCACCAAATCCTCCTACAACTCCCTATTCTCCCACTCTCTCTCAACTAACTAAGCATCACGAACTATGACCTGTATCTGTAGGTCCCCTAGCTGCCTCTGTGCCAGTCAGACCCTATCGCTGCTCCTCTATAGCGAGTCCTACAGCTATGTGACCTCATCTCCTTGAGGGGGATCCTATGTGGCCTACTCCTTCATGTCCTCATCCCCACTCTCGACCTGTGCCTCTATGACTGGAGGCTGTTGTGGAGGGACATCAATCTGTTGTCTCGCTAATCTATCCTAGCTTTGCTACTGCTAGAACCTAGATCTATCCTCATCCACTGAGTAGGGATGTGTGTCTACATGGTCCTCTATGGTGGTGGCTGAGCCACTTGCTGCTATGGTGGCAATTGTGCCACCTGCTGACCCATGCCTACTAGATCTATGAACCTAGGGAAAGGATGCACCGTTAGATCCTCCCGATACACTAGCATCATCCCACCATCAGCTACTATTGCCATGTAGTATGATCTCATAGGTGCTACTCGAGCCTTTATCATGGATTGACCTTGACCTAGTCTCACCAACCACCTCTTCTTCACCTCATTGGTGAAGTGAGTGTACAAGCAGTACTCCTGAGATATGTCTTATGGCCTACCAAACTATCGCAAGACCCATGATAATGGAAACTGCTCAATGATGGTAATAGTGCGACTGATCAAAGGATGTGAACATAACATGTATGGTAACTCATGCCTAGCATCATCCCAAACCTTTGTACCAATCCATGGCCGCCATACAATTGCAACCATGTCATCTAACTTCACCCGCCACCACTCTGTCTTACCCAATGTTGGTTGGGTCATCAGTCCACCATACTTGTAAATATATGGCTCTAATAGTTGTTGGGCATCTTGGAAGACTAGCCTGCAAATGGGAAGATACTTCCAAGCCCATATCTATAGTATGAAAACACCTACCACCGTGCTCAGTGCATCTCAATACACGATCTCATGCCTCTCATGGTACATCTGTACTAGTATGCACTAGCCCCATCCACAACATATGACCATCTACTCTAACATCCTCTACAACATCTGACCCCAACCGCACTCTAGCCCATGTTGTCCTCTGTTTGGCATAAGATAGCAGCCCATAAATACTACCAATACCACTACTAACCAGTGCATAGGACCATAATCTCTGATCAGATCCTCCCAAGGGATCGTCTGACCCATAACCAACTCATCTTGGAATACAACTCAAAGCATTATAGTGCCTATTCTTGGTTGTATGTCATATTCCAGGCATTGTCTGTGGAAGGATACTCTAAGAATCTAGTAGATGTCCTTTGGTGTAATCGTCATCTCTTCCCAAGGTAAGTGGAAAGTGTTCATTTCTGAATGGAAATGCTTGATGAGTGCACCCAATAATCTGTGATTCACCTGAATGTCAGGTACATCATGCAGATATGACAAACCTAATGCATCTATGTGGGTGGACTCTACATCATCCAACTACCACACAACCTCACCAATTGAAGGATGATGGGATCAGAACACAATTTCTAGAAAGTTGACCTACAATGCAAGTAACAATGCATGATCAATATCCTCAATCATGATGAATTTCAAACCAACACAGAATTTGAAACTATAAACCTATCCTAAAACTGACTCTCGGATGCTTTACTTGGCTGATCTTACACAAATTTTGACTCAATTTTGGTTCTCTACTGCAATTTCCCACACGAGGAAGTAGGAATCTTGCTCAAGATTTCTCTTTCATGCAAGACTTTGCACCAGTTCGCGCAAGGGATCTTCCCTGTGAAGGGTTTCCCGTGCGACTTCTAGGTCCTCCTCACGTGAGCCTGTGGAGAGACCCATGCGAGAAAGGACTCTTTTCATCCTTTCTCATGTGAGAATCCTCACCAACCCACGTGAGGAAACCATTTTCTCATGCGAGTTCTTGCTAGCAAGTTCCTAAATTGACATAGATTCTATCTAAATCTACTCAAATGCGTATAAAAATTGAAATGCAAGCTAAGTTATCAATTACTCATAGGTGGGTCATATGTTAGAGGCTAGCTATGATATTTGGAGTGCTTGAACCTATGCGATTTCACTAGAGCACCTTGCATTTTCACTCAGAGCTCTCTTTTCTTACAAAGTCAACAGTTTCAAATGAATTGAAAATGACCCTTTTGGGCCTTATATAGGTTTTGACCTAATTTTCAAAAGTGCTCCATTTTGTGCAAAAACTTCACCCTTGGCTAAATCAACCGATCTAAATCCATTTTTGGGATTGAAATCAAAGTCTAACACCTCTACATAGCTCAAAATTGCATTTTAAAATTGTTGGGATTGACGTGATCGGATGCTTGTGCAATCAACCTTCTTATGTCGTATTCTTGATAGAATCACATCTCATCATCATTTTCTCAAATTCTTCATCTTTTTCATCAAAACTGAACCAAAGTAAACTTTGGTCAACCTAACCTCAACATCACTCGAGATCACTTTTGAATCTTCTCGATTCTTCGATAATCTATTCTGAGTTCTTCTAGACCTTTGATTCTATCTCTATCTACAACCTGTTGCTGTCAATCATCTTTATGATGTGTCATCTTTCAATTTCACTCCCAAGGGGGTAGGATGATTGCATCATTGAATCTTAAATCAATTCTTAAATCAATCTGATCTAATCTAAATCAAAAGTCCTCATCGCTAGGGGCATCTCATCACTTGGGGCATGTTTCATTTTTCATACCTCACAGTCAAAATTGGATGTTCTATGATCTTGAATCACTAGGGGCATCTTTGTGCCTTGCATCTTGTCATCATACTATTAGCTATCTGAGCAATCTAACTCAGATCCTTGGGAATCAAGCTTCATTCTAGAGATGGTTCTTGAAATCTCTATTAGTTATTGGGGTAGTCTAACCTTAATTCCTGAAAGCCAAGCTTCATTCTAGAGATGGCTCTTGAAAGCTCTTCTTAACCGATATCTAGGAAATCTAACTTGTGTCTCAGAGGGCTAAGCTTCATTCTAAAGATAGTTATAAAAATCTACACCAATTACCATTTAATCGATGGGTATCGAGGTAATCTAACCCTGACTCCTAAAGATTGAGCCTCGGTCTGGGGACATTCTTATGAAAAGTGGTAATATGACCAATGTGTTCACAATCTAACTTAGACTTTGGAGAATCAAGCTTCATTCTGGAGATGGTTCTACAACTCAATCTGATCAGTGTCTTGGCAATCTAACCTCAAGTCCTGAGGGTTAAGCTTCATTTTGGAGATAATCCTAAAACTCTCATCAATTGTCACATTCAGACTATTCTTTGAATCAATGCGTTGCTCGCCCATCAATTCAAAGAGGGGAAAAATGTAATAACCCAAAATTAGCATCTTGATATTCTAACCAATTTTTTTGCATTTAGTCTCATTCTATCAAATTTCTAAATCATTAAAGTCCTATTGTACTAGGCAATTCTTTCTTCTAATTGACTTTACTTGACTTAGTGTCAAATGCAAAAAACCCTAAATCTGCATCAATCACATAGCATATTTAATTCCTAAATAATAACTACAAATTAGCTAAATAAACCCTATGATCAATTAATTTAATTATAAATTCCTAGCACTTTGATTAAATTAAATCTACCCTCTTTAGCTAAAACACATGAAAAATGAATTAAATAATATTTGGTTTTTAAATAAATATCCTTATTTCATTAATTAAATTTAATTATTCAAATAATTGAGAAAATCCACTTATGAGGTCATATTTAATTTATTAAAATCAAATATTCTCTCCAAAATCCTCTCTTCAATTTAGAAAAGGAAACATCAAGTTAACTAAGAATCCAAAAGTACAATAAAACAACTAACTGCTTTACACAGGCAAAAGGTAGACAGTTGACTGCCTCTCTGTAGGAAACTTTCTATTATAAACCAAACTCTCATTCAATCTTCACCGTTCATCTCGTTCAATCTCAACCATCGATTGAACCTAGGATTCTATAAAAGAACCCTCATTTCTCATTCAAAGGATCCAATTTTTGAGCAACGAAGTGTTGTTGCATTCTCATCTGAATTCATTTGCATCCAAAGCTTTCATTCTTAGTATAATACTCATTTCTAGATTAATATATCATGTTTAGATTAAATATGCACTTTATTTCTTAATCTAGTTTATTTCTCATTGTTATTAGATCAATATTCATACATCATTTCTAGATTAATCTTGCATGTTCATTCTAAAATAACTACATCTTGCTTTTAGTTAAATCCTTTGTTCTAGTGCTAGTTTATGGTTGTTGGACTCTTGATTCTGAGAGTGATCCCAAACCCTACCTAGATAGGAGGCAACAGGTCGAATCATCCAGCCAGACAAGATGAATGATCTTGTATTCATTCTTATCTGTAATTGAGAAACAATGACCATGTTGAAGTGTGAGGCTAAATTAGAGGCCCATATTTAGCTTATACAATTGTCAAGTTGGGGTTTAGGAAGGTTGAGTGGATGCAGGACTAACAATCTAAGGATTAATATAAGAGAAAAATGAATAAGAAAAATAATAATAAATTGACTCATTCAAAAGGAAAATTTATGAAAGGTTGTGATGCAAATAGAAAAAATAGTGAAGGATTGTGACTCTTTCGAAGGGTGGCAATTGTGAAAGGTTGTAATGAATGCAAAGGAAATATATGATGAAGAGATGTGAGTTTCCCCCATATTGAAAGATACAAAGGGGAGAAGGTTTCATTTTAAGAGGACATTTAAATGAAATCAATGTGGGGTATAATATATTATTCACAAAGGCAACACCAAAAAGTGGTGACTCAATTCATTTTATTTTTGTTAACTCAGAGGTATCTTTGTGACTCAACTCAGTACCCAACATTCCTTACCTTGGTCTTACCTAATGCCAAGTTGGGCTTCGCAAAGGGGTAAGTTGAGCCAAGACTAGATCTCTAGAAACTAATAGAAGAAAAAAATGAATAAAAATAAAATAAGGAAGACATGATGAAGTGATGTGACTCTTCCCCACATTCAAAGATATAAAGGGGAGAAGGTTCCATTTTAAGAGGACATTCAAGTGAAATCAATGTGGGGTTTAATATATTATTCAAAAAGGAAACAATGAAAAGTGGTGATTTAATTATTATTTTGTTAACTCACAAGTATTATTGTGACTCAGGCTAGTGCCCAACAAGCCTTACCTTAGTCTTACATATTGCTAATTCATGGCTCATGAAGGGGTTAGTTGACGCAAGATTAGCCCTATAGAAATTAATGAAAAAGAAAAAGGGATAAGAGAAAAAAAAGTGACTCCCTCAAAATGAAAAGTTATGAATGGTTGTGACACTCCAAAAGAGAAAAATGGTGAAGGGTTGTGATTACTTTGAAGGGTGGAAATTGTGAAAGGTTGTGATGATTGAAAATTGTAGACATGATGAAGAGATGTGAGTCCCTCTCAAATTGGAAGATAAAAAGGGGAGAAGTTTTCAATTTAGGAGGACCTTCAAGTGATTCAATATGGGGTATAATATATTATTCACAAAGGAACAATGAAAAGTGGTGAGTCAATTTTTTTTTCTTAACTCAAAGGTATCTCCACGACTCTACCTAGTGCCCAACTTACCTTACCTTGGTCTTACATATTGCTAAATTAGGGTTCAAAAAGGGGTGAGATGATGAAAGGCTGGCACTATAAAGATTAATGGAAAAGAAAAAATGAATATAAATAAAATAATGAAGTGACTCATTTAAAAATAAAAGTTATGAAAGGTTGTTACTCTCAAAGGACAAAAATGGTGATGTTTTGTGACTCTTTCAAAGATAGGAAATTGTGTAAGGTTGTGATAAATGCAAAGGGAAAATATGATGAAGAGATGTGACTCTACCCCATATTGGAAGATACAAAGTGGAGAAGGTTTCATTTTAGGAGGAAAATCAAGTGAAATCAATGTGGGGTAAAATATATTCTTCACAAAGACAACAATTAAAAGTAGTGACTCAATTTTTTTTGTTTATTCAGAAGTATCCCATTAACTTAGCCCAATTCCCAACATGTCTTACCTTGGTCTTACATATTTCCAAGTTGGGGTTTAAGAAGATTTTAGCTAAGGAAAGACTAGCTTTCTAAGAATTAATTGAACAAAAAAAGGAATAAGAAGAAAATAAGGAAGTGACTCCTTCAAAAGACAATGTTATGAAAGGTTGTGACACACACAAAGGACAAAAATGGTGAAGGGTTGTGACTCTTTCAAAGGGTGGAAATTGTAAAAGGTTATAATAATTGCAAAAAGAAAACATGATGAATAGGTGTGGTTGTTAGAGTAATAAAGTATTTACTTATTACTTAAATCATATTGATTTAATTACTAAGTCACTTATTATCTCTTTCTGCTTATGCTAAACTTTAGGCATATAATAATTAATTTCTTTATTAATTATTATAATGCAACCTAGGTTTCCTTTTAGGGTTTCAGATCTCCTTTATAAGGATTTATCTCTCTTGTAATCTTATTGACAACATTCTTTTATTATTGAATTGTTGTAACTTTTGTTTTTACACATCAAGAATGTCTTCTCTCTCGTGGATCAATGCATTCAGGCCTCTCTAGCTTCTTGCTTCTCTCTATTTCTCTAAAATGTGTTTGCATGCAGGTGTTTTTGAGAACTATGGGTTGTTTTCTCATCAACTCCAACATGGTATCAGAGCTTGAGATCTTATTGCCCTTGTCCTCTTCTTGAGAGATTTGGTCATGTTTGTCAGATCTGCGTTTACAAAGGGTTTTTTGTGTGATCTAAGGGACCTCTATTTCTAGTCATCTTGACCTCAAATGAACCTCACAGTTGTGTTCAAAGCATTCAAGAACCCCTAAATCCATATAAAGTTTGTCTATTTTGGACAAAGTTGGAATATGTGGTAAATATTTTTTGCAATTAGCCCCGACACGGAACCTGAGGCTATCACTATTTTTTGGAGCATTTTTGGCTCAAACATACCTCACCATTGAGCTCGCAACATCTAAGAACCCCCATTTTGATATAAGGTACATTTGATTTGGATAATTTAGCCTCTGAGGAAAAAAATTTTGCGTACTAGGGTCGTACAACCTTGACAGACAAATCCAGGTAGAACGTGTGATTTAAAAAATAATAATAATTTTTTTGGACCGGGTGCCACCCAGTGGCCACCACTAGTGGTTGCGGTCACCACCCAGCTGCCCATCAACTATCAGTGGTCACCTCCAATGACTGTGCGATGTCACCGGCATGGTCACCACATGGTGATTGACGCGTGATTGCTACAGTCACCGTCAGGTTAACCGTGGTGACTAGTAGTCACCACCAGCGGTTCATGCAGTTTAACCACTGGTTATGACCCCCATCCACCAAAGTCAGGTACCATGGAGCCAAGGGCCATACCACCAGCCTCCAATTGTAGCCCCTTGGTCACTCAGATGAGCAGAGGCCTTTTTTTTCAGCCCCATGGGCCTATTGGAAATTTACGATGATGGGTAGATGGCTGTCAATTGTAGGCTTGTGAAAGTGCTAACATCAACACAACATCAACCCATTTGGTACCTTTTTGGGCCCTCTAGAGAATCCTATGGTTTTTTTCTCATAACTTAAACATACAGTATTGTTTTTCAGAAAATGAGATACCGTTGGAAAGCTTGTTTAGAGGCAGATCTTTCTAGCATTTTGGATTAAGGATTTATTTCTTCCATTTTCTTTACCTGGAGTTCAAAGGTAGAGCTTATTTTTTGCCTTCCCTTGGGAAAATAAGATATTGTCAGAAAGCTCTTTCTGAGCTCTATCCAGATCTGGAGGTTTGAATTTTTAAATTTTGTTTTTTAATAGTGTTTTTAACTGTAAAAGATAGATGTTTACTTTTACACTCTGGGAGCTCTATCTTGCACATCCAGACTCCATTTTGGGTAAATGATATATCATTTGAAAGCTTGTTCTGAGAGCTTTCCAGTGTTGTGATTCATTTTTCCAGATTATTCTCTAGGTATATTTTATTCAATTTCTTTCATATTTGCAATCTGGTGGATATCTTAGTTTTTTTAGGTCCTGTGATCTCTTCCCTTTGAGGAATGGATTGTCTTTGGTTGTTCTTTTGTTTTAGAATCCTTCACTCTTCTTTGAGTAGTGTATAAATCACTTTTGTAGCATTATTTTATGGACATACATTGAGATACATTTCCATTCTATTACATGTATGGGATCTTGCACATGTTCATGCTCTTTGTACTCACACTCCATTATAAAGTGCCAAGAGGGTTTGATGTTTGCCTTTTTTTTCCATCTACTTTTTTAATGTGAGCATTCCTCTAATGAAATTAGCCTTAGGTATCTCTATTTGTGTTTGTACTCTGTCTACACCTTCGATGTTCCCGATTCTTCTTCATCATGGAGTTCATATTGGATGTTCTTTTCAGTGTACCTATCATTACTCCCTTGTCAACATTATGAGGGGATTTCTATTGTTGGTTCTTGTACTTCCTTGGTTTGGTAGTGTGAGATATGTATTCAGTATTTGTTCCTATGTACTAGGAGGATGCAGTGGCTAGGTACCTATGCATTCTGGTCAGATGGTTCATTTACCATGTGGACACTCTTTCTTTCCTATTTTTGGAGGCACTCTTCTAGCTTTGATTGATCAACTCTTCAAACTTTGGTGTTTTTTATGCCATTTGTATCTTTGAGTTCAAGTGTTTGCCTTTGTTTTCCTCCTAATTTGAGTAGTGTCATTTAAGGGTACTTGTGCATATCACAATATTTTGTATATTCGACTTTAGTTGTTTGCATTTTTTTGCCTCCTGATTCAAGTAGTGTCATTTGAGGGCACTCATGAAAATTACAGTCTTCTCTACCTAGTCATATTTCAGTGGAGGATCTTCAAATCAACAATTAGTTCTTGATAGAGTTTGCAGTTTCTTTCTTCAGCGATGTTCTACATGTTCATCCTTGTTCTTTTTTTTTGGAACATTCCTAGTTTTGGAGGCTTCTTCTGTCCTTCAGACTATTCTTCGTCTATTTTTGGAGTAGAGTTTTTCCCATGTGGTTTTCTCTATTTCTCCTCTTCTATAGATACTCTTTTTTGTACTTGGGTACTGTTGGTATCCATATAAGTTGCCTTGTATAAGTGTCTTCAACCCTTGTAATTATACTGAAAACCTTTGCCCAAAGTTTTTCTCCTAGTCTTAGTCCATGCCCCACTTTGGTTTCTTCCCTACAATGTCAGTTAAGTTGCTTTAAGCCTTTTTCCATATGCTAGCCTTCCTCATTTCAAATGTGCGTTGTCTCAAGTCATTGTTGAACCACTTTGAACCACTTTGTACCTTAGTTTAAAGTAGTTCAAAGAGGTTCAATCAAGATTTTCTATCTAACGTTTGTGCTCGTAGGTGAGATCTTTCAGTGAAGCTATGATATAGTGTCAAACCACTTTGAACCACTTCGTACCTCAGTTCAAAGTAGTTCAAAGAGGTTCAAGGAAAATCTTTGGGATAAAAAGAAAATTGGTGGAGGATGTGACTAATGACATGATGGGACAGATAAGAAATCACCATGATGATGGTGTGGCATGCCTCAGGAATACAATAGATATGAGTGTAATTAAAATTGGCAACATGAGTTAATAAGATTAACTCCTGGAACACGTGAAGTAATGGCGGTAGGGGAAATAAATGATGACATGGATAGTTTTCTTAAGGTTATTGGATGCAGAGTGTCATGTCATGACGTATACCCCACTCTAGTATCCCTCCTTAATTAATATCCAAATTTTTGTCGTACTTCACAGGTATATGAGCATTTTAAAATCATATCATGCTATTTCATTTCTCTTAAAGAAAGAGATCATGAAGGCTTGGTAGAGGAAGATAAGAATTCTCCCTGAGATAACAAATTACAGGTAAAAGCTGAGAGCCCTTCTTATGTTCCTACTTTAAATGTTTGTTTGATTTTGGAAAGGTTGCGGAAATGTTGTTTTATTTTGGAGAAAAAACATGAGGTCTAGTATGTATTTTTTTGGCAATACATCTCGCTTAGAATGTCGAGCCCCGATGATTTAAGATACTGACTTAGTGGGGTAGAAGTAGATAAAATGGTGGATAGCTTTAATAACACTGTAGATAAAGAGAACACCCTAGAGATTATGTCGAGTGGCCTTCTTGAAGCTATTGATTTTCCCCTTGCTGTAACAAATCGTGAGCTAATTCAACAATGTATTAACTGCTATGATGTGAAGTCAAAGATTATATTGAAAAATGATGGCTAGAACCTATTTTCTATAACTAGGGAAACTATCATGTCAATCTTCAAGTTACCCAATGAAGCTTTCTCTAGTTTTAGCCCAACCTAATCCTATGCTCAGTTTCATGAGTGGTTTGAGAAAAACCATAGTAATATTACTAGGAAATGGATAGAGACATTTTAAAAAGGAGGTTCTAGGCTATCAAAAATGCTTACAAAAGATCACATGAAGCCACATATTCATGAATTAGTAGTCTTACTGCACAGAGAAAAAGGTTCAACTCAAGCAATCCTCTTTGAGCACTAGATGCACCACTATATTGAAATCATTTTGGATGGAAAGAAATATCTAGATTGGGCTAAATTAATCACTAGTTCTATGAGAGATCAATTCAAGAAAGCACAAATGATTAAGAGATAATTTTATATGTCTTCATATCTGATATATTGTTTAGCTTGTACTCAAGATCTTGATGGGATTCCTCGAGAACCATGGGACGAAGACATGAATGTTCATGAGTATTTCCCTCTTTTGAGAAAAGATAGACTTATGGAAAATTATCATAGGGTTCATGATGTGTTTTTGGGAAGATTGTGCTATGACCTAGCCAAAAATCTAGAGGAAAGGATCTCTTCAGGTGTGCACAAATTGGTTCAAAGATATGGTAGTTTTTTCATCCAATTCTTGAGGTTCACGTACATAAGAATAGGAGGGTTTGATGAGGAACCTCTAAAGTTGCCTAGATATGCCTTTGATTGTTTTATTATAGCAGAAATCAGTAGACAATTATTCATGGTAATTAAAAACACTCTTCCTAAAGAGAAATGGAACTCTATGTTCCCTGTCAAACTTGGGGCTCTGACTTGTAAAAGCATGACTGATACTTCAGTGGTGGGAAGTGATATTTTGAGTTTTAATATGTAGTTTTATAAGGAAAGGAAAGGCTTTGATAGTAAAGGTTTTGCAAAATAGATTCTAGGTCTATAAAATCAGGTAGAAGCAGTTCCTCATATTGAGGATTTGTGGCGATGAAAAAGAGAGAAAAAAGAGACCATTCCAAATTATTGATTCCCCAAATAAAAGCTTTACATTTGAAGCTTAATTCTAAAGGTCTAGATGAGGATAAATTTGATATTATTGAACCTAGTTATGAAGGTTCAGATAAAACAACTTCAGTGATTGACTAGAGTAGGGAAGAAGAAGATGATATAAAGCTAAGGAAAAGATTCATCCTCAAATGCACAAATAATTGGTTGAAGAAGAAGAGACAAGAAAGAGTTAACATGAAACAAAAAAAGAAGGATGATAAGAGTCCTACCCCAGTTAGGTTATCACCCAATCCTTCTAATGCTTTTTTTTTTATGAATGATACATGTGACTTTTCCCCATCCAAAACAGAGATCAGTTCAAGTGAACCTTCAATCAAGTCACATCCTGATAATCACACCATACCTCAAACAAGGTCAAGGAAAAGGTCTTAGACTCAAACCTAGATGGATTCTCAAGATTTGAGTTATGTGGATATAGAGATGAATGAGGAGGATATCTCCTTGACACTAGAAGAACGGGATAAAGACCAAGAACATGTGACCCCTGTTAAGGCTGCTAATAACAGGTTAACTTCTAGTACTAGTCCCCCTTGGTTGTCTGAGTCTGTGAACCAAAAGAATAGTTTGAAGCTAGTTTCCATCATTGTGAAAGAAATCATTACCAAGTATGCAGTCCACACTCCCAAAGCTAAAAGGGTGAAAAATAATGCCAAACTAAGCACAAACGCTACTACAAGAAAATTAACCGCAAAAATTACTACATATAAACAAAAGGAAGGCAGCCTAGAGATGGAAGCCAGGGACTTTGAGGCCACTAAAATGGAACAGGGGGTTCTGAACCATGATATCAAGGATCACTTATTCAAGTTCTTTGCTGATCATATGCTAGGCCAGTCTCAAAAAGATGACCGAGAAAAGAGGGAACTTAAACAACTCATCATCACCATGGCTAAATTTATTAACTCTTTGAGTAGTGTAAGAGCCGTACCTTTGGTTTAGGATCCTCAATCCTTTGATCCCAATTTTGTGGAAAATAAGCAACTACTGAAATAAATGCAACAAGGAAGAGCCTTGATTGAGGTAATGGGTAACTGGATTGATGAAATTGTAAAGGAAGAAAAAAAATTCATTCAAGAATTTGTTGTCATTTACACAGAGGATGAGATGTTGTATGTGAAATCCAGACACTAATTCCAGGATGGGAATTAGATGAAGCCAAATGTGTGACTATAATATCCCAGGTACAAGAAGTGGAAAAACATGGTGTGGTGAAGTTTCTATCAGAGAATTTAATGAAATCAGTGGACCCCTGCATGATGTTCATGCTGAAGAAAAGCATGGGTTGGAAAGGAACCTTGTTCAAATCTTCCATGCAAAGCACTCAAGCCATAGGAAAAGAAATAAAAGAAATGCATAAAGCCACATTGAAAGACATAAAAGTGGTAAATACTTCAGGTACTCTCTAATTTGAAGAAGGAAATATAGATCTTGATGCCATGATTAAAATCTTTGAGACTGCTATGAATGTTATCAAAGAAAATGAAAGTCCCACAACCCATGATTTAAATAGAATATCAAACGTGGAAGTGCTGATATACTTGAACAGAGGGTAATTCCCCAAACTTGCGGAGAAGATTAAGGAGCTCAAATGGGAGAAAGATTCATGTCAAGTGAAACTGTTAGGGCTGAAAATTTTACACTCTCATCCAATACATGAGTTCATGGGTACCTTTCAGAGCTAGAAGTTGGTAAAGGATGCCACATGGGATGACAAGCCACCAAAGGAGACATAATAGTTTTCCCTTAGTTTAAGTTTCTTTGGTAAGGGGACAACTGCCCTAAGGCTATTGCTTTTCTGTGTTAAATGGTATTTAACTATTTTTTGTAAAAATCTAAGAGGCCAAGTTTTTAGGGAGGCCTCCTGGATTGTAAAAACTATTTATGTTGGAGCCTAAGATAACTTAGGAGTTAGAAATTTTGGTAGGAATTAAGCTTAAAGTACTTGTTAGTAATATTTTCCTTTCAATAAAAAGAACTCAATGGAAATTTATTTGAACTGGATATCTATTTGGCTTTAGACTGGACAATAATTATATGTTAATGTGAAATTCTAGTTTGAAACTTTGGGTTTGAACCTGTGATGTGTTAATTCCTTTGTGAATTCATATGTTACTTGTTTTACATTGTTTGATATTTGTTGTGTGATTAGAAATCTTTCCACTATGGTTCATGTCATTTTTCTTTAGAAATAGAAATTTAAATCTGTAAGAGTTGAAGGAACTTTGTTTTTCTCTAAAAATTTTATTGATATTTTGCATTGATCCTTGAAAATAACCTCTATACATAAGAGTATATGAGAGATGGTTAAGTGATTTCTGGTAAAAGCACACATGTGGATAGTTAAATCATAAACTCATTGAACATTTATGAGAGGGAGATGTACCTCATATAATTCAGAGGGAAACAATTATTGCACATTTACCCAACTATTGTGAACTATTTATCTTAAAGTGGGGGTGATAGAGTTAAGTTATGTTCCTTTTAGTGTAAGGACAAATCTATTCACCAACAGATTTTTGGTGATGATCTACTGGGGAGTCTTGTGAAAAAGACCAAAATCTAATTTGTCTATAATGAATCAAAATGGTTTGTCCACATAATGATCTGTTTCCTATACTTCAACCCAATTTAGGTTTTAACGATACACAAGAAGACTTGATTGTTGATATAGCTGTAGTGACCATGAAATATAGGTGTAGCAATTAACAGTTCTAAAAAACCCTCAGGGTTTTGGAGAGAAAAGAAGAACTTTGTGAATGCCTAAGAGGTATCCTAGTTGTTCAAGAAGTAGTAGTTGTGGATAGACTCACTCAGGACCCTTCCAAGAACTGATTATAGTTCATTTTAAAAATAAAAAACTGGCTAACAAAAGATACATAAGAGGTGATCGAAGCAAGGGGTTGGTCGACGATGATTTTGAAGTTTTGAAAAATTTGAATTTTGCTCCTGATTTGAACACCCCTAAAAAGATGAAAAACAAATCCTACAATAGGTATTCTTCTCCTCCTACAAATACTTCTATTTCACCCAATGTGTGAGTTGTAATCCCACCGAGATTCTTGATACCCTAACATTTCAATATTCAACCTCTAAATTTCATACTTCCAAATATGGTCGTAAATCACCCCTAGGGTCAAAATATCGACCCTTTGAACTTAGGTGTTAATCCTCTTGCTGCTTTACCCAAAGATGCTCATCAAATTCTACCTAAGTTTAGTGGGGATAGTAAAATAACCACAAAAGATCATGTTAGTGCATTTCACACTGCGTGTGGTGTTATTAGTGTGTCAACTTAAGAAGTCATGGTTAGGATTTTTGTCAGAACCCTAATCGATGTTGTAGCTAACTGGCTCAACCACTTAGTTGATGCTTCTATAATCGGTTGGAATGATATGAAAATTGCCTTTGAAGTGAGATTTAAAATGCTTGATAATGTGATGTCTCAGTTGCTCCAATTGAGTCAATTAAAAAAAGATATGCATGAACTAATGTGAGAATTCATGGCAAATTTTAAAAGGATGTTGCAGAGGATTCCTATAAATTCTAGACCTAATGATGAAAATTAGAAGATCTTCTTTCTAAATGTTGTGCCACTGGATATACACTTTCATATGCTAAAAGATGGAGTGGCTAATTTAAATGTCGCCCAAAGAAAAGCTATTGAATTAGAAGATACATTCATCATTGTAAGAAAATAGAAAAGGGAACTTCAAACTTCAGGCACCTCTTCATCCACCCTAACAGATCCTATGATGTAGAGACTGATGAATGAAATAGCCATGCTCAAGAGATAATAGAATAAACCTAGTTCCCCCTATCAGCCACCTTATTAGGGTGTCAGTCACAGGAATTTCAACCAATCACATGGGAAAGCCCCTCTCTTAACATCATCGCAGCCTAGACTCCAAATTGACGCCGCCCCCAAAGAGGCAATGTTTTATTTTCATCTAAGTGTTGGTTCTTCAAAATGGACTTGATGCTTATGAAAGAAACCAATACATTAACAGATAGATCGTTAGGAATGGTCAATTCCAAGTATGATTATCTAGGATGATTGGACCAACTATAGGGACAAGGTTTCCCTCTGCACTTTTGGCTCTACAAAACCAATGAGGGTGCTCCTAATCTAGATCCACATACAACACTTTTACAATATTTTTTGGATTCAAATAATAGATAAATGATAAGAAAATACTAAATGATAACCATTCATTTATTGATTCTCCATTACTATTGATGATATACAACTTGCAGGTCACAATACCTTAAAGATCTTGACAAACTTATATCAATATATGGAATATAGCCAAATCCTACTAAGCACATATCACTACAAAATAAAATCATTCTTGGCCAATGTCTTATCCATTGGGCAATATTTTACTAGAAAGTAAAATAAAGAAACCAACTAATATCAATGATTCATGATCCTTCAAATATTATCACCTTATGACAATATTGATCAATTTATCTCTTGATTCACACTACTTATAGAAATCCTCGTGAAAACCAAAATGGATCTATGTTATATCCAGAGCTATTTAATTTGATCCTAGATCAAAGTAGAGGAATACCAACATGTACATAGATAAAATTCCATACAATGAATTAGAAAATTTAGAACTCAAATAAATAGAGACAAAGGAGAGATGTAAACAATGGATTTTTTGTATTCATATATGATGAATCATGTTTTGTATACACCATGCTTTAAAAATATATACCACTTCAACAATATCCCAAAACCAAGAAACTTGTTATTTTTCGTAATAATACAACCTAATACAATGTGCTATGCCCTTGACTAAAAAAATAATAGAAAAAACTACCCAAGCTCCAACCCTTCTAAATGATCTTGGAAATCCTTTTATAGAATAAGGATTGCAACAAGCTATGGATCATTTAGGAAAATGACAAAAAGTCACATCAGACAAGACAAAAATAATAAGTACAAAATAATTTCTCTGTTGAAAATTTTGCAAAAATGTTTTCTGATTTGTTCGCCAAGTTCCTGCAACAGTTTCCAAAAATAGTTCTTCTCTTGCCAAGTGTTGTATTTGTACTCATTCTTCTACACAAAATTTTCCCTTGTAGTTTTTTTCTTTTAAGAAATTGGGGAAGTGCCACCTGTTGCAGCCTCAGTGGCGGTCTCTTCTTTTCTTGCTTCTTTTGAGGTATATATATCCTCCAAATATTTGAACAGTTCTTTTCTTAGCCAAAGAAAATCAACCATCTCATCCCTCTTCTTTACCAAAATGTCCCAATCAGCTTTTACCTGTTGAACCTCTTTATTCAGGAACCCAAAATGTGCCCTAGCATTTTCAATAGTTTCTATTGTTTGGATAAAATGAACATTACTATCCATATTTAAAATATTGCTCATTCTTATTGACAACTCATCAACCAATTGTTCAAGCCATAAATTTTTTTCCAAAGTTCTCCATTTTTTCTTAAAATACTAGAGAACATTTCAAAACAGTCCTGATAATATTCACCTCTTAATACTAATGCCTTTCTCTGAATATTTTCTCTCTTAACTGCAAACTCAAATAAGCCCTTAACTAACTTGTGAGTACTCTTTATTTTTGCATCTGCATCCTATTGAGCCTTTGTCAAAGAATAAAAGAATTTCATTTTATCCCACCTCACAATCCACCTATCAAAAATTGGATCGACAGTGTCCTTTTCCTTTTTAAAAGAATTCAAAATTTATACTATAATATATCCATTCTTATGAATACTTTTTGGCTTTATGCCCTCAATAAACTACAAAACTATGTCCCTAAGCTTGTCCTCATACTTCATGTCAATCTCCAATTTTCCCTCATTGAAAAGTTGTCTCTCACTTTTTAATTTCTTCCCTTTCTCAATCAAGGCTCTTCTATGATCTTCTAACATTTCTCTCTCAATCAACAATTGCTCATGAGTAAAAGGGGGTATAGGGGAAGAAGGGTACTCTATAATAGGACTAGAGGAAGTGGACCTGAAAGGGAAGGAGGCAATCTATAACTAAGCAAAAATTTCAACTTGCACTTGTCCCCCCACCTGTCTTCTTAATTCAACATTTATTCTATCTTTTTCACTTACCTCCTTCTTTATCTCACCACAAGCCTTCAGAACAGTCTCCAGCTTTTTTGTTAGCTCTTCCTTTTCCTTGACCTCTTTCTCTGCCACCTTCATGTTGAGCTTGGCAGTTTCTAATGCTAACCTCGAGGCTTCAATTCCCAAAGTCTCAATAACTCTTTTTACTCATAAATTGCTAGAAAAGTCACATCTGACAATTTTTTAACCTTTTTTTCCTTCTACTTTCCTCAAGGACCACATAACCAGAGCCTGATGATCATCATTGAATGTGACATCTTTAATGGCATGTTTAGCTTCCTCTCTGGTTTTGTGTACTGGCTTAGTTTGTTTCCTAACTGCATCTAGGATAAATGCATCAACAATTTCACATTCAGGTAAGATGAGTACCCCTACATTTTTTACCAATTCGCTACCTTGTTTTGGGGTAACCCTCTCAAATATCTCAATCATTTCCTTTTTTACTTCATTTTTTTTTATGGTAAGGTCCTTTTCAGAGTGTTCTTCCTATGTTTTCTCATAGATTTCCTTGAATTGGCTGAGGTGAGTCCTCCACAATAATTGCACAAAATCCATAGCCTTAACAAAGGCATCATCTGCAAGGAACTCATCACATGCTTGCTTTGTTATAGGATCCATCTTCTTGCCTACTATCTCACTAACAGTCAGATCAAACTCTACAACTTTAGGAGGCTCATGGAATCCCTCATAAATTTCTTCATAGGTCATAAAAATATGACCTAGGCTTCCCATTCTTTGTAATTTCTCAGCCACCTCCTGTTGATCAATAATGTTTAGTGGATATTGAGTGGGGGAGTAGACATCCTTAGTTTTTTGTGGTATCTCTTCTAATCTCTATCTCTTTGGGGGAGGTGGGGAATCAGAATCAACATCAATGGGCCTATTCTCTGGTGAAATGAGAGACTCCTCTATTTTTTTATTGTATTCCTAATGTTAATATGATTTAGAAAAACAAAGAGGGGGGGGTGAATCAATTGTTCTTAGGTCCAAATGTATAAAAACAATTGTTAAACTCTTCAACAAATCAGATCTAATAACCAAAACCTACTCGGTCATTACTGATTGCATAACAAAAACATATAACAGTGCAGACCACTTATCCAATAGCATCTAACTTGTAAAACACAAAAATGTTCAAACCAAAACATTCACACAAGTATCAACACCAAGATTTATAGTGGAAACCCAATTTGGGAAAAACCACTTTGTAACATGTTACTATTATGTTCACTCTTCTGAAGTGAGCTCGGTGAAAAGCCAACCTGGTCAAAGGTTACAAACACACTGTCAAGTGTGACCCAGTTAAAGGATTCAAACCACTCTGTTAAAAGTGCACCTTGTTATAGGACTTATTTACACTCCATTAGAATGCAACCTTGTTCAAAGGATTTATACCTATGACTGTTAGGTCAACCTCTATTAAAAGGATTTTGACTGTTACAATGGTTAGAAAGTAGCAGTAATATTGATCTGGGAAATATACAACTCACTTTGAAAATATCAGATCCAATTCCATACACATATGTTGGCTTACTGACTATGAACCTTTTCCATCTCCCTCACTGATCTGCTTGAAACCCTTCAAGAGATCACAACACTTCTCCTTCAGCCTTTTCTTCTTAGATAGTCAATAACATCAACAATACCTCCAGCATCCACTTCTCTCTCTCTCTATATCTTCAACCTCTCTCTTAGGTTTCCTTAACACTACCTCTTTTAGGTCAATACATCTTTTGTCGCTTAATCTCCTTCGTAGATCTTAGGGTTAGGTCAGATTCATTGAATTCATCCTACATTATGTTCTTTAGCTATCCTTTTAGAAATATCTCAAATCTTCTTAAAGATTAACAATAAAACATTTTACAGTACATTAAATGCTTTCATACAATCAATAAATAAAGTCAACATGTTTTACATAATCCAAGAATTCAACGATGTCGGCTGGAAATTTGAATTCTTCATCAAATGAAAAATACTAACGCTCGGTCAATACTGTGTCCAACTTCTCAGTCTTCTCTGGAAAGCTCAATCACCACATAAACTGTTTCCTCAACTAACACTATCTTCCTCAACAATTAACTGGTGTTCAATCAACACTGATTTTACTCAGCACTCACTAGCTCGGTCGACACAAACAACACTCGACTTAAACTATATTTCTTTACTTTTTTCTCGGTTAAGCCTACCAGTTTAGTCTTCATTCTTACTTAAATAATACATTGTCTTATCATTATGCCACATAATCAAGTACTCATTGAAGTATCAAGATAACTCAACCTTTCCTTAGGTGTTGTTGTTACCAAACTTGACTATCCCCTTAGCAATACTCAAATAGATATAGTACTTTCTTAAATAGCAATAGTCTTACCAATTAAGGTTTGACATCAATGAAAATACAACAATTGCTTCAATTGAAGTTTCCAACAATCTCCCTCTTTGGCATTGATGGCAACACCATATAAATATCACATGAATTACCAACCAACCCAAAAAGTTATCTATCCATCAGAGAAATTTATAATATCCTTAGCTTCATTCTGATACAGAATCAATTAGCCATGCTTGACCATCCATTGAATTTCTCCAACTATCTTGATTTTCTCATTCTATGTATTCATCTATCATCATCTCCCTCTTTGACAAAAATGCCAAAGCAGCAACAAAAAACACACATCCTACAGATGTAGATATCATCCTTTCAGTTCAGTAGAATATTTCTCCCTGTATCATCTTGCTTATGACTTATTCTGAATTTTCTATGTTCTTCATAACTCTAGGCTTCTCCTAAAGAGTGACCTTTCTCTGCATCAATTTGTTAGATGTTCTTTGCAGCACACTTGATGCAGTGCTCCTAGCTTGACTAGGAAGCCTCGGTTAGGGGAAGGACCCCTAATTGACTTCTTAGGTATTCATGAGCTTCTTTAGGTAAAGCTTTAGTGAATATATTTGCTAATTATTCCTTGGTATTCACATATTCCATGAGGACCTCTTTATCTTGTACCAGTTCCCTCAAGTAATGATACTTGATGGCAATGTGTTTGATCTTTGTGTGCATCACTGGGTTTTTAGAAATGTTGATAGCACTTGTGTTATCATAGAAGATGACAACTGGTTCAGTGATTTCTTATTTCATGCCTACCAACAATTGCTATATCCATATCAAATTTCAACAATTCATAGCTGCAGCCACATACTTAGCTTCAATAGTAGATTGGGAAATGCAATTTTGTTTCTTGCTTGTCTAGAAAACTAATCTTTGTCCAAGAAAGAAATCTCCACCACTAGTACTCTTTCTGTCATCTACATTTCCTACCCAATCAGCATCTATATACACTCTCAGTTCAAATTTGTCATGCTTCTTGTAGTACAATCCATAGTTAACAGTTCCCTTCAAATATCTTATGATTCTTTTAACCGCCATCATGTGAGTTTCCTTAGGATAGGCAGAAAATCTTGCCACAATCCCAACAGCTAGTGCAATATCTGGTCTGCTATGTACAGCATACTGTAGCTTTCTGATCATAGATCTATACAAAGTCTGGTTAACTTTTACAATATCATCATTCTTAGACAACTTTTGTCCAGTAGTCATGGGAGTACTTACTGTCCTTGAATCTTCCATACCAAAGTTTTTTAGTATCTCATGAACATATTTAGACTGGGTGATGAAGATTCCTTTCTCCATTTGATATACTTGCAAACCAATAAAAAAATTGATCTCCCCAAACATACTCATTTCAAATTTAGTTTGCATTTCTTTTGAGAATTTCTTACACAAGGCATCTTGTCCACCAAATATAATATCATCTACAAAGATCTTGGCTAACAAGATTCCTTTACCTTCTTCATCTTTCATGTATAGGTTGCTTGTATCATTTGTCCTTGAGAATCCAATCTATGTTAGGTAGTTGTGCAATCTCTCATACCATGCTCTGGGAGCTTACTTTAGTCCATATAGTATTTTATTCAATTTGCAAACCATGTGTCTTCTGTTTGGATCAACAAATCCTTCTGGTTGTTCAATATATACTTCTCCTTCCAATATACCATTTAAAAATGTAGACTTGACATCCATTTGGTATACCTTGAAATCTTTATAGGAAGCATATGCAAGCAGAGTTCTGACTCCTTCCAATCTTGCTACAAGGGAAAATGTTTCCCCATAATCTTTTCATTCTTCGTGTGTGTAGCCTTTGCATACCAGCCTAGCCTTGTTTCTTGTGATTTGACCAAGTTCATTCAGCTTATTTTTAAATACCCACTTTGTCCCAATGTCCAAAGTCTTATCTTCTAGTCTCGGCACCAAAGTCCAGGTATCATTCTTCTCTATCTGGTCAATCTCCTCATTCATTTCTTATATCCAGTCTTCATTTTCTAATGCCTCCTTTATTGTCTTAGGCTCATATTCACATAGTAAACATGTTGGATCTCTTGCCTTACTTCTAGTCTAAATTCCAGTATCTTTATCTCCAATGATTTTTTCAGGCTTATGATGTCTCCTTACATATTGTGCTAGAACAGGTTCTGCTCTTCTTTCATTTGGCTCATCAGGTTCACCAACAAGATTGTCATATTCAACTTCTGAATGCTCTGCAACCTCTTCCTGATACTCAACAGCTTCTTCCTATCGCTCGGCATGTTCTTCTTCTCTCTCGGCATTGTTATCCTGATGCTCGGTAGTGCTTACCTGAGACTCAGCATCAAGTGCAGGTCTGTCACTTGCCTCTTCTTCCTCTATATACACAAAAGATCTATAATCTTCTGGTACTCTGTTATTATCAGCTTTAATTTTCTCTGCATACTCATCACTCATCAACTTTGACATTCACACTTTCCACAATTTTTTTAGTGTTAGAATTCAAACACTTATAAGCTTTACTTTTTGTGGAATAGCCTAGGAATATACCTTCATTGCTTTTAGCATCAAATTTTCCATTCCTACTATCCTTCAATATGTAGCACTTCCAAAAATTCTAAAGTACTTTACATTCAGTGCATACCCATGCCATAATTCATAAGGTGTCAGTTTTGTACCTTTTTTGATCTGTACTCAGTTAAGAGTATATATGGTTGTACTTACAGCTTCTTTCCAATACTTTTGTGCAACATTCTTTTCAATCATCAATGTCTGTGCATAGTCCAAGATAGATATGTTCCTTCTCTCTGCTATACCATTCTGTGGAGAAGTTCTAGGTGTAGACATCTGTCTTTTGATCCCTCTATCATTGCAAAATAAATTAAACTCATTTGATGCAAATTCTCCACCTCGGTCAAATCTTAGACACTTCTAGGTTTTACTTGTCTCTTTTTCAACCTTAGCCACATACCACTTAAAAAATTGAAAAGCATCAAATTTTTCCTTTAAGGCCATTACATGCATCATTCTGGTATAATCATCAACAAACAGGATAAAATATCTACCACCACAATATCTTTGTACACCCATCAGTCCACAAAGGTCAGTATGAACCAAATCTAAGATATTCTCAGAAGTAAAGGTTTTTCTCTTGAAACTAGACTTAGTCATCTTCCCCAACTAACATTCTTTGCACATTACATTCCCAGGTTTCTTCAATCTAGGTAGACCTCTCACTTTCTTTTTCTTGCTAATTTATACTAGATTATCAAAGTTAACATGACATAGCCACTTATGCCATAACCAAATATCATCAAGTTGTGCAATCATACATGTTTCTTCAAATAGGTCTAGATAGAACAAATTACCTCTTGTCTGTTCTCCACTTCCAATTAGTTCACATGTGGCATCAAATATTTTGGCCTTCCTGTGATGAAATTCCACTCGGTAGCCAGTGCTATTAAGTTGTGCAACACTCAGCAAATTATAATTAAGACCCTCAACCCAATAGGCATTTTCACAAGAGATCTTATCAGTCATCTTAATCAATCCTTTTCCTCTAACAGGACATGGTGCATCATTTCCAAATTTCACACTCCTACCTTTATAATGATTTAAGGTCTCAAACTTACTCTTATCTCTAGTCATATGATGTGAACAACCACTGTCAATAATCCATTTATCATTTTTGTTCACATAAGATATCAATGCAATTTTCTCATCCTCATCAAATTCATCTTTCATTGCAACATAGACAACTTCAATTTCAAGATCATCACTATCAGTGTCAGTCTCTTCTTCAGCAATGTAGCAAGATTTCTTACCTTTTCCTTTGTAGTCCGTGTATCTTCGGTAACCTTTATCTTCTCTTTTGTCTTTATGCTTGTTGTCCCTTTCTTCATCCTTATTATCCCTATCAGGACATCTAGCAGCTATATGACCAACTTTATTACATGAGAAACATATAATAGGGAGTTTACCTTTGTACCTTCCTTTTTCCCTTTTCAGTCTTCTAGTCATAAGAGCTTCTAGATCCTCAAGTTCTTCATTAGATGTGCCACTATCACTATCACTTTCACTTTCACTTTCACTAATGCATCTTTCTTTTTCCTTCTTTGACTTATTTAGAACTATTTGTGACTTAAAAGCAGATTCAATACTACCAACAGTGAAGTTATCATAGTTAGAAAGTTCAAAAGTAGTAAGCTTACCAACCAAACTTTTTAAAGTAAGGGCATTAGGAGAGTTACATCTAGATTCCTGGATTGCAAAAATTTTGATTCCATAGATAGGACACAAATTTCTCAATACTTTTCCTATTACAGTTTCATCCTCAATAGTTCCATTTTCTCCTCTAATAGCATTTACAACTTTTATTCTATCACAATATTGTGCAATATTCTCACCTTCTTGCATTCTCATTTCATCAAATTTACCTCTTAGGCTCTCGGCTTTTTCTCTCAACACATTCACATCACCACCATAGATACTTGCAAGGGTGTCCCACATTTTTTTTGTAGTACTGCAATCTTTGATGTCTTCAAATTTTGGATAACTTATGGCAGATGCAATCTCCAACATTGCTTGGTTGTGCTCTTGTTTAGCTTTCATTTCCTTGGCAGTCAAAGGTGCAATAGGTGTGACATAGTCATGCTCAATGTAATACTTAGCAGAATCACCAATATCGGCCAGATGCAACTTCATCAAACTTTTCCATGTAGGAAAATTTTCCTTATTCAGCTTTGGTACCTCCTTCTTATACATCTTGATCATTTGCTTCAAGTACCTTCAAACTTGTTCTCTATAAGCACCAACAGCTCTGATACCAATTGTTAATATGATTTAGAACAACAAAGATGGGGGGGTGAATCAGTTGTTCTCGGGTCTAGATGTATAAAAACAATCTTTAAACTCTTCAACAAATTAGATCTAATAACCAACACCTACTCATTCATTACTGATTGCATAACAGAAACATATAACAATGCAGTCCACTTATCCAATAGCATCTAATTTGTAAAACACAGAAATGTTCAAACCAAAACATTCACACAAGTATCAACACTAGGATTTATAGTGGAAACCCAATTTGGGAAAAACCAATTTGTAACATGTTACTATTATGTTCACTCTTTTCAAGTGAGCTTGGTGAAAAGCCAACCCTGTCAAAGGATACAAACACACTGTCAGGTGTGACCCGATTAAAGGATTTAAACCACTTTGTTAAAAGTGCACCTTTTTATAGGACTTATTTACACCCCATTAGAATGAAACCTTGTTCAAAGGATTTATACCTATGACTGTTAGGTCAACCTCTTTTAAAAGGATTTTGACTATTACAATGGTTAGAAAGTAGCAGTAATATTGATCTGGGAAACATACAACTCACTTTGCAAACATCAAATCCAATTTCATACAAATATGCTAGCTTACTGACTATGAACCTTTTCCATCTCCATTACTGATCTTCTTGGAACCCTTCAAGAGATCACAACACTTCTCCTTCATCCTTTTCTTCTTAGATAGTCAATAACATCAACAATAGCTCTAGCATCCACTTCTCTCTCTCTCTATATATATATATCTTCAACCTCTCTCTTAGGTTTCCTTAACACTACCTCTTTTAGGTCAATACATCTTTTGCCACTTAATCTCCTTCATAGATCTTAGGGTTAGGTCAGATTCATTGAATTTTTCCTACATTATGTTCTTTGGCTATCCTTTTAGAAATATCTCAACTCTTCTTAAAGATTAACAATAAAACATTTTACAGTATATTAAATGCTTTCATACAATCAATAAATAAAGTCAACACGTTTTACATAATCCAAGAATTCAATGATGTCGGCTGGAAATCTAAATTCTTCATCAAATGCAAAATACTGACACTCAGTCAATACTATGTCCAACTTCTCAGTCTTCTCTGGAAAGCTCGGTCACCACATAAATTGTTTCCTCGGCTAACACTATCTTCCTCGGCAATCAACTGGTGTTCGATCAACACTGATTTTACTCAGCACTCACTAGCTTGGTCGACACAAACAACACTCAGCTTAAACTAGATTTCTTCACTTTTTGCTTGGTTAAGCCTACCAATTTAGTCTTCATTCTTACTTAGATAAACAATACATTGTCTTATCATTATGCCACATAATCAAGTACTCATTGAAGTATCAAGATAACTCAACTTTTCCTTAGGTGTTGTTGTTACCAACCTTGCCTATCCCCTTAGCAACACTCAAATAGATATAGTACTTTCTTAAATAGCAATAGTCTTACCAGTTAAGGTTTGACATCAATGAAAATACAAAAATTGCTTCAATTGTAGTTTCCAACACCTAATCCCCTAGAAGAGGAAGGGGTTATCTTCTTCTCTTTGACCCTCTTGTTGTATATTATGCCTAGGCACCACCACACTGTACCTAGTCTTTCTTTGCACAATTTATCTACCAGGAGGAACCATTATGGAAAATGTTGGTTTACTTAACACAAATTTGGCCCTCTCTAGCTCTGATTGTATTGCCATATCTATTTTTTGATTTAGGGTTTGTATTATACCCTCAAAATAGCTCAAGAGAGCTTCAATTTTCTTCTCAAAAGTTTTGAAATCCTTCAAAGGATCATATTCATTGACAAAATGTTGTACAAAGTCTAAGGTCTTTTTGTATACTAGTCATTTCTCCTTTCTGATCTCTTGCTCCTATAAATCAAATACATTTCTAATTATATATTCAAGGAAGTTATATGTACTATTTTATGGTTGCACACCCAGTCCTCTTCTTAAACTTGTCATTGTAAAATCCCTTAGGATTTGTAGACCTTGCAATTGATGTGTCCATGTGGTATGGTTCCAAAACCTTACCCATGTGTGCCCATCCACCCTGTTTTATCACAAATTGATGTGCTATGGTGATGGTTGAAAAAATGGATCTCGTGTCCTTCCCAGTGAGAGCCATATCCTACAATCCTCCAATTTGCCTTATGATTTCCGCTATGCCAACCTTCAAAGGAACTTGGTATGGAAAGATAAATGGAGTGCCTCTAAAACCATATACTTTGATAATAGTAGAACTAGGTACAACATGATGTCACCCCAATTATGCATTATCTTAATATTAGTGGCAAACTGCTTCGGCCTAAGAAAAGCCAATAATGATTTTGGGATTCTAGGGTTCTCTTAGAATAAAAGGGTCCTAATTCTAGATATAAAGCATCAATCAAATGTTATAAAACTAGCCTCATTCTTGTTCCATGTCATATTCAGGTTCCACAACTGGACTGACATTTCTTTACCATCCTTTTCTTTCATCAGATCCATCTCCTTCACAAAGTAGTTTGAACCCTTGTAGAGAAACATGTACATCATCAAAGAATACCAACCAAAAGGTCTATTAACCTTATCGCTCTGAAGTCCCATCAGTCCATTATGTATTAACTTAGCAAGGAAAGGAGAAAAATCAAAAGTTACTGCCAGGTAAGGGTGCAAGATTTGTGCCATCATAAACATGTAATGGATTGGCATTTCTAGTTCTAAATCCTCACCAAAAATTTGATATAGTGACAAATACATATCCCTTACCTTTAGATTGAAGTAATATAGGTTTATGGACTCTAGTGTATTCAATCCTACTACATTGAACCCTCTACACTTATCAAAAAACTCTCTCAAAAGGCTATTTCTAAGGCAGTCTCTCTGTGCTTTGTAAAGCTCCCTGATTTCATCAAAGCCTATTCTTTCTAGTGCATCAGAAGGGTCACTTAACCAAAACACTTCTCTAATTTCATCAATAGTAATACTTATTAGAGGACTTCCATTCACATCCCTAACCACCCTTGCTACATGATCATAATTTTTAGCAACCTGGAGAAAAATATCAATATCCATGAAAACATTTGGGATAACTAACTTCCCTACATCAAACTGTGATACATTTCTACTAGGAGAAAAGGCGCGTCATTTTCCAAACCCTACCTTGAACAATTCTAGACTAGAGAAAACAATTTTTGCATCCTTTATATAATTTCTCTTGTCGTATAAGCCATCTGCAACCCTAAGCCTAGGGTTTTTGGACACAAGTTCTTTCAACTGAGATGAGTTGTTTGTAGAGTGATCAAGCTATTCCAGAAAATCATTACACACAACCCTCTCTTGATAATCTACCTTCCCTTTGAATTCTCTCCTTGGTGCCATATCTAAAGTTATGGTTTTAATATCAACTCTTAACCAAGAATGCACAAAAACCCTTCTCCAAAACCCTAACAACAAAATTTGCAGACAAATGATGATAGGAATACAACAATTCATAGAATCACTGACCTGGTAAACACTTCGCTAGAAAATAGAAGATGCTTTTTAATTTCACTCCATATGCAAAAACATTAACTCTCGAGAACCAGGCCACATGTTCCTGCCATTACTTCTTTGAAAATTTGAAATTTTTCAGTTCAACGGGTAGGAAACATTTCACACCAAAGAGAGAAAATTTAAAATAGAATCGTCGATCTTCTTTTAAAACATATCAAATGGTTGTTGCAATCCCTTAATAATTAATTCTTGATCATCTCTTCATTAAGGCTTCATGCTCTTTGTTTGATCGGATTTGATCTGATAGTGATTAAAACTGAGTATCCTTTTGGCCCCACTTATATTTAGGTTTCATGATCATCGTTAGATTGAGATAATCCAACAGATATCTTTATTTCATTTGATTTTGACCGCACCGACTTTCTTTATGTTAACTTGGATGATCGGATGACAAGCGTGATCCTGTGATCACTAATTACCTTTCATCTTTTAATTAAGACATCACGACAACTATTTGATGAAAAGGAACTTGTCAGAACCTTTAACAAACTTTATCATTTGACCCCACTGACATCATCCTTTGCTGAGTGGAAGATCTAACAGCTGGCGTGATCCCGAGATCACTAATCCTTGATTAACTTTTCATCAAGGCATTACGCCGACCATAGGATTTAAAAGTATCTAATAGTTTCTTAATTTATTATTAGTCGGGCCCAAGAAAACATGAACTGTTAGATTAGTTAATCATACGGTAGAAAGAAATCTTCAAAAACATTGGTCCCACCTACTTTGATCTTTACTAATTGAAGCATCTGATGGCTGGCGTGATCCCACGATTAGTAATCTTCGATCAACATTTCATTGTGAAATCATGCACACCATCAGATCAAAAAGGACTTTAATAAGGTTTGACATATTACCATGACTTAGGAAAAAATAATGCTTAGGACCTTAGGAAAAATTAAAAGGCCATCGAGAATTTAAACTTAGGAAGTGTTAAAAGATTTTTCTAGGTAAACAACTTAAAATATTTTGCCCCACCCAACAATGACTTAAAACATGTGTAAAAAATAACTTAAGTGGCTTGAAAAGGTAACAAACAATTAGATTTTTCAACATAAACTTACGTTTTCTTTCACAATGAGAACTTAGGGCTAGAAGCAAGACCTCACCTAGGGTTTAAGGAATGAAAGAACCAGTTTCTTTGAAAGTCAAGGACATGGGTTTAAAGTTTTAATTAGGTATCCATATCTAGACATAAAAGAACCTTCTATTGAACTATGAAAAGTTAAAACATAGAGTCTTGAGTTGGGAAAATAAATAGTGCTAATAGTGGCTCTAATTTGGGATGCATGCCTCTCGCAAGAATGACAAGAATTCATAATCTCTGGGTTAAGCATACCATCTACCAAAATAAACTACCTCAACACACACAATTGAAAGAAACACAAAACTAAAAGAAACCTAACCTACTATTCATGGATGATAAAAGTACTTCAAGAGAAGTAAAAATTTGAGAATTTTCCATGAACTAGAAATTCCAAAATAGTTCCAACCAAATCCTTAATGATATATGAATCAGAACCCCACTTAGCATCAATAAGATATGGTCCCAACCAAATTGGGTCAAACTTTCCATGTTTGCCTTTATCTTCTAACCTAGTATTCCACATCAAGACCAAATCATTAATGTCAAAATTTCTAATAGTGGTCCTTTTGTTAAACAAATTTTTATATTAGAGTTGTAACTTGAAATTTTTGTCATGAGCCTCCTTCCTTGATTCATCCAATTGTATCAGGTCTTCCATCATGATATTCATCTCATTATCCAAATCATCATCATATATCTAGATGAACCTATACATTTACATCAAATTATTTTGTGGAAATCTAGCATGAATTCCATATATCATATCAAAAGGTGCACAACCAATTGCCTTCTTTACTGTTACTCTATCAACCCACAAATATTGTTGCAACTTTGAGTCCCATGCCCTTTTGTTTTTATCAAGGACTCTCTTCAAAATTTTGATTAGGCTTTTGTTACTTGATTTAGCCTGACCATTACCCTGGGGGTGGTATGGAGATGAATATGAGACTTGAATCCCATACTGCTGGTAGAAAGTGTTAAATTATTCAAACCTAAAACTAGTCATCCATCCTCATGAGCAACAAGAAGTGGGAAGAATACTCAAGCACCTCCAAAAGTAAGTTTCAAACCTAGTCTCAGTGTGTTGAGTATAAGGATTGTTGATGAAGGCGGGATAGATCAAGTAGGAAAGTTCTATGAGAAATACAGTGAAATAGATAAATCATAAATTCATAGAATGATTGTCAAACATATGCTAAAGTTCAAAAAGATAGTCCTAGAACTGAAGACTATGATTCCAGATAATGTGTGGAACATCTTAGAATTCCTAAAGAGACAGGCTATTGAAGAGGATCAAAGGATAAGAGAAAAGACTTTAGATGAAACCCTCCCAATATGTTCTCTAGAGGAGAAATCATTATTGTTAGATTTGGTGAAACCACACCTCCGGACTAAGACAAGAACACTACACATCATGGACAAGAATTATGAGTTGGTTGCAAAGGAAATAGAGAAGGCTTTTGAGAAGGTATTCTTGAATAGACACATGTATCCACCCACTGCACCCTCAACAAAAGTTCCTTATAAGGAAGTCAAAGTGGCAGAGCCCACTAATATACCATTTACAGGTCCTCAGGATTCAGCGCCTGTAGTTGAAACTCCTGCAGAGGAAGAAAAGCATGTGCCCATGATAGAGACACCAAAAGATAACACTATCATCATTGATAATGTAGAGATAGCCATGGCAGCCATAGATAAAGACTTGGACAAGTTTGAAGAAGCTTTTGTGAGCACACAAGAATTTGAAATTATATGTGGTGACAACTCACCCAAGTTACAACAAGAAGGAAAAGAATTAGAAAAAGAAAAAGAGAAAGAAATAGAAAAAGAAGAAGAAAAGATAGAAGAAAATAAAGGAGAAGAAGAGATAAATGAAAATGAATCAAGAGATGAACCATCTGTTGGAATGCAAATCAGAGTAAAGCAAGAAGTAGAGGATAGCACTCCTATAACTCCTATATCATTGTTGTCAAGATTGACACCAGACACCACTAGTCTGGATTCTTTGGGAGAAGAATACCTGATCAAGATCAGTGTCTTAGCCATGTTGAAGGCCAAAGAGAAACAAGTAATGAGGAACCCATTGTTTGTTGAATTGGTCAACATATTGAATAGTCTATTGCCTTCAGACAAGAAAGTGTCTAAGGTGCATTCAGTTGATGATGTTAGCAACATCCTCACAGCCTTCAAAACATATTTTTCTACCTTTGAAGAGACTGCATCTCAAGTTGCAGAAGAGAAGTATAGGAAGAAAAGACTCGATGAATTGGTCAGTAACTTTGCACTTGACCTAAGTTCACTCAAGGTTGGTCAAGCATCCTTAAAGGAGTTTGCAACAAAGGGTAGAAAGATTATTCTTGACTGTATGGATCAGGATAAGTTAATTGATGACCATTTCAAGAAGATACAAGAAGCAGAAGCAATGATAGAACAAGTAATAAAATCAGTAGAAGACCCCTCCACTGATGTAAATATGTGTAATAATGTATATTAAGGGCAGACTGACAAGATTGAAAGAGCAGAGAAGGAGATGTCAAAAATAAGGGGAAGGCAAACACAACTCAGGAATGCTCTTGTGCCCTCCCTAGATGTGCTCAATCAGAATATCAAAGAGATTGATGCCACCATGGTGACATATGATTAAGGTCCTAGCTCAGATTTTGAGAAGATGGAGAAGCTAAATTATGCATTATGCGCACATCTCCAAACAATCAATGCACCGATTGCATTCTGGAAGCAAGAGATCCACAAGTTGAAGATAGCATATCCAGATGTACTTTCCTTGTAAGTACTTGTAGAGATTCAATTTTTAGCACCTTTGTCATTAATGTCAATGGGTGAGTATGTATACAATATGGAGATATAGATATGTAAAGAAGATGTATAGTAAAAAATATAAGGGAGATATAAGATAGAGTATGACAAAAGTTTTTGTATAAGAAAAAAGTCAGTAACTGTGCCATATTCCTTTGTTGCCATCAATGAAAAAGGGGGAGAGTATTGGAAAGTTGACTATACTATTGTATATGACTTAACATAGTGTTTTCATTATGGCAACAAAGTCATATAGTGTTTTGGAGTCAACGCACATGATAAGAAGATTAGAAATTGGCTAAGTACAGAAGACTGGACAGTTAACAGAGCACCAATAGTTCAAAATATCAACGCACGTGTGTATGACTGAGTTATGGTATGCACCCTAGAAGATAAGTTGGTAAGAGTGTATTCATGCTTAGTCTATGAGCGCATGATCAAATATGAAAGTATGATGAAGTTACAAACAGTTGAAGTTACACAACTAGTGAATGACATAACAGAACAGTGTATGCAGCTGACTGATGGTAAATTGATTAGCGACTATAATTTTGTTATGAAAGGTCTATGCACCTATTGTAATTAGGTTGTAGACATATAATTATGTTTGTTTGTAAACATGCTTGATCCAATTCAATTGGAAGCATTGTATGTAATCAGTTAAATGATTGACCTAGTTAATTGTTTTGTATGCGCATATAAATATTAGATGCGTCGTTGTAATTAAGTATGAAATTTGTTATAGAGTTGAGACAAGCAGAGCAGAAGTATACAAAGATTTTTTGAGACGTATTAGATATTTTTAAGAGGTCAAAGCATCAACGCATCAAAGGAATTGATCAGACAAGCAGTGTCACAGTGCCAGTTCATCCAACAGATATAGTGTGTATCTGAGATCAGAAGGTTGTAGCCTTCACCACTTGGGTAGTGAGCTCTAGGACAGTGTGTCCACACCCTTAATAGGGTTATTGTAAAAGACTCCTAACAGGGTCTGACCCTTGACCAGGTCACTGTACTAAATACATTGTAAAGCAACTCCTAACAAGGTTAAGGATCTTCTAACAAGGATCATAAAACACTAGTACAGATTATTAGTGGGTGTCAATTCCCATCAGTGTTTTTACTTATTTGGGTTTCCCCGTAAACATATTGGTGTTATGTGTTGTGTTCATCTATCTTGTTTATGCTAATGTTCATTTCAGTACTTAAGCATTCAAGTTAAGTTTAAAGAGCAAAGTAAAAAGATCTAATATAGTGAACAATGATTCACCCCCCCTCTTAGTGTTCCCATTCCTAAAAAATGCCCGCAGAGGCGGAGATGGAGGCGGTGGAGATGGAGATGACAGGGGTGGAGGGGGAGGAGGCAAAGGTGGGGGTGATGGTAGTAGACAATAGACCAAGATCAAGCATAGATCTTTTAAGAAGTGTTAGAAAGCAATTTGGATTGATTTCAGTGTTGAAGAAACATTTTTTGACCAAGTTTGACCAAGAAAAAGTGAGATTTGACCAAGTTTGACTTGTGTTTAAGCAATATCTTTGCATAAACATCTGATGCACTAGTGAGAAAATGACTTTTTACAGCTTTTGGAAAGCTTTCTGTGCCTTAAGTACGCTCTTTACAGCTCTCATTAAGAGCTTTTGACCAAACTTTTGACTTTAGTTGGCCATGAATTTGAGTGAAATTCATTTTTGAACTAATTTACCATGTTTATAGTACCCTTTATGTTCATTTTGCCCCTATTTGACTACAATTTGACCATAGTTGACTTTTGAATTATAACAGTTGAATTTTCTTTGGAACTCTATTTTTACTGCATTTGATTGGCATAGATCACTTGTTTCGATTTCGGTCTCAATAAAAAGCTTCTGTGATGTCTAAAAATGAATGTTCCTTAAGGCTTCGGGGACCCTGGGTGGCTCCACTAGGTCAAAAAGTCTATTGTTACTATTTATTTTCACTTTCTACATTTGATTTTCACTAAGCTTTGAGAGAAGATGGTGTTCTCAGTGGAGAAGCACCGATTCGAGCTTGCCAGGTGACATGATTAACCACCCCACTATCTAGCACCTATAAGTACCTAATAACATTCCTTGTCAAATTTGAAAATTTTAATTTCATGAGGGATCACACGCAATAAATACTGTGTCATATCCCATTTTTTCACACCATTCCATATCGCATCTGAGATTTCTAGGATCGCACCCCGTTGGGTCGCATCCAGTCAAATTCAAATCATTTCATGTTAAATCTATCCTTTTATCATTTTTGGTCAAGAAAGGATCACATCCGGATTCCAAATCACTTCCCAAATTTCTTGAGTCACTTCCAGGATTTCTTGGCTCGCATCCCGTTGAAAGATCGCATCCCAAATTTCTTGGATCATTTTTGGGATTTCAGGATTTTTTTTGGTTTTGTGACTTTTTAAGCCAAGTTTCATGTCTGTTTTGCATCCCTTAGGCAATTTTTTATCAAATTTCTTTGTCTAATGCTGACATAATGCCCCTATTTTTGTTGTGAAGACTGATTTTGATATGATTGTTGTTAGATGTCCACGGCCTACTCAAGTCTTAGAGCTGCATCAATAGTTATTAACAGAGAACCAGCGTGTGATTGCACGTTGCAGACTATGGAGTTTGGCCGATTTACTCGACTTTCGGGTAAATTATGAGCTACTGACAACACTTTTCGAGAGGCGGCATTCAGAGCATAATACCTTCCACCTACCCACTGGCAAGATGGTTGTGACACCTGAGGATATCTAGCATATTCTTCATGTTCCTGCTATGGGCTCTAGGGTAGAGTATGAGGCATCTGGTGCTGCTGCAATGGTGGATGCTCAGAGACTATTTGAGGATGATACTATCACCAAGCACTATCTTTTGGGACCACATAGTGGCCAACTACGCTCCACTTCTTGTGTACCTAGATGGTCTTATCAGAGGCTTGATGATGCTAGATCAATGTCAGCATAGATTCATGTGCAGTTGGTCACGTGTGATCAAGGATATGATTTGAGCACCTCGTCATTTTTCTTAGGGTAGCTACATCCTAGCTTACCTATACAAGGAGCTCCATGAGATAGTCTATCAACATTCAAAGACTATGAGAGTAGGGAGCCTCATTCTTTAGGTCTGGGCATGGGAGCACATCCCTATCACACAACTGATTGTGGATTGGCACCGTGATGCAGGACTGCCTTATATATATATGTACTCAGGTTTATTATAGCAGGCCCATCTAGGCAAGCTAGAGTACTGGTGATGTGTTCTTGATGACATCATAGATGTTGTATGGTGGCCCTATGTAGATTGTGAGGGATGGCCCTCAGATGTTAGGTAGATGCCCTACTTATTTTAGAGTAGGTACCTGATTAGGCAGACCCAATACATTATTGAGAGATTTATGATCACACGCATGTCCCAAAAGTATGGCAAGGAACCGGGTCTATCTTAGGAGATAGCTAGGTATGCCCGCATCAGGGATGAGGAGACCTAGTGGGGGTCTAGATTGATTTATGAGATTGTCATTCATGAGATCTCCCAGATTGCGCATGTAGATTGGGAGTACCACCCAAAGATACTCGATGGTGGGATTATAGATGGATACCATGCTCATTATATTCAACACCCATATCTCAGATTCACTGCTCCTAATGAGGTCGCTCCTCACCTAGAGGATGTGTTGGACTATGATCCTACTGATGATGGTGGCGGTCAAGGATGAGTTGCCAGAGGTGGAGCTAGAGGATGCGGTAGAGGGAGAGATGATGCATGTAGAGGTGGAGATGGAGGCGGTGGAGATGGAGATGACAGGGGTGGAGGGGGAGGAGGTGGAGGTGGGGGTGATGGAAACAGATGACGGGCCTCTAGAGGAGATGGTGGACAATAGACACAATGACAATTGATAGTGACCCCCCTCAAAGAGATACAGGGCCACTTCTTCACATAGATCAGTATGCACAACGTCATAGGGAAACAGGAGGAGGGGAGGACGGGATCAGCAATAGGCACGTCAAGATCCTCCTGCGGGTGGTGATGGGGATTAGCTGTCTCAGTGTGAGGAGAGAGTTGTGCTACATTTATAGGTAGCCACACTCCAAGCATGATTATTTGAGAGAGACAGTCAACTGAGTCAGATTAGAGAAAAGCGGGATAGGTACATTCACATAGCCACCCACTAGGGCCAAAGAGTGACATATTACTTTGCATTATATTATGTTGTTGTTCTCGCTGCTTAGAGATCTCCACTTTATTCAATTATAGCGCAATAGTAAGATAGTGCTATGCCTCCACCTATTCCCAAAAGAGAAGATGTACCCCCTCCCAATCCTCCACAAGAGGACAAGGAAGCCAGTGAGACTTGACATTCATATTTTGTACATCTGATGTATATTTGCCATATCTTGTATTTGTACCATTTTTTATCGAGGTACTCTCTCATGTCCTATGGACTATTTATTGATACATTATTTCATGTGATACTAATACTTTGATACTTTTTTTATCCATGCTCTGATATACTGATACTCGTGTCATTTATACTTTGATATACTGTTCTGACATTTTGATTACCACCCATTGCTAGTATATTGATGCTTCTGCTGATTTTGATATGGATGTCTTATCTGCTTTGTCTTGTTTCATATTATGTTTCTGATTTTTGCACATGTGGGACATTTGATATTTGTTTTATGCTTTGGATATTGATGTGATGGTCATACTTGGTCATGATTAGATTAGGTGATGATAAAATGACATCATGATATATTTCACTGATATATGCTCATATTTTTTCTATTTTCAAAGCTTTTATGGATGTATGGATGCAACTTTATTTCATGTATGGATATGGATATATGAGATGTGATGCAATACAATGTATGGACATCTCACTTTTATTTATGTATGGATTATTATGGATGTGTTATGCACACTTTTTTATGATATGAAATGAATTATGAATGCAAATGAATATCAGTGATATATACTCAGTCATTTCATTTAAGTTGTTTATGATTTCATGATGTACTTGGTCAAACATGTAAAGTGATTAATGTTTTCAGAATTTTCAACTCACCTTAATGTTTTAGATAATTAAATTCACACATTCATGCTTATGCAATTTAAAATGAACTTCAATGAAACTAAAAGACATGAAATGCATCTAAATGAATCTAATGAAAATTAATATGATATGCAGCTAAAAATGAACCTTAATGCAATTAACCAAATGAAATGCACCTAAACTAAGACACCTAGGATAGTCATTGTTTATTCAAAGTAGGTTAATTATCATCATAGATCGTTTGTAACGGGACCTCATTAGGATAGTACAATTTTCACTGATAGATTTGGCAATCATGAAAATATGAATACTTCCTTTTTATTCGTCATGTTGAAAGATAACCTAAACATTAAAGCACACAGCTAGAATTTTCTGTCAATTACTTCCTATTTGATATAAACTCTTTTCTTTTCTGGTGCATAATGTGTAAATATATACCCACCATAACCTTTCATTGTGTATTCACATCCTTAGGTATAATATGATTTACTATGTACCTTACTAGGAAGTAGTTTTTTACCTTAGCTTAAAACAAACAAGGAAATAAATCCAACCTCACCAAAGTTTTCATAGGAAACAAGTCGAGGTATACATGGTGTTCCAATCATGATGGAGGCACTTATAGTAGACACCCATTCTCCATGATCACCTTAGATCATTGGATTTATTACCACAAATAGAAGACAAAGAAAATATTATGCCCCCAGTCCTTGTTCCTCTAGTCCATAGACATCATCGAGTCACTCAAGGAAACATAACAATAAAAAATTAATAATAAGAAAAGTTCATTATCCTTTTAAAATGATCATTGTATTTGTTAAAGTAAAGTATTAATTATGTTAATTAACTTTACTCTCTTCTTAAGATATCAACTCTTTTGCTTTAGTTGTTTATATTTAAACACACATGCACTAGTTGTTTTAAACTCATGCATTAGTTATTTAAATATAAACTTGCATGCATTAGTCTTGTAATTATTTAACTAATTATTACATGCACTAGGGTTTACCTTTCAAGGCTTTTGATCTCCTTTATAAGGATGATCCATTGTATATTTTACTCACTCATTATTTGAGGATATTTTCTTCTTCATATTTTTGAGTCAAACCCTTGCCCTCTTTTTGTTTCTACTTCCTTGTAACAAGTTTTTGTATGCAAGTGATCTTCAGGTTTTGTGGATTTGTATTGCTCAAATCCTACATGGTATTAGAGCCTAATTTGCTACAACTTGTTCATGTTGAAGGATTCAGAGATTAGAAATTTATCTATTTCAGATTAGAGGTTTTTTTAGGGTTTTTTATTGAAATTAGGGGGACCCTAAATTTTGGTGTACTTTAAACACAAACAGACCTCACCGTTGAGCTGGCAACACCCAAAAACCTCTATTTTGATATATAACACATCAAATTTGGACAACTTTGCATTTTGGGGCTTTTTTTGGGTACCACAGGCTTGACACACTTCCCGAGACTAAATTTGTACATGTTGGCACACTTCCCAAGGTAGAATTCTTTATTTTGCACACAAATTGAGACAATTTTTTTTCCAGCATTCAAATTAAGACCAAAAAAATAGGTACACAAATCGAGGCAAAAAATAGAACGTCTTACACAAATCCCGAGGCACACATGCGATTTTGCAAAAAAATATTCTTTTTTTTTGTCAACAATGGCCATTTGGCCGTCAAATTTAAGCCAAGTGAATGCAGTTTAGCCCCTGATCATATGGTGACCAGGGGGCCAGAATTTTAGCCCCAAGGGGCTTGTATGCTGTGACGGTCATTTGGCCATCAATTTTAAGCCTGTGAAGTGCTAACGTCAGAGCATCTAGACACCATTTTGGGCCCTCCGAAGCACTTGGTGGTTTTTTGTTCATAACTTGAACATACGGTGTTGAAATCGGGCAAATGAGATATCATCGAAAAGCTAGTTCCGAGCTCTATCTAGATCTTGAGGTTTGAATTTCTAATTTTTCTTTTTTGATGGTGTTTTTTACTCTCAAATTTAGATGTTTAGTTTTGCACTCCGAAAGCTCTATATTGCGCATCCGGACTCCATTTTGGGAAAGCGAGATATCGTTGGAAAGCTTGTTCTAAGATTTTTCTAGTTCTGTCCTAGGATCTCTTCACTTTAGGGGATGGCTCTTCTTAGGTTGTTATTTTGTTTCAGCAACCTTCACTCTTCTTTGAGCAGTATATATTTCACTTTTGTAGCATTCTTTTATGCACATGCACTGAGATAAAGTATCATTCTATTGTATGCTTGGAATCTTGAATATGTTTATGATATTTGTACTTGCACTCCATTATAAAGTGCCATGGGGGGTTTGATGTTTGCCTTTGTTTTCCTTCTACCTTTGTCAAGTGAGTGTTCCTTCCATGACATTAGCCTTAGGGTACCTTTATTTGTGTTTGTACTTTCACTGCACCTTTGATGTTCCTGGCTCTTCACAATGTAGTTCTTATTGGCACTATTTTCAGTGTACCTATCACCTCTCCCTTGTCAACCTTATGGGGGGGTTTCTACTAATCGTTCTTCTACTTCCTTGGTTCGATAGTGTGAGCTATGTATTCAGTATTTGTTCTTATGTACTAGGCGGATGCAGTGGTTGGGTACCTATGCATTTCAGTGAGATGGCTCATTTACCATATAGACACTCTTTCTTTCCTATTTTTAGAGGCACTCTTCCATCTTTTATTGATCAGCTCTTCAGGCTTTGGTGTTTTATACCATTTGTATCTTCGAGTTTAGTTGTTTGCCTTCTGATTCGAGTAGTGTCATTTGAGAGCACTCATACAGATTACAGTCTTCTCTACCTGGTCATACTCTATTTAAGTGGAGGATCTTCAAATCAACAGTTACTTCTTGACAGAGTTTGCATCTTCTTGCATCAATGATGTTCTACATGTTCATTCTTGTTTCTATTTTTTAGAACATTCCTAGTTTTGGAGGCTTCTTCAGTCCTTCAGATTAGTCTTTGACTCTTTTTGGAGTAGAGTTTTTCCCATGTGGTTTTCTCTATTTCTCCGCTTTATAGAGACTCTCTTTTTTACTTGGGTACCTCATCAGGTCATGTTACCGGGACCCATTTTATGCTTTCAGCATTATAGTTTCCTTTGCTTTCTTCTTGCATTGTTTGTAGTTGCATTGTTGCTCATCTTAAGGGGGGTGTTAGAGTAAAGTATTAATTATGTTAATTAACTTTACTCCCTTCTTAAGATGTCAACTCTTTTTCTTTAGTTGTTTATATTTAAACACAAATGCATCTATTTGGAGCCAAGGAAATATATATTCAACATAAATGGTCTAACATTTCTATATGTTATCAAGTGGGTTGTGTTTTGAATGAAAAATAGATCAAGATTTGTTGAAATCAGATGCTTGACTACCCTAGAAAAATAGTCTCAGTGTGGGGGGCATAACTTCCAATTGCACCATTGGATCGTGCTCAGTTTTGGATATGTTTTTAAAATCCTAGTTTTCTAGATTCTCACTGGAGAGATCATTGAAATTTTTCCCGGTTCATGAGATATGAATGACTGTGTATAGTACTGTCAAATCTGTCATTTATTTTTAAACATGGAAGCATAAATATTAAAAATCTATATGATAAGATGGAGACATTAAAACATTTGATAATTTTTAAATTATTATAATGTTCTAATATTCTTCCGGAGAAGTGTTATGAGAAGGAGAAAAAGATGAAATATTTCAAGAATCAGTTATGTAACTTAAAAGTGATCAAAAATAGGGGGCTTTCTTAGAGAGTGGTTATAAATTGTAATTTTTGCAAACGAAGGGGGGTTCCTATTTTTTGACCTTTGGCTAGGGACTTTGCACTGCAGGCAGAGGGGTTTGATTTTCTAGTTTTTAATTTGTAATTATAAAAAAGGAAAAGGGAGCAGATTTTGTTTTCAAATTTAGTTTTCTATGTAGTTGGAAATGGTTGTCTTTTGGCTACCATTATGTATCAAAGAGTAAATGTAATACAGTTTGAATCTTTGAGTTTGGAAGTATTCATTTATATTGTTATTAAACTTTGTGTTAATGCAGTTTCTTTTGATAAATTCCATCTACCAATATCTTTCTGTGTATACAAAGAAATCTTTGAATTTCATGTGTCACATAATCTAAAACAAACTTTGATCTTTCTTTCAATCTGTTGTTTGTAAGAGTTGGGCTGGGAATCTTTGAGTTCTCAGTTTGTATTTATCTATTTGTAAATTGTCCCATCTATCCCATGTTTATGGATAGATGGTTGCTCACCTTTTGTGCCTTCTGGTTAAAGGCATACCAATGATTCTATTCATTGAAAATCCAATGAAGGGAGTTGTACCTTCACATCAAAATTCAGAGAGCGCTTGCACATAACTATTACAAGCGTCTCAATTGTTAGTTGCAGAGTTTTGTCTTCTTTTTTTGGGCATTCTAGAATCATTTTGAAAGGGTTTTATTAAAAGACAAATCTATTCACTAACATATTTTTGGCGACTCTACTAGGGACTGGAATCGAAGATTCAATGCTAAATTTATTTCCTCAATTTGTATATTATATATGTATATGCAGGCTTGGTGACTCTACTAATTCATCATGCAGACCAGAAAGATCATGATCAAGAAAAGGCCTGATCCTACTCTTATGGAGATTTATCCAATGCATGACAAAGTGTTGAGTGAGTTCTTGCACAGTTTCAAAGAAAGTATCTCTCGGGCTTTCAGAGAAAATATCAGTCTAGAAGATGATCATGCAAGCACTCTTTTGTGGAGAAGTCTATGTGCACGATTCCATAAACTCAAGGATCTAAAGGAGTATGAAAGAAGAGTGGAAAGACTGAAAGAAGAACTAACAGTCGATGATGAAGAGCCCCCGATGATATCCTCTCACATCTATTTAGTCTTCGATGATCAAAATAGCATCCAAGAGCCCATGGGTAAATATGAACAAGAAGAGGATAGTGATTTCCTTAGTGCGATGATAGATGAGGAAAGTCACACTACTAAAATAAATCCAAACACATTCTATCATGATTTGGGGAAAGGTATGAATTCTAGTTTGTCCAAGTTCTTTGATGAAATGATCATTGAAAAGGAGATAGCAGAAAAAGAGATGCATGCATGTGGAAGTGATGTACATATTTTTTCCTCCACATGTTTTATTAATGAAGATTTTATTCTTGCAAAGGAAGGGGATTTTGTTCCCACAAAGTTTGATCCCATGCTTTTAGAAGATAATTTTCAGAAGATACATGCACTCACCATTCATTCAAAAGTTGATCGTGAGAATATTTCCCAAAAAGAAGTGTTTATTACTACAGCTGAAAAGAATAATGCAACAACAACCAAAATGGAGGAACAATTCACAAAGCTAGTGGATGGGATCACTTGGGGTGAAGTCAATGCACTATACTTGCCGGCTCAATATGGTAAAGATTATGAGGTTAGAAACAATGCTCTTTTTGAGATTTATGATTCCCAACCAATTTATGATGGCTTGCCTCCTCTTCTTAGAAAAAATGATGTTGGAATAAATGTTGGGAAAGGGAAGAATCAAGGTGTTGAATTTTTGCAGCCTCAGAGATTGCTCAACCATTTGGATGATATTTCTCTTTATGAAGAAGAAGTTATAAGTCAATTTTTTTCATCCCTTGAACAAGAAGACCTTAGTGCAAAAAGTGAAGGTATTATTTCTTCATATACTTAAGCTATGGACAGAGAATTTTCAGATTTGATCACAGTTAAAAAAGATGAAATCATTCTAGCTAATGTTGATTCTATGTTAGATGAAATTACCTTTTATATCAAAGGTAATGTAGGTGCTGAAATTTCTCTTGGGTATACTAATTTTCATAGTGAGGATTGTAAGAATGATGCAGCCATTATTTTAAAAGTTTTTCAGTGTTATTATGTACAAGCAAAGGCAAAATATTTCTTGAATAATCTTGCACAGGATACCCAAGAAAATTTAGAAAGTTATGATGAAAGATGGTTGTTTGGAGATGAGCATTTGTGCATGCTACTTTTGCACAAAGTGAGTTTGATGTCCAACATCAAAAGAGTTGTCAGATGGCAAGTATTATGGGTCACATCACATGGTCATAATCCATTATTTCAGAAAGGTATATTTTTCTCACAACCAGTAAATGGATTCGCATAGTTGGTCTTGTACATATTCTACTAGGCTCTTTTCCTACCTTTGTATATGTTGTAAATATTCTTTTGGTGTGCATAGTGTTAGTTTGAATAATGTACAAGCATAGCACTTGCTAGTAGTTTAGGTGTTTTGGCTGGTTGGCTTTGCCCTACTCCCCTCTGCCCTCATGCAAGAAACTCCCGATTTTCTTTTTCTTAGTGACTCTATTCACCCAATGGATAAGGCACTTGTCTTTTCCCAGAGATTACTGGAGTTCTCTGCTTTTGTGCCAAAAATAGCCCCACAATTAGAGCCCATGTTGGTACCCATATAGACCCCAAAAATAAACTTTCAAGTTTAGGGTCTTGAACCTCTCTGAACTACTTTGAACCAAGGTTCAAAGAGGTTCGAAGTGGTTTAGTTTGCATAAGAGGATTCATAGGTTCAGAGGTTCAGGTTCAAGTGCAGGTTCAGAGATTCAGAATTCAGTTCACTGGTTCAGTATGGTCAAAGCGCAAGTTCAACAAAAGAGCACTATTGTTAGTAATGTGGGCCCAATTTAGAGGTTCAAATTCAAGGGTTCTTCGATTCCCCAATTTCCCATGCTAGTGACAAATTATGTTTAAAAAAAGTGTGATCCTCTTGCAACTTGTCACGAGTCCTTGTATGGAGCTCCTCAATTTAATAGAGATGAATGTGCAAATGATTGGTGACATGGTTCAAGTATAAAATGGTGCAACGATCTTTGGATAGAGATGAAATTCAAAGGAGATTCACAAAACTATGTTCTTGGTGCATGTAACAGGTGTGATCTCATATGTGATTAATGTATGAAACATTATGATGTTTATTTGTTCACAAGAATTATAAAGGATTGGCCATTGTGTTAGAGCTCTATTTTCTATTGGAGCACTTTTATGGATATTTTCTTGGTTTACATTATATCTTTTTCCAAGCCATATGTAAAGCTCAAACTCAATAAGTGGGGAACATGCAATCTTGAAAGCCATTTCAAAGGTCGTTGTCATGAAAGAAATCATGAGCAATGATCCATGGATATGCAAGGCACAAAGTGAAGAAAAGGCTCAACCTAATCCAAAAGCTTGGGTCCAGCCCTTCTTGCGTAACCGCCAACATGCAAACTGGCCGAATTTCAAACTCATGATTGTCGATGATGGAAGCACTAGCAACAACTGTTGGCATCATACATTTTAAAATGAATATTGATATTCCATCTAATGTACCTGATGAAGGTTCTCAATGCTTTTCTATTGCATGTTAAACAATGAGAACACAACATTATTAAGGCAGTAATCAACCATATGCCAATAGGAAAACATGCATGCAAATGAATAGATTGTACCACTCAAAGCTCATGGTTTTAGAAGATGAATGCATCTATTTGGAGCCAAGGAAATATATATTCAACATAAATGGTCTAACATTTCTATATGTTATCAGGGGGGTTGTGTTTTGAATGAAAAATAGATCAAGATTTGTTGAAATCAGATGCTTGACTGCCCTAGAAAAATAGTCTCAGTGTGGGGGGCATAACTTCCAATTGCACTGTTGGATCATGCTCAGTTTTGGATATGTTTTTAAAATCCTAGTTTTCTAGATTCTCACTGGAGAGATCATTGAAATTTTTCTCGGTTCGTGAGATATGAATGACTGTGTATAGTACTGTCAAATCTGTCATTTATTTTTAAATGTGGAAGCATAAATATTAGAAATCTATATGATAAGATGGAGACATTAAAACATTTGATAATTTTTAAATTATTATAATGTTCTAATATTCTTTCGGAGAAGTGTTATGAGAAGGAGAAAAAGATGAAATATTTCAAGAATCAGTTATGTAACTGAAAAGTGATCGAAAATAGGGGGCTTTCTTAGAGAGTGGTTATAAATTGTAATTTTTGCAAAGGAAGGGGGGTTCCTATTTTTTGACCTTTGGCTGGGGACTTTGCACTGCAGGTAGAGGGGTTTGATTTTCTAGTTTTTAATTTGTAATTACAGAGGAGGAAAGGGGAATAGATTTTGTTTTCATATTTATTTTTCTGTGTAGTTGGAAATGGTTGTCTTTTGGCTACCATTATGTATCAAAGAGTAAATGTAATACAGTTTGAATCTTTGAGTTTGGAAGTATTCATTTATATTTTTATTAAACTTTGTGTTAATGCAGTTTCTTTTGATAAATTCCAGCTACTAATATCTTTCCATGTATACAAAGAAATCTTTGAATTTCATGTGTCACATAATCTGAAACAAACTTTGATCTTTCTTTCAATCTGTTGTTTGTAAGAGTTGGGTTGGGAATCTTTGAGTTCTCAGTTTGTATTTATCTATTTGTAAATTGTCCCATCTATCCCATGTTTAATGGATAGATGGTTGCTTGCCTTTTGTGCCTTCCAATTAAAGGCATACCAATGATTCTATTCATTGAAAATCCAATGAAGGGAGTTGTACCTTCACATCAAAATTCAGAGAGCGCTTGCACATAACTATTACAAGCGTCTCAACTGTTAGTTGCAGAGTTTTGTCTTCTTTTTTTGGGAATTCTAGAATCATTTTGAAAGGGTTTTATTAAAAGACAAATCTGTTCACTAACACATGCATTAGTCTTGTAATAATTTAACTAATTATTACATGCACTAGGGTTTGCCTTTCAAGGCTTTCGATCTTCTTTATAAGGACGATCCATTGTATATTTTATTCATTCATTATTTGAGGATATTTTCTTCTTCATAATTTTAAGTCAAACCCTTGCCCTCTTCTTTTCTCTACTTCCTTGTAACAAGTTTTTATATGCAGGTGATATTCAGGTTTTGTGGATTTATATTGCTCAAATCCTACAATATTTGCTTCAAAATAGACAGTTGTGATTATAGTGTTTAAAAACACTTTTGATTAATCTTGCAAACACATGCATAGGAACGATTATCAGTCATTGATCTTTCATTTATCCATAAGTGTTTTACCTATTTAGTGTTTAGAAACACTTTTCTCATCATGACATTGTGTTTAGAAACATATTTTGGTCCATGTATTAAGAAATACTATTTTTGATTGGCATTTAGAAATAACATTGTTCTCGTAGTTTACTGTCTATTGCAAACTAGGGTGGTATTGAGAAATACCATTGTTTGTAGTTTAATGTCTATTGCGGACTTGATATCCTAGCAATAAATGTGATTTTGATCAATGCCCCCGAGGGAAAATAGGTTACCTAGGACTCTAATGTGGACAAATTCCAACCTTAGGAAGACACATTTTTATGATAGTTCACTTCAGGATTTGGCGTGTCACGAAAGCAATTGAAAGATATATATAAACTGAGATTTACATTGGCCAAATGCACAAGCATTGTCTTGATAGATAGAGCACTGATTAAAAGTAGCGCATGTTTACCAAGTTTTCACCACTTGGCCAAAATTTTCCTTTTTTTTTCTATCATGGCACTTGTTTACCAGGTTTTCACCAAGACACTTTTTTTCTTTTCCAATTTTTTTGTAATTTTTGTTTTTTCTTTTTTTTTGGACTCACCAAGGTGCTTATTTGCTAGGTTCTCACCAAGATGGTGATTTTTTTAGGACTTTTTCTATTGTTTTTTATTTTTTTAAGGATCCGTATTTATTGTTTTTGAACTTTTTTTTTAGGAACTCTTTTCACTGTATAGGAGCTACCTCAAGAATGCCAGGCATTAAACTTTTACAGATGTATAGTATTGATTAGATCTAGTAAAACATCTCCTTCAGGTGTAGCCAATTGATAGGCTCCTGATCCAAATGATGTTGTGATGACAAAGGGACCTAGCCAGTTGGGTTCAAATTTTCCCTTTTATTCTTGATTCTGTTGATTATTAGGATTAGCTCTTAGAACTAGATCTCCTATCTGAAAACTTCTTGGTTTTACTTTCTTGTTGTATCCTCTTGATATTATCTTTTGCTAGACTTTAAGATGATCAAACACATGTTGTATGTGCTCATATATAAATTCAAGCTCTTGTACTCTAGATATTCTATAGTCCTCATTAGTGACTAGATGTTTCAATGATACCCTCAGTGATGAAATCTCTACCTCAATTGGTAAGACTAGAATATTTTTGTTTGATGCTTCAGCTAGTCCATTACCTTAAGGGTAATAGATCAAGGAACAGTGTTGAGTGATTTTGAATTGAAGACACAACTCATCTATGTCTTTTTTTTTTAATTGACCCCCATTGTGAGTCACAATCGATGAGGGTATTCCATAATGGAAGATAATATAATTCAAAATAAACATGGAAATTTCTAGTTGCATTAGACAGTGGGACAGCTTCCACCCATTTTGTGAAATACTCCATTGCAATAATGATGTATTTGTGTCCACTTGATGAATTAGGGTAAATCTGACCAACCAGATCAAGGGCCCATTATTGAAATGGCCAATGTGTTATGTAAAAAATTATCTCTCTAGTTGGAGCATGTATCAGGTTACCTATTGAACTACAACTGATTGAATATTTGAATGACTTGAAGATCAGTGATTAGAGATCATCGAGTTACTGAATTGATATGTAAAATGATTAAATCAGTAATATATTGTCATTAATGTCAACTAGTTTTTATATTACTTATCATGTAAGTTACAAACATCTAAACATCTATAGAAGGGAGAAAGAGATGAAGAATTGAAATATCTACATGAGAAAATGGATATGACAGATGGGGATAAGGAATACTTTGGGTAAATTATTGATGAGTCTATGATATCATACTATTGACTTGATTATGTTGCATTAATCTTTGATGAAGGAAGAAAAAATGTACAAAGCAGTGTGGTCGGTAAATGAAGCACTTCAGTATACACCGAGTCAGTGTAGTGTATACCGAGCGATAGTATTAACCGATCTAGTATTCGCTAATGCATTTCTTTGTTAACCGAGTATGGATGAAAATATTAAATGCTTAGTTTAGTAGACATAAATTGATGGGCTGGAAATTGTTATGATTTTGAGGTTAAGGATAAAGTTTGTTATGATATCCACAGCTGAAATTTTTTGAAGAAGATCGAAAGGATGAAATTGAAATGAGTTATTGACACATCTTTTGAGGAAGGTTTCAGTGGCAAAACCAATGAAGGAGAACAAGCGGAAAAATCTAATGGATGATAATAAAATGGTTTACTTGTCTATATAAGAGATATGAGTTTCACTGTTGAAACTATGCCGAAAGAAAGAAGACTGTAGAGATTTCATGTGAACACAACTTCATGTATGCCTGATCAAACTAGTTGAAGGAGAACCAAACTGCAAAGTTAACCAAGCGTCAAAGAGCTATTACCGAGGGATAGTAAGTTAATGAATATTGAGGAATTGAATTGAATTATTGATCAAAGGATTTGTATGGGCTTAGAATAGATCTAAACATCTACAAAATAAGTTGTATGGTAATCAGATCAACTACTATTTCAATTTAACCATTGATACAAAAATTCTCCTAACTGAGTGGACTTAACAGTCTTATATTATTCCCTATGCCATTTAATGAATGTACATTATTATCCTATCAACCCCATAGTGAATTTTGGTTGAACGATAACTGTTAGTCTTAAATCTTTTTACAAGGTCACACCTAACAGTGTGTTGTGTAACCTTTAACAGGGTTGGCTCTTCATTGAGCTCACTTCAGAAGAGTGAAAATTATTTTGGGTTACCGGTCCCAAGTGGTTTTTCCCTTAGCAGGGTTTCCACGTTAAATCATTTTGTTATGTGTTTCTATGATGATTGTTTCATTGTCATACTTTACATATTTCATATTTGATTTGGTCGGTAATCATGGTAAGCTAATTGACTGGTAATTAATAAAGACACAGACATTATAATATTTTATTTTACCAAGCTGCAGAATTTGTTGAATTTGAATTATAAGTTACATCTTTTCATTTTGGAATGTAGGATAACTAATCTAACTAATTCACCCCCCCTCTCAGTTATTCTAACAGTTATCATGGATCTGGCATTTCTTGCATATTTTTGAAAAATGGATAACATCTTTTTCCATTGTGGGCCAATAGTATCCAACTCTTAAAAGTTTCTTAGCTAATGAAAAACCATTTGAGTGTGATCCACACACACCTTCATGAACTTTGTTTAATGAATGATTAGACTCTTCATGTTCTAAACACCTAAGAAGCATACCATCTAGACTACATCTAAATAAGTCAGTAGCGATGATTATATAGCACGATGCCACTCTTATAAGAGATCTATTTTCATTTTTAGAATAGCCTTCAGGGATTGTTTGGTCCTTTAGATAAGAGTAGATATGGGCATATTAGGATAATACTTGGGTTTCAAGGACACAAACAATTTAGGATTTAGGTGAGTCATAGGTGGGAAATGGGAGCTCTTCCAATAGGAAATCATAGTGAAAGTGATGTTCTTCTAGTTGTAACATGGATGCTAAAGTAGCCATCGCATCAACTACTCTATTTTCTGATATTGGAATTTGTTGAAATGTGATGAAGACAAAGTATTTCTTCAAGTCATCCACCATTATTTTGTAAGGCATGAGATTATCATCTTTTTTCTAATAGTCACCATTCACCTGATTGATAATGAGTTGTGAATCTCCATAGATGTGTAACTCAACAAATTTCCATTCTATTGCAAGTTTGAGTCCATTCACAAGAGCTTCATACTCCACTATGTTATTGGTGCATGGAAAGATCATCTTATAAGCTTTTGGAATCTTGTATCCTTGTGGTGTAATGAATAAACATCCACCTCCTAATCATTGCTATGTGAAGGAGCCATCAAAATACATTTTCCAAGGATGTTTTGTAAAGTGCATGATAGATTCATCTGGAAAATCCACATGTAATGGCTTGTCATCTGTTAATGGTGTTTTTGCAAGTTGATCAGAAATCACTTGTCCTTTAATGGATTTTCTTTCCACATATTCAATGTCAAATTCACTCAGAATTAGGACCCACTTTGCTAGTCTTCTTGTTAGCATCGATTTACTTAACAGATATTTGAGTGGATCAATCTTAGCTACTAGCTTTACCTTGTGTGCCAACATGTAATGCCTAAGCTTTTGGGATGCAAACACCACTACTAAGTACACTTTCTCAATCATTGAATTGTTCAACTCATATGTGACCAAAGTTCTTCTGATATAATATATAGCCCTTTCTTTCTTGGTCTCATCCTCTTGTGTGAGCAATACTCCTAATGATGTGTTTGTAGCTGATATGTAGAGAAATAGAGGTTTTCCATAAATTGGTGTCATTAGGATTGGAGGATTCATTATATATTTCTTGACTTGGGAAAAATTATCTTCACATTGCTCATCCCAAGTGAATGTAGTCCCTTTACGCATCAATTTTGTGAAGGGTTGTGCTTTATCCGCCAATTGAGATATGAATCTTCTTATGGATTGTATCTTGCCTTGTAGCATCCTCATTTGACTAATGTTTCTAGGTGGTTGCATTTCAAGAAAAACTTTCACCTTTGTTGGGTCCACCTCAATTCCTTTTGTTGAGACTATGAATCCTAATAGTTTTCCAGATGATACACCAAATGCGCACTTCTTAGGATTAAGTCTTAATTGAAATTGTTCCATCCTATCAAATATTTTCCTTAGATCTTCTATATGTGTAATCCTCATCTTTGACTTAGCCAATGTATCATCTACATAGTCTTCCATGTTCTTGTGCATCATGTCATGGAATATTGTGGTCATTGCTCTTTGATAAGTTGCTCCTGCATTTTTGAGATCGAATGACATCACATTCCAACAATATGTTCCCCATGCGCATGTAAATGCGGTCTTTTCTTGATCTTTAGGAGAGATTTTGATTTTATTATATTCATAAAATCCATCCATTAGTGAGTACATCTCATATCCTGTTGTCAAATCTACAATCATGTCTATGTTGGGAAGTGGAAAATCATCCTTTGGACAAACCTTGTTTAGATCCCTAAAGTCTGTGCAAACTCTTATGGATTTGTCTGCCTTAGAAATAGGAACTATGTTTCAAATCCATTTTGCATAATCAATAGCTCTAATGAATCCAACTTTCAATAGTTTTTCCAATTATGCCTTCACTAGCAATGCCATATGTGGATTCATCTTTCTGAGTTTTTGCTTTACTGGTTTTATATCAGGTGAAATAGATAGGTGATGCATGATCAAATCTATGTCCAATCCAGGCATATCTAAATAAGACCAAGCAGAGTTGTGAAGAGCACACAATTATATTGAGAAGGGGGGTGAATCAGTATAATAACTATTTTTCAATTTAAAAGCCTTTATTCAAAAATAACTTTAAACTCTCAAATAAATAATTATGCACATGAACACAATATTTACGTGGAAACCTAATATGGGATAAATCCACAAAAATAATTTGCTTTATATAAATTTGTTCGTTTACAAATAGTTTGTAGGCTCCAACCTACTAGAGGCTCCAACCCCTATGTTTATGAGCACCGACTCACTGGAAGCTCCAACTCCCACACTTTGTAAGCACCGACCTACTGAAAGCACTGACTCCCCTTGTCTGGAGACTGAGCACCAACTCACTGTATATAAATTTTCCTTCCACCTTGACACCATTGCTTTCTTCAACTGATGATGGATACAATCTGGCCTTTATCTCTTTCAGTCAGCCAATAACTTTACTTTTCCTCTTATTTTCAAAGATATATCTTTATAAATGTATGTACATAATATATATCAGATTAAAATCTAAATATATATAAATATTTAATTCTCTCTTCTTATCATTTTCTCACTGCTCTTCTTTTTTATTTCAATTGATGACTTGATATTTTCAAACTGGTAGATTTAATATTTATATATTCGTATCTTAACTGAAACATTATGTCTTTTAAAATTATACCTTTTCACATACGAATAGGTGTCTTTTATTAAAATATTATTAACTTTTAAATAAGTTAATCTTTCCCCTTTTTTAATCATATTTTATCAATATACTAATAATATTATTATTGATTTTTACTCATCGATAATCCTTTGTCCATATCAAAAAAAAAATTTCGCTATGCCACATATCGATGATATATATTGGTTCTGTATACGATATATGTATATATATCACTAAAGATGATTTGCCAGAATATTAATCTTTGATAATATCTTCATGATAAATATTCAACCGCTGCATATGTATTTGTATAATATTCAACCTTTGACGTTAACTTTAACCGCTGCATATAAACTTTTATCACAAATCAAATATCTTTACATCTTTATATATTCGACGGCATCCATAAAAGAAATATTAACAAGGTGTGCATATTATGTATAAGCCTCTGTCATTATCGCTGCAAACAATTTATGTAATTAGTCACTTCATATATCATCTCCCTTTTTATATCACTGCTTTTGAAATACAATACCATCCCTGTGATTATAATACATATATTATAATCAATATAAACTTTTGATATAGTCTTTCGATATACATATATTATTAATCAATCTTTACCATCTCTATTTTTATTATATGTCGTCAACGGTGTATTAAAATCGTTGTTCTTCTTAAACGTATGTATGTTGTATCTTCCCTGTTATATATATGTGTATGTCTTCATATATATGTCTTCTTAAACATATATATGTATCTTCCCTGTTATATATATGTCTTCTTAAACGTATATATGCTATATATATGCCACTATGTATATGAAGATTACTTTGATTATCTTTGTCTTCATTCTTCAACGCTATATATGGTATAATATTCATGTATGGCTATTTTTCATCAATGACATATGATATATGCTATATGGTATAGTATTCTTTTTTACATCAATGACAATTTTCCATCAATCTCCCCCTTTGTCATTGATGGTAATTTCTCAAATATATGGTATTGATTGTGCAAGGCTCCCCCTTAGTTCATTGTTCCCTTTATCATCAATCTCTCCCCCTTTTTCATCAATGGCAAAGGGTCTCCAAGGCTAGAGACTAGATCCCCCTGAACACATGCTTCTCATGAAAACCTTTAATGAATGGATGAGAGTGATACTACTCCCAATTTCTCCCTTAGGTACTCAAAAGTTTCCTTTGGAAGTGGTTTTGTGAAGATATTCGCTAATTGCTCCTTCGTATTAATGTATTCCAACTTGACTTGCTTCTCAAGTACTTTTTCTCTTAGGAAGTGGTATTTTATTGAAATATGCTTTGTTTTGGAATGCATGATTGGATTCTTTGATATGCTGATTGCACTTGTGTTGTCACAAAAGATGGGAATAGGATTCTCAAAATTAATCTTGATATCTCCTAGAGTTTGCTTCATCCAAAGCACTTGTGTATAGCTTGCAACTACTGCAACATACTCAGATTCTACAGTAGATAAAGTTACTGATCCTTGTTTCTTGCTTAACCATGATACTAGACTGTTACCAAGGAAGAATGCTCCTCCACTTGTACTTCTTCTATCATCAATATTGCCTCCCAAATCTGCATCTGTATAGGCTATGAGTGAAAAGTCTTTTCCTCTTGGATACCATAAACCAAGATCCATAGTGCCTTTTAGGTACTTAATTATTCTTTTAACTACTAGAACATGAGTTTCTTTTGGCATTGCTTGGAATCGAGCTACAACTACAACTGCTTGCAAGATGTCAGGTCTTGTGGTGGTTAGGTACAACAACCTTCCAATCATAGATCTATATTGAGTTTGATTTACATCGGGGGATTCATCCTTTTTGCTAAGCTTGCATCCTATAATCATGGGAGTGCTGACTGGATTACAATCTTCCATCCCAAACTCTTTTAATATTTCTTTGATATACTTGCTTTGAGAAATGAATATTCCTCTACTTGATTGTTCAATTTGCAATCCAAGAAAGAAAGATAATTCTCCAAGCATGGACATCTCAAATTCTTGTAGTTCCTTTCTTTAAGTGTGTCTTCTTTTGATGGTTCATTTATGATTGTGTTGCTTTCTTCTTTTATGAAGCCTTTGAATGTATTGTTAACATTTGAGTTTCTTTCAAAACCAACCCCTGTTTTGCTGGAAGAAGGCTTTTGACTATCAATGATATCATTTAGGATTTCTGAACTCTTTTCAAATTTGAGATTATTGATGGTGCATTCCTTCAACTCCCTTTCTAATTTTTCAATTTCTAGTTTTAAATCAGTTTCAGCTTGTTTAGCTTCTTCTAATTAGATCTTTAGATCTTCAATTGTTTGTTCTGATTTCTTTGCTACTTCTAAATTCTCCATAGCTTCTTCTTTGAGTTTCACTAATTTTCTTTTTAGCCTTTCATTTTGTTTGTATGCATAATGAAGTTCTTCTTTGAGATCAACATTCTCTTCCTCATTACATGATTCGTCTTCCTCTTCTTCATAACTATCACTTGTGTCTGCTTCAGCCATAAACATAATTTCATCCTCCTCATCACTTGGGCATTCCTCGCTACTTTCATCTGAAGAGCTGTCCTTTTTGGAATAAAAACTCTTTTTATTTTTGTTTTGATATTTTTTCTTTTTATTAAACTTATTGTTATTCTTCCATTTTTTCTTTGTATGTGCTTGCTTTTCATCTTCACTTGAGTCATCATCATTTTGAGGACATTTTGAGGCATAGTGTCCTACCTTTCCACAATTAAAGCATTTGAAAGGGAATTTCCCCTTATATTTTCCACTTCCCTTTTTTTATTTTTTTCAAGAAATGAGCTTCAGCTTCATCAATTTCACTGCTTGAACTATCACTTGAGATTTGTTTTTTGCTCTTACTCTTTTTAGAAACTTTAAAAGATATTTCCTTCTTAGGTTCCTTGCCTCCAATCCTCATTTCATAAGTGCTAAGAAGCCCATGTAACTCATCTTTTGTAAGTTTATCTAGATCTTTCCTCTCCTCGATTGCTAACACTTTAGAATCAAATCTAATGGGTAGGGATCTCAAGATCTTTTCAACCACAAATTGTTCTTCTACATCTTCACCAAGGGCTTTTATTGAATTGACCACTTCATCAACATGAGAGAGAAATGAAGCTATGTCTTCATCTTCCTTCATTTTCAGGCTTTCTAATATGCTTTGATGGGTTTGAAGTTTGGCCTTCTTTACATTGTCAGTCCCTTCATATATATTTTTCAACTTGTCCCATATCTCCTTTGTAGATTTACAATGCATAACTTTTGTGAATTCTGAGTCGGCTAGATTACATAGAATAGCATGTTTTGCTTTGGCATTATTTTCACTTCTTCTCTTTCCAGCTGTATCTATTGGTGGGGTCGCTGGTGGTGTATAACCATCTAGTACTGATTGCCAAACATCGAATCCAATAGCATTTAAATATGCTTCCATCTTTATACTCCAAAATGCATAGTTTGTCCCATCAAAAATTGGTGTCTTGTTTTGAAAACTTTTAGCCATTTGTGCTCTTTAGATCTACCTTCAAGCGGTTAGGCTATATAGAAGGAACCCGCTCTGATACCAATTGAAGAGCACACAATTATACTAAGAGGGGGGGTGAATCAGTATAATAACTATTTTTCAATTTAAAAGCTTTTATTCAAAAATAACTTTAAACTCTCAAATATATAATTATGCACATGAACACAATATTTACGTGGAAACCCAATATGGGAGAAATCCACAAAAATAATTTGCTTTATATAAATTTGTTCTTTTACAAATAGTTTGTAGGCTCCAACCTACTAGAGGCTCCAACCCCTATGTTTATGAGCACCAACTCACTGGAAGCTCCAACTCCCACACTTTGCAGGCACCGACCTACTGGAAGCACCGACTCCCCCTGTTTGGATACTGAGCACCAACTCACTATATATAAATTTTCCTTCCACCTTGACATTGTTGCTTTCTTCAAATGATGATGGATACAATCTGGCCTTTATCTCTTTAAGTCAGCCAATAACTTTACTTTTCCTCTTATTTTCAAACATATATCTTTATAAATGTATGTACATAATATATATCAGATTAAAATCTGAATATATATAAATATTTAATTATCTCTTCTTATCATTTTCTCACTGCTCTTCTTTTTTATTTCAATTGCTGACTTGATATTTTCAAACTGGTAGATTTAATATTTATATATTCATATCTTAACTGAAACGTTATGTCTTTTAAAATTATACCTTTTCACATACGAATAGGTGTCTTTTATTAAAATATTATTAACTTTTAAATAAGTTAATCTTTCCCCTTTTTTAATCATACTTTATCGATATACTAATAATATTATTATTGATTTTTACTCATCAATAATCCTTTGTCCATATCAAAAAAAACTTTCTGCTATGCCACATATCGATGATATATATTGGTTATGTATACGATATATGTATATATATCACTGAAGATGATTTGCTAGAATATTAATCTTCGATAATATCTTCATGATAAATATTCAACCGCTGCTTACGTATGTGTATTATATTCAACCTTTGACGTTAACTTTAACCGCTGCATATAAACTTTTATCGCAAATCAAATATCTTTGCATCTTTATTTATTCGACGGCATCCATAAAAGAAATATTAACAAGGTGTGCATATTCTGTATAAGCCTCTATCATTATCGCTGCAAACAATTTATGTAATTAGTCACTTCCTATACCGTCTCCCTTTTTATATCACTGCTTTCAAAATACAATACTGTCCCTTTGATTATAATACATATATTATAATCAATATAAACTTTGATATAGTCTTTTGATATACATATATTATTAATCAATCTTTACCATCTCTATTTTTATTATATGTCGTCAACGGTGTATTAAAATCGTTGTTCTTCTTAAATGTATGTATGTTGTATCTTCCCTGTTATATATATGCGTATGTCTTTATATATATGTCTTCTTAAATGTATATATGTATTTTCCCTATTATATATATGTCTTCTTAAATGTATATATGTTGTATATATGCCGCTGTGTATATGAAGATTACTCTGATTATCTCTATCTTCATTCTTCAATGTTGTATATGGTATAATATTCATGTATGGCTATTTTTCATCAATGACATATGATATATGCTATATGGTATAGTATTCTTTTTTACATCAATGACAATTTTCCATCAAGTTGATCTTCTTTTCTTTGAAGAAATTGGTGAATTGAATCTTTTCATCTTCTTTCAATGACTGAGCAATGTGAACTAGCTGAGGAGCTTCTGTTGTTCCCAAATTAATGGGTTGTGTAGGTTCAATCATAACCGATGATCTTTCTTGAAAATGATCTGGGAGGATATCAAGAATCCCATCCTTTGGCACCTCTAGGAGGTTTTCACCATCAGATACGTCTTTTTATTTTTCTCTTTTAGGATCTGACACTGCCACTAGGTGGTTTTCACCATTAGATCTCTTGTTATTTTTGTTTTTCATTTTGAGACTGAGAAGCTTGATATCCTCATTAGTCATGGTTTCTCTCTTTACACTAGTGGAAGAAAGGAAGGATTCACAAGCATTTTGATAACAAGCTATGGAATAGTCATTGTCAAAAGATAATAGGCTTGTAGTTGTAGGCTCATCCCAGTCTATCAGTTCAGGGTATATTAAGGAAAAAGATTTAGTAGGTTCAAGAGATAGCACCGCATTATTATCAACATCATTAAATTGCAAGATGTCGTCTATTAATTTTTCATCTAAATAGATATTAGGATTATTAGAGTCATGTTCATTATTATTAGAGTTCATGTTAATGTTATGCCCATGTAACTCTAGTGGTCTAGCATTAGAACTCTCTCCTTCTTCAATCAAGACCCTAGGATAAAATTTGTGTATCACATCAAATTCTATGTCCATGGTAGCATCAGAAAGGACATCTTATTCATATTCATGTGAGTCTACTTGACTATAATCTGAAACCCCTGAGAAGTGGGCAACAGTTATGGGTACTCCCTCTTCTTCATTAGCATGGTTATCTTCTTCTTGCAATGGTTCTTGTGGAGTTATCATTTTTGGTTCTTCATCAAAGTGAGGTGTATCAAAGATGGGAAGCCCTTCTTCTTGTTCTTCTTTAGGTTCTTCTACTTGTTCTTCTTCTGGTTCTTATTCAAGATTGGTGCCAATTTTTAATAATGGGTCTCCTTGTAAGAGAAACAACCTTTCATAGGAAATAGGTTGTCCTTCTACCTCTTCTTCATCATCTGAGTCCCCTGATCTATCAAATATAGGACCCTTTTGTGCTACAAGATGAGATATTGCTTCCTTGAAGCCTAATCCAATCTTGTCCTTGGGATTTTTGAAATTGATATGTAGAGGTTCTACAAGTACTTGTTTATTTTGTCCCAAGGGCCATTTTCCTTTGTACCCCATTTGTTTCATGATCTCATACCCCTTTCCATATTTGTTCAGAGCTATCTCAACATGTTTGATATTTCCATCTTCTTCTTTTTCTTTATAAAGCCACTGCAAGACAACTTTTTCTTCATTTTCTTCTTCAAGGGATATTTTGCTTTGACCATCCCAGTTCCTTCATGTATTGTTAGAGAACTACCATTGGATGGTGTAAATGTTGATGAAGGTCTCCCTTGAGTTCTAGGAGATATGGGAAGATCCATCAAAGATATTGCAAGATCTATCTTGTATTCACCCATACGTGTCTCTTAGATGTTGATCTTTTTAGAAAATCTTTTCAAAACCATTTCCTTGGATATCTCCACCTTATTAGAGCTTTCCTTTTTGTGAGGAACCATACTTTCTGTTTGTTTGAGATTGTTGAAAGAATATGTTGTATCTGCTAGAATAGTCACCTCCACTCCATTATGAGGAAATTTTAGGTATTCATGGTAAGTAGAAGGTACAACTTGCATTGAGTGTATCCATGGCATTCCAAGAAGAATTTTGTGTCCGAGTGGTAAATCAAGAACTTGACACGGGACATCTTTCTCTACCGGTCCCACTTTGATAGGTAAGACAACCAATCCCTTAGAGGATCTTTCTTTTTCATCATAAGCCTTGATTGTTATCTTCCTTCTAGGATCAATTACATGTTCTAAAAATCCCAATTGTTTTCCCAAGTTGTATGTGCAGATGTTCAAACCAGTGCCTCCATCTATCAAGACACATTTGACTTGGTGTTTACGAATAAGGAATTCTAAATGTAGAGGTTGGTTATGTGGTAGTTCAATGATTTATCATCCTCTTCAGAAAAAGATAGGTAATGTGAGGAATTTAAGTGACTAACCATAGCTTGGAATCTATCCACATCTAGATCTTTTGGTACATTAGTGCTAAGTAGGGCTTGATCAAGAACTTCCCTATGACTAGGAGATATTTTTAACTCTAGAATAGATATTTGAGCAGGTGTCCTCTGCAATTGATCCACAAGATTAAACTTTGGAGGTAATGTCACTTGCTTAGACATTGTTATTGTTGTAGATGGTGTGTTAGATGTTGAAGCTCCTTTGAGAGTGAGCTTAGCTTGATTTCTTGTTACAATATTAGAAGACTTAGTGTATCTATTAGAATAACTAAGAGGGAGGTGAATCAGTTATCCAGTGTCCCAAAACAAAATGTATAATTCAAAACAACTTCTTCAATTTCTGCTCATCGGTGAACAATAACTACTTTCATTGTCTGTGCTTTTACTAATTACCAGTCTAATACTATAATAGTTATCGATCAAATCTAACATGTAACATGAAAAGAATGATATCAAACAAATATCACAATCAACACATAGCACAAGAGATTTAACGTGGAAACCCTGTAAAGGGAAAAACCACCTGGGACCAGCAACCCAAAATTGTTCACTCTTCTAAAGTGAGGTCGGTTAAGACCCAACCCTATTAAAGGTTTACAAACACACTATCAAGTGTGATCTTGTTAGAGAATTTTAGACTAGAAGTTATCATCCAACCAGCATTCACTATGGGGTTGATAGGATAACAATGTTCATTCTATGAATGATACATCATAAGACTTTCAGAGTCCACTTGGTTAAGAGATTTTGACTATATACAATGGTTAAATATGTAACAGTAAATGACCTACCTTAATACAACTTCAATTGTAGTTTACAGATCAATATTTAGTCCATACAAATCCTTTTGATCAATATTTCACTTCAGATTCAATACTGTATCAACTTACTATCCATCAGTAATTGCTCTTTGTAGCTCGGTAATTGTTCTGTAGCTTGGTTCTTACTTAACTAGTATGATCAAAATGCATGAAAACCTTGTTCATGCAATATTCTTGTAGTTTCTACTTCTTCTGGCATCCTTCTATTAAGAAATTATGTTCTCTTATATAGATGAGTAAATCATTTTCTTCTCCACCATCAGATTTTTCCGCTTAACCACATTCATAGATTTTGCTGCTTTAAACTTATAGGTACTTGTGTCAAGAACACATTTCAATCTGCTTCATTAGATCTTCCCTGAATTTCATCAGCCATCGATCTGTGTAACAAACATTATTTGTTACCTCGATGTTATACTCTTGCCATCTCATAAATCTTATCAGCTAAACTAATCATTTAATTCATTATGTTCCACTCGGTTAACAAAGAAATGCGTCAGTGAACACTGCTCAGTTAATATTGTGATTGGTATACACTACACTCCATCGGTGTATACTAGAAATGCTTCATTTACCAACAACATTGCTTTGTCTTTCAGCTCTATATTTCATCATAGATGAATGCAACATAATAAATTCAATATCATCAAGTCATAGACTCATCAACAAGTTACTCAATGTGTTCCTTATCCTCATCTGTCAGGTACATCTTTCCTCATGTAGATTTCTCTGTTCTTCATCTTTTTCACCTTTCCTCAGATGTCTCGGTATAGTAACTTACAAGATAAGTGTTGTCAAACTAGTTAAAATCAATAACAACATAATACTGATTTAATCATATTACATATCTAATCAGCAACTCTTTAGTGATATTTAATCACAGATTCTTCAATCAGATGCCAAATCAGTTGTAGTCCAACAGTATCATCAGAAAATGGAAGCACTTCCATTTAGGACTGGTTTACCCCTCTGAGTAAGTGGTTTGGGGTCATGTCAAATGCCTTGAATGGGTCTTTGACTTGGATCTGGCTTTTTCCCCTACTCTACCCCATTTTCTACTTCTTCCTAACATAATTCTTGCATCTTGAGCTGCAAACCTGAGATTCTTGACCTCAGAATCAAGGTCGACCTCTAGGTCAAGGTTGACCTTGACCCTGACCTAGGTCAAGGTCGACCTCGACCTTGACCCTAGGGTTCGGGATACTTGGGGTTAAGTTCCAGTTTTGGGGTTTCATCAAAATTATATCTTTTCCCTCTTCGGGGCCACTATTTCTCAGGTTTAAGTGTCGAATTCTCAAATTAATATTTGAGGTGGACCTTTCTCAAGCTTTGTGTAAGATTCCTAATTTATTATTTGAGATTAGCCTTTCTTGAGTTTTGTGCCTAATGCACAAATTAACTTTGGGGTTGGCTTAAGCTCAAATTTTGTGACAAGGCTCTTAGATAATTATTTGTATTTCTATATTAAGGGTGGTCCCCTTCTAGAGTTTTGTGTCAAGACTTTAATTTAATTTCCTCTCCATGTGAACCTCTCTAGAGTTTTGTGCCACAGGCCCTTAATTATTGTTTTCTATGTGGCCCCTCTAGAAGTTTGTGCCCTAGAGCACTACAAAAGGGAGCCTTCCTCTCTCATTTTTGCCATCTCATATCTCATCTTCATAATCTCTCAAGCACTTAAGAAAGCAAGAAGGAGAAGGAAAGAATTCATTCATCTTCAAGCCTTCAAGCATTCAAGATCCAATTCATCAAGGAGATCCATTTTTAGCCATTGAAGGATTCAATCTCTATGGAGCCCTCTTGTTGAAGATTTATCCATCTACATTCATCCAAGTCTCTTCCTATTCCAAGATCCATTCAAGATTGGTGTTGAAGATCTAAAGACAATTGATTTAAGACATCCTACATTCAAGTCTACATTCATTTGGAGCATCCATACTTGTGGATTCAAGGATTTGAATCCTCCACAAGGATCTCAACATAAGCAAGGTGAATTGTTCTATTTACTTTGTTTATCTCTGCAATTTCAATTCAATTTGAAGGTTAATTCCTTAATTGGGTTTTGACTAAGGAAAACCCCTCCCCCCCAACAAACAAAACCATTTTTATTGTAGGTACAGGTGTGAGAGGATGAATTAAAGTGCAGATTTGGATACCCTTTTCATCAAATTTTTTGTCGAAGCTATGCAGGTCAAGGTCAACTTTTTAGGTCAAGGTCAGCTTTGTCTACATTTTGGTGAACCCGACATGAGGTGGACCTAAATTTTTAGGTCAAGGTCAACCTTGGGTTGAGGTCAACCTTGTCTACCTAGGTCAAGGTTAACCTATCATCAGATCAGGAAAAGATTTTTGGGTTTTGTAGATCTCGTAGTTTCGGCATAATATCATAAAAATCAACATTTTCTAAGACTATTTGACAGGGTTTTCAGTCGATTCTTTTTCAGAGGTAAGTACCTTTATTTCTTCATTTCAATATTAATCATCTACATTTATTTTCCATATCAATATAATTTCATGTATGTATAAAATATTGATTTTGGGGTCTCTTTTATATGCAAACCATTGTTCTAAGACCCCATCCATATTTTATATTGTACATTTTGGTGAGCCCGACATGAGGTGGACCTATATTTTTAGGTCAAGGTTGACTTTGTCTACCTAGGTCAAGGTCGACCTATCATCAGATCAGGAAAATATTTCTAGGTTTTGTAGATCTCACAGTTTCGATTTAATAATGCAAAAATCAATAGTTTTTGAGGTTGTTTGACAGGGTTTTTAGCCGATCCTTTTTCGGAGGTAAGTACCTTTATTTCTTCATTTCAATATTAATCATCTACATTTACTTTCCATATCAATATAATTTCATGTATGTGTTAAATATCAGTTTTGGGGTCTCTTTTATGTGCAAACCATTGTTCTAGGACACCATACCTATTTTATATCTTACATTTTGTTGAACCCCTTTATGACAACTCTTTCTTTTTGGTGTTAGATTTGCATTTTGTGTTAGATCTTACAATAAGAGTAGATTTCTTTTATTCTCTTGCATTTATATTTACAAAATACAAAAAAATTGCAAAATTTCTTCAAAAATACATAAACATTTACATTGCTTTGTGGAATTAGATGCCCTATTGTGTTTGATTTCCTTTTTCATGTTTATAAATTTCATTTGAATGCATTTGGATATATCTAGATCTATTTTTTATCTTGTTTCAAATGTTTTCCAAAACTTTTGGGATTACACAACCTCTTCCTCTTACTTTACCATTGCATGGTGTTACACCTAGAAAGACTTTATCTAGTGCATGTGATGTTGTTGTGTCCTCTCTTGTATTACCTTGTAAGGATATATTAGAGCAAGAAGATGACTTTAATCTATCTCTCCGTCATATTTCTCTTTATGGATATGAGTTGAGGATTGATTTTAATTCTTCTCCTAATGAGCGTACTTTAGAATATAATTTACCTTCTTTCACCTCTAGGGATCAAGCTTTAGTGATTTATGGTGATCTTACAATGTGTTTTATTGGTAGGGATGATAATCCTCCTATTTGGGATGAACCTTTGGATTTGGATGTTGATTACTCTCTTCCTCATGAAACCATTGTGGATGACCCCTTGGATAAAGACATTGATTTATCCCCTCCTCATGAAGAAGCTTTGATACAAGAGAGTGATTTATTAATGGATGACATATTCATACATGATGGTGACTCTTTTTCTCAAACACACTACCCTTATGAAGACATTATATTGAAAGTAGATGACATTATAGATGCTTTACCTTCATTTGGGATTCCTTCTAGTGATGAGGCATTAGCGGAGAAAGATATAAATTCCCTTAATGATCTCTCTATTAGTGATGATCTTATGGAGAATCAAGATCCTACCTCATCTCCTCCTAGGATGTCTTCTTTACTTCCTTCTTGTGAATCTTTTTGTAGTGTTGAGACAACTAATATGGTTTTTCTGAAACCCTTGTTGACTGTGAAAGGTTGTCCTCGCATTACTATCAAAGGTAAACCTATCGATTCTTTGGAGTCTTTTAATGATGAAGATTTGTATCTCACACATATCATACAAGGAATAACCCTCAACCTAATCTGGTGGTTTCTACTTCTTTACCACCTTCTCAACCCATTCTTCCCCCTCCACCTCATCTTCCTAGCAAGGAGTATGATTTGATAAACCAATTGCAAAATACTCTTGCCAAGATTTCTTTATGGGATCTCCTTCAAAAAATCTCTAGGAAATCTTCCCAGTCCACCTCCTAGTCAAGAGAACATCAATAACTTCTTATAGTGCATGCATGCTACCCCGGGTCCTCCTGACATTGTATTCACTCAAAAAGATTTACCTTCTAAAGAAGTTCAAAATCAATATGATGCTCTTATAGTTGTTGTTACTGTCAATAAGAGTATCATTCTTATGGATTGGGATTTAATCCTCAACAAAAAAATAATTTTAACATCTCAAATAACACTTCAAACATGATGAAACTATGAAAGAATTTGACCAAGAAATTCTTTTGCCTAAAATCCTTTGTGCTAAGACGATTACTAGACCTAAATGCAAAAAGAAACATAGTCCACCCTTGAAGACTCTTCCTTTTTGTTTGTATCGTAGATTTCATGATCACTCTACTAATGCATGTCAAGCTTTACATTATAAGATTAGCCAGCTCATTAATAGTAAGGTTATTTATATATCATGTGGAAATGAGTTTTATTTCAATCTTGTTTTCTCTAAATAACATTTATGTTCCTATTATGGAGCTCCACATTATGTAAACAATGTTAGCATAAATTTTTGGGGGCTCATTGTCTTGTATAGTGTTGTGAGAAATATAATAGGTCCCCTTCCATCATTGTTCCTATGCTTGGGGGGCAAGGATGTCATCCCCTTCTTTTTTTTCTTTCCGGGATTCACCTCTTTCCTTGGCTAAGCAATATCTATCTATTATGTGATATCCAATCATACATGAAAATTTTGATTTGCATTGAGGATTTATGACCTTGATCATAATCTATTTTTGTTGTTTGACATTGGGTTTCCATGGTGGATAAATCTCTCACCTTGGAAACTGAACAGTGTGCTATCCCTCGTAAGGGTTACTTTTCCCTTCTTAAATGATATCTCTTTGCATTCATCCCTCCATGGCCTCATAGGAGTTGTGATTTTCTTGGCTTGGACTGGGTGTTGCCTATGGATATTGTCTTGATGTTGAAGAAGGCTTTATCCTTTTTCTTTTCTTTCCTTAACATGTCAAAATAGTATGTTTTTTCCATCTTAAGGAGGGGGCATATATACAACCTCCCTCATTCTATATTATGTATTTTTGTTCTAACCTTTTATTTTGCAACATGCTAAATCTCAGAAGGTAACGCACATAAGTTGCTAAATCCTGTAGGGACATGCATTTCCAATTTCAAATATGCTAAATCCTCTAAAGGTAATGCACATAAGTTGCTAAATCTTGAAGAGATACACATTTTACAAATGTATTCTATGGTGAAATGAGAATATGGATCCATGGGTACTTTATAAAATTTGTCAAAAGATGCACTACATACATGAACAAAACCACCAAAAGGCGCACAACTTTATGGGGTGACTATCAATTGTTTTCTTGGTGGGCCATCCTATCCTTTTTGTGGTTCACAATGAGATACACATATCTTACTCGGCGAGCTAGCCACTCCTCTCTCATTTTATCTTTTCTCTAGTGATATCTGTACACACAAAAGTAGTGCACTTCTCTAAGTCATTACATCAAAGGAAATCCATGAAAGGGAAACCTTCAATAGCGACCTAGAGATCTCTATGTATGGAGTTGCAAGATTGTAAAATTGCTCTCAGCTAGAGCTATTAAGCTAATGACCTTGCTAGTCAACCACACAATGAGAGATTCAAGTGAAGACAAGGGCAAGAGTGCCAATATCTCCAATGAAATTAATATGAATGCAATGCAATGCAACCTATATGAGCATGCAAATTACTCTATGAAAGTGCAAGTACAAATTATGCTATGAAAGGAAAGTACAAAGGATTACAACCTTCCTAATTAGGCTATGTGAGATTAATCTATTGCATAAAAAGGAAATCTAAGCTAAGAATGCCATTATCATGCAACTATGAAAGAAAATATGAAACTAGATGAAATGCAACAAAAGGCTTCAAAGCTTGGATGCAAAAGTGTCTTCAAAGAAAGCTCCAAATAGACCTAGAAAACCTGCAGCATAACACTAGCATAAAACATGAATAATCAAATGAGGAAGAGAGCTCTTCTTTTATAGGAAATGAGAAGAAATGGACCATGGAGATTAAGAGGCAAAAGTCTTAATCAAGGGTGGAGCTTGAAAGAGGAGCAATCCATGTGCACAAGTATCCTCCAATAGGAAAATAAGAGTTGACTTTTGGGTCCATATGAGATAAAAAAGTGTTTTTTCCCTTTTTATAAAATAGGAATAATGCTTTATATGTGCAACTTAGGATAAGAGGAAAAGTGGAGGCTTTTTATTTAATAAAAGGGGAGGAAATATTCCTTTTAATAAATAAAGATTTAGGATAAAATGGTTAGCCCAAGGAATAATCAAAAATGATAAAATAGGATTTGATCAAGGAAATTGATATTGAGCTGAAAATGTTGATTTTTGAAAATATTGATTCAGGGATTTGATAAATTGTTGAATGGGGGCCCAAAGTCTAGGCGACTATTTTAGGGTGCATACATTTGCCCCTCTTTGACTAATGTGTGATCATTTCGGGAACACATGCAGTCAAAGAAGAATTGAAATGTGAGATCGATTTGGGATCAAAAAACAACTCAGACGTGTGTTCATTTTGGGAACATGCCCGGACAAAGATAAATAAAAGATTCTAGATATGAGTTCATTTTGGGATCACATCCAAAATAAGAGAAAAAAATCTCAAGCTAAGAAAAAGCTCATAAAAAGATAGCTGAATCAAGAAAATCAAGGCTTAAATCCAATAGGTACTGCCCCCTCAGAATTGAAATCAAAATCAGGTAGAGGAGAATAATAGATTGATAAAAGATGATCAAATCATAATGAAATCATAATCAAAGATAAAGGATAACAGGATAACCATTAGGCAATGAAAACATGCCCCAGTGATGAATGAGAAGAAAAGAAGTGGGGTAAATGGAAGACTAGAAGTGTGAAAGACATGAAAAGGAAGAAATTCCATCAAAGATCGAAGAATTATGCCTCAAAAGGTTAGTCAACTACACAGAAGAAAGAGAAATTTTTGAAACACAATTTTGACTATCAAGATGACCTCTAATTTTGATTTCAAGTGCGAAAATGGATCCAGGAGGTCGAAATTAGCTAGAGGTGCAATTTTCGCTCAATTCTAAGGTGTTTTAAAAATTAGGTCAAAAAGTCAAAATGCTAGGAATAGAAAAGGATGTGATGTGAAAGATAAGGAGTGAAAGACATGAAGAAATAGAAGGTGAGCATAGTTGACCAACTAGTCCATGAATGATGAAAAGGAGAGCTCTCTCCATATGCAAGATGCAAAACTAATCTAATCATGAACCTAAAAATGCAAGCTACTATGAAAAGTGGTTGACTTGCAAGGTCACAATGCTTATAGACATCTAATTATCATCATCAAGCATTATTGGTAGTGTCGTAAGATCATAAAATACACACTAGTATGACTATGTGAATCTGAATATGATCTATATCAGATAGAGATGTAAGAATCCCACCTAGGCACCAAAGACATGTAGGTCAAGATGATTAGTGCAGTGAGATTATGCTTGCATCAAGACATGAGAAAGTCAAGATGGCTATAAGCATGCACTCGCATAAAAAATAGTCAAGGATAATACTTTGTCAATCCCTAGTGTCAAGTAAGACTAGCATAAAAGCTCATGACAGTTAGGATCAATGAAATATACCCACAAGCAGATAAAGAAATAAAACATGTTCTCATACCCTCAATCTTCTAGCTATGCATCATCGAAAACTTCTCAAGGAGAGACCACTCATCAAAGAAATCCTCATAGACAGCACACAAAGAAAAATAAATTCAACATATCTCAATTGAATTGATTGTTTAAGTGCGTGTGTGTTGGTCATAGAGTCAAACTTTGAGTATCAAATTTGCTAATGAGCGATATCACATCATACTTATACTGGTGGGTAAGACATCTCATAAGTGTTAAGAAACACTTGGCGCTAGGGTAGTGTTGAAAAACACTGTTTGGGGTGGTGTTGAAAAACACCTATTTGTGAAATGCCCCAAGAGACAAATGCTCCTAAAGGACCTATGCCAATGGGTATGCCCCCTAGACAAAAATAAAGACCAATTCCAGACCAAGTCAAATAAGGTCAAGGCATGATGTAGAATGGCTAAGTGTCGAGGATGCATGCTAAAAGACAAGGGTGCAAAGGCCTCAAGTAGTGCATGTTTCCAGGTTTTCACCACTTGGAGATTTCATAGCATGCAGTCCAAAGGAGTAGACATGTCAAGAGGCTTCATAGCATCGTGTTTTACTCTTTTTTATTAGATCAAGACCAAAGGGGAAAAGGATAGCGAAAGGCTAGAATGAATGAAAGAAAATTAATATGAAGGCTAAACATGAAAGGAATGAAAGCAAGATCATTATTTGGTAGCTCACAAGATAGCCAAATGTTCATGTATAGATTAACATTGTCAAGATCAAAGAGAGAAGGTAGAATGGATGAAATATGTAGAAGAACTACGCATGATGTTTGATTGCCAGATTTTCATCACGGTACTTATCCAAGGTGCCACAAGGGAGTGGTTTTCACCATAGGATGAATTTATTTCTCTTTACTTTTGCTACCAAGGTGCCTATTTTTAGGTTTTCAACAAGGCACATTTTCAATTTTTTCTTCTTTTTTTTTTGAATTTTTCTATTTATTTATTTTTCTTAATTTTTTGGAAGAAGGCAAGCTTTTTAGATAATACTCCTTAAAAGGATAAACCATGATATGCCAAGGATTCAACATGACATGCTCAAAGATTCTGATAGGGAAAGAAAGATGGAAGAGAAAAATGGAGGATAAGGTTTTATGTAAAGCAAGTGAGGTTGGAAGATAGGAGGAATAGGCAAATGAGGAAAAAGGATAGAAGGTAGAAGGATAATGAATGGAAGGATTGTGAAAGGGTAGATGGAAAAGAAGGCAAGATTAATGTCAACACACATCTTGAAGGGTGGCGAGAGGATGGAGGAAATGTGAATGAAGGAATACGAGAAGGAATATGGTGAATGTTTAGCAGAGGTTGCGGTTTGGGCACATGGAATGGAAGAATGTTTTTGGAAAAAGATGAAGCGGAAGCTTTTGGAAGCTTGAATGTCAACTTCACTTTTTGTTCAATATTAGACTCTTTCAAGAGAGATTTTAGAATCCATATAGCCTTAGGCTTTTCATTTCTTTTTGATGATTTAGAGAGAATATCTTCAATGATGGATTTTGGAACCCATACTTGTCTTGTAGTTTTCTTCATACTTGTCTTGTAGTTTTCTTCTTAGATATCTCTCTTGACTTTATGCCTCCATGTCAATTAGAGTAGACATGGTGATCTTCTTTTTTTGATGGATTCTTGTATTGCTTCTTTTTCTGGTATTGAACAGTCAAGTTACTTCCAAAAGACTTTAGACTTGTGGAAGAAGAAGGAGAATATGACTGGTTTAGATGGGTGAGTGCATGAAAAGAATTCAAGGGTATGCATCTATGTTGATCTTGAGGAAAGATAGAGAAAATGGAGGGACGTAAGGACCCAAGATGGATGAAGAATTAAGAGAGTTAGGAGAGGAAAGTGAAGGGACATAAGGGCCCAAGATGGAAGGAAGACATGAAGCCTTTGGTATGGGTGGAGGAAGTCCAAGGATGGAAGTGGAAGATGCAAAAGGATAATCAACCAATTCATCAACATTTATATGATGGCCAAGGACATTAGCATCTTTAGAGTGAGCATTAAGATTTTCAATAGGATCGTGAACATCTTGAATAGGAGAAACTTATTCAATAGGAATTTTCAAAGCTTGCAAAGAATCAGGAAGAGTAGAAAGTGGAAGTGAACATGGAGTGGTAGAATAAGAAGATGAAAGACTTTGATCTTGACAAGGAGCTTCTTGATCTTCAATAAGCTTAACATTGGAATTAGTAGCTTGATCTTGCTTAGGAGATGGTGGCATGAATGCGAAAGAGTGTAGAGGATCAGAAGAACCATGAAGCGGATCAAAGACGTCATGAAAAGGATTGGATGACATGGAGGGTTCTTGATCTTGATCTTTTTTTATATTCTTTTCTTTATCATTTTTAAAGTCCTCTTGACATGGAGCCACTTCTAAGGACAAGGAAGCATGTTGAAATTTTATGGAAGAATTTGGAAGAGATAGTGAAGGACTAGCTAAAGTAGGCATTATAGCGCATAAATGCTTAGGCTCTTTAGGTTTAGCATTATTGAAAGTATTTGTAGCCAAGTGAAGGTTAGCTTGAGTTTCTTTAAGAGATGGCCCTTGAGGATAACTATAGGGAACTGGATGAAAAGTATTAGGATCTTTGTTGGATGAAAGATTTGAAACAGATTTGGAAAACTCAGAAGCTTTAGGAAATGTATGGGTATTGGAGGAAGTAGGAGATGGAATGGAACCATCACAAGACAAAGGTTCATCATTAACATGATCTTTCTTGAGAGTGTCATCTTTATTTTTAGCATGAGAATTCTTAGAGGAGAGATGCTCATAGTATCTATGTTTATAATCAGCGTGAAAAAATTTCTCTTCCTCAATAGTAGTAGATGTATCATATTGGTCATAACAAATATCATAATCCCTTTCAAAATAAAAATCATATGGATCACCATCACAATCTATCCAATAGGATGACCCTTTAGTAAGCTTGAGCACACGATGACGAGGACTCTTGGGAATAGAAGTTTCATAAACATGACTATATGGTTCATCATCATAGCCATCATAATAGTCATCATAGTCATCAAAGGTGGGTGTGTCACTCTTTATGGGTGAGGTATCACAAGGATTACTATATTGCCCATATTGAGGAATAAGACTCTTGGGAGAATTTGGAGAGGAATGAGATTGTGAAGAAGAGGAAAGTGAAGACCTAGTGGAGGAAGAAGACTTGGATAATGAAGAATGGAAATAATGTCTAGAAGAATCATGATAAGACTTGGATAATGAGGAAGAATGAGAACACTTAGATGATGAAGAATGCTTGGAAGAAGAAGATCGTGAGAGGATCATGAGCATGATTCTACCAAAGGTAGGTGATTCACTTGCTTTCTTTCGCATTTTTGTCATAAATTTATCATCAATAAGAGTTTTGGAGGAATGATACTTTTCAAATTGAGCAAGGAGATCAAGATCATCCATTTTCAAGAGAGGTTCTATAGCAAGATAGTTGAAACTCATGATTCTAGAAGAGGAGGAATCAAGCATAAAGAAATGAATAGAAGAGATGAATAGAAGAAGATAGACTAGATAATAAGAGGAAAGGAATCAAGAAGACATGAAGAATTTAGGAAGAATCCTAAAGAAAGGATGAAAATGGAAGACTAGGAAGACATGGAAGAAGCAGAAGAAAGAAGACTAAGAGTCATTTTTTGCAATTTGATACCATTGAAATTCATTTGGATATTGAGCAACATGTAACAGCACCTAAGATCTGAGATCTGGACTAACCAAGGAAGACTGGAAGTGACACAAATCAACTTCGGATTGCAAACAACTATGAGATAGAAAAATAAGTTTGTGTGATATTTTCTAGGCAAGTAGTGTGACTCTTGACCAGTGAACGTGAAAAACTTAGTTTTAAAGGCAATTTGGTCAATGTTGTAAGTTTGGCAAGTTTGATTTCACAGTCTAGAATACAGTAATAGCAGATAATAGACAAGTTTGCAAATAGTAGGTGATAAAACATGTCATAGAACACTTGAAACAAGGGCAAAAGCAACCTTGCCAAAACAAACACTTGTGATATCAAAAATGAAAAAGCACCCTATGAATACTACCAATTGTTTGAATGTTCAAGAATGTTAATACTGGTATTACAATATCAAAGACACTTCAAGCAATATCTATCCTAGAAAGTCAAGGCTAGTTACTTATCAACTTGGCCCACAACTTGATGTCCCCTCATCTCACACAAAGTGGTTACCCACAATAGATGTTGGCTTTGTCATGGAAGTGTCAATGACACAACCAAAGGAACACATATGGTGAGTAGTCTTGGGGTGATCTGGGTTATTCCACTTGGATCAATCCTTGCACCAAGAAGCTAAGCGGCTAAAATAAGGTGGCTTCTAACTATGGTTCTTAATAAGGGCTTTCATTCATAGTACCCCTCTTGCAAAGGGACTCCTTACCTTGCAGCAAGTAACGGACCTCGCGGGCTCAAGAGTACCTTAAGCATTCTTGCTCAATATTTTTCTCATGGTCACAATCCCACAAGTACTCACATCAAGCGAAGACAAGCACTACATCTACCAATGTTTTATGTTCTTGATAGCCTTGAGTTTATAGTGGGCCAGAATAGCCGGCAATAAGCTTGTCCCCACTTGGGTTGTTCCTTTTGATTGCTCAAGAGTAGGCTCGCTAAAGGATTCTAAAAGATCTAAACAAAAAGTGGATCAACTTATGAGGTTCAAGGTTTTTGTTTCACCACAAGGGTGAAGAGAATACTCCCCTATCTCAAAGTTTTCTTCCAAACACACCAAGAAAAGTTCAATTACCCTCTTGTTTCCAAAATCTTAAGATGGGTCAAGATTTTCTGGTTCACCACAAGGGTGAAGAGCATACTTCTGCTACCACCTCAAAATTCCTTCCACAAGATATTATGTTCCTATAAAATGAAATAACTAGTAATTGTCACACATGAAATGAAATAAATAACAAGCACTTGATTGGGTTTTTATGCTTTGGGTAGCCCTACAAAAACTGTTAGTATCCCTTGTGCATTTGAAGCTTTGACATGCATTCTTTTGGAAAAATATTTCAAGCAATAAGAGCACCTACAAGCACAACTTGTTAGCCCCACAATGGTTAGCATATCAAAAATTAGATAATCTGCAAGTAAAATAGCTAATCAAATGGTAAAATCTGGGAATGAAACTAGCATGGTTGGATTAGGCTCGGAAAGACCTTTACAATGATATATCACACTTAAATTTTTGATACCGTATGTGAAAATTTCAAAAAAATGGGTACCCATTTTCCAGAGTGGCACAGATTTGAAAATGCTGAAATTTTCAAAAATTTAGGAAAACTGAAAATAGGAAACAAAACTAACAAATCTAGAATTTTGGTCTCTATCTGTCATAGAATTTCATGCAAGATAGTACGAAATCACACGTCAGAACACACAAGCCCGCGTGAGAAAGTACAGAACCGCATGCGAGAAATCACAAGCCCGCATGAGAATGTATGCTAGCTCGCACGAGAAAGTGCACTGGCTCACATGAGAAAATACACAGGCCCACGTGAGAAAGTACTTCATCATGTGAAGAAGTGCTACAAACAGTAAATCTTCACGCGATACAGAGAGAAACCTCGTGCGAGATTCCGTAACAGTGACACACAGAAGTATAGACAACGTACAAAAATTGCAAAAAAATAATAACAGCTGAACCTTGTAGCAAAAATGCAGCAAAAAAGGGCAATACAGAGTTGTCTTGCCCCATGGTGGGTGCCAAAAATGTACACACAAAATTAGTGCACTTCTCTAAGTCATTACATCAAAGGAAATCCATGAAAGGGAAACCTTCAATAGCGACCTAGAGCTCTCTATGTATGGAGTTGCAAGATTGTAAAATTGCTCTCAGCTAGAGCTATTAAGCTAATGACCTTGCTAGTCAACCACACAATGAGAGATTCAAGTGAAAACAAGGGCAAGAGTGCCAATATCTCCAATGAAATCAATATGAATGCAATGCAATGCAACCTATATGAGCATGCAAATTACTCTATGAAAGTGCAAGTACAAATTATGCTATGAAAGGAAAGTACAAAGGATTACAACCTTCCTAATTAGGCTATGTGAGATTAATCTATTGCATAAAAAAGAAATCTAAGCTAAGAATGCCATTATCATGCAACTATGAAAGCAAATATGAAACTAGATGAAATGCAACAAAAGGCTTCAAAGCTTGGATGCAAAAGTGTCTTCAAAGAAAGCTCCAAATAGACCTAGAAAACCTGCAGCATAACAATAGCATAAAACATGAATAATCAAATGAGGAAGAGAGCTCTTCTTTTATAGGAAATGAGAAGAAATGGACCATGGAGATTAAGAGGCAAAAGTCTTAATCAAGGGTGGAGCTTGAAAAAGGAGCAATCCATGTGCACAAGTATCCTCCAATAGGAAAATAAGAGTTGACTTTTGGGTCCATATGAGATAAAAAGTGCTTTTTCCCTTTTTATAAAATAAGAATAATGCTTTATCTGTGCAACTTAGGATAAGAGGAAAAGTGGGGGCTTTTTATTTAATAAAAGGGGAGGAAATATTTATTTTAATAAATAAAGACTTAGGATAAAATGGTTAGCCCAAGGAATAATCGAAAATGATAAAATAGGATTTGATCAAGGAAATTGATATTGAGCCGAAAATGTTGATTTTTGAAAATATTGATTCAGGGATTTGATAAATTTCTAAATGGGGGCCCAAAGTCTAGGCGACCATTTTAGGGTGCATACAATGTCTCTCTTATTGTAATCTTGGAGTTGATAAAGACTTGAGTCCCTGGGGGATTGAAGATTCCTTTGTCCCTTTGATTGCAAGAAGATTATATTTTTCTTTGCAATCTCCTTTACCAAGAGTTTGCATCGAGTCCATACTCTTGCTAAAGTGGGGGCTAAATGTATCATCAGAAAATGGAAGCACTTCCATTTAGGACTAGTTTAGCCTTCTAAGTAAGTGGTTTGGGGTCATGTCAAACGCCTTGAATGGGTCTTTGACTTGGATCTATCTTTTTCTCCTACTCTGCCCCATTTTCCACTTCTTTCTAACATAATTCTGGCATCCTAAACTACAAACCTGAGATTCTTGACCTCTAGGTCAAGGTCAACCTTAACCCTAACCTAGGTCAAGGTCAACCTCAACCTTGACCCTAGGATCTGAGATCCTCAGGGTTAAGTTCTGGTTTTGAGATTTCATCAAAATTATATCTTTTCCCTCTTCGGGGCCACTATTTCTCGGGTTAAGTGTTGAATTCTCAAATTAATATGTGAGGTGGACCTTTCTCAAGATTTTTGTAGGATTCTTAATTTATTATTTGAGATTAGCCTTTCTTGATTTTTGTGCCTAATGCTCAAAATAACTTTGGGGTTGGCCTTACCTCAAATTTTGTGACAAGGCTCTTAGATAATTATTTATATTTCTATATTAAGGGTGGTCCCCTTCTAGAGTTTCATGTCAAGACTTTAATTTAATTTCCTCTCCATGTACACCTCTCTAGAGTTTTGTGCAATGGGCCCTTAATTATTATTTTCTATGTGGCCACTATAGAAGTTTGTGCCCTAGATCACTATAAAAGGGAGCCTTCCTCTCTCATTTTCACCATCTCATATCTCATCTTCATAATCTCTCAACCACTCAAGCAAGCAAGAAGGAGAAGGAAAATATTCATTCATCTTCAACCCTTCAAGCATTCAAGATCCAATTCATCAAGGAGATCCATTTTTAGCCATTGAAGGATTCAATCTCTATGGAGCCCTCTTGTTGAAGATTTCTCCATCTACATTCATCCACGCCTCTTCCTATTCCAAGATCCATTCAAGATTGGTGTTGAATATCTAAAGACAATTTATTTGAGACATCCTACATTCAAGTCTACATTCATTTGGAGCATCCATACTTGTGGATTCAAGGATTCGAATCCTCCACAAGGATCTCAACATATGCAAGTTGGATTGTTCCATTTACTTTTTTTATCTCTGTAATTTCAATTCAATTTCAAGGTTAATTCTTAAATTGGGGTTTGACTAAGGAAAAACCCTCCACCCCAATAAACAAAACCATTTTTCTTGTAGGTACAGGTGCAGGATGGTGAATTAAAGTGCAGATTTGGATACCTTTTTTGTCAAATTTTCCATCGGAGCTTTGCAGGTCAAGGTTGACTTTTTAGGCCAATTTTGACCTTGGGCAAGGTCGACTTTGTCTACCTAGGTCACAGTAGACTTGTCATCAGATTGGGAAAAGATTTCTAGGTTTTGTAGATCTCGCAGTTTTGGTCTAATCTTTCAAAAAATCAACAATTTCTAAGACTGTTTGACAGGGTTTTCAACCGATTCTTTTTTGAAGGTAAGTACCTTTATTTCTTCATTTCAATATTAATCATCTACATTTACTTTCCATATCAATATAATTTCATGTATGTGTAAAATATTGCTTTTGGGGTCTTTTTTATGTGCAAACCATTGTTCTAAGACCCCATCCATATTTTATATTGTACACTCAGTTTTGTTTTTGACTCCTTTTAGAGTGATCATATTGATGGAGTGTTTGCATGGTTCCACCATATGAATTACATTGTCATCATCAGTGTATGTATAGTTAATTTTTTTATTCTTAGAATATTATCATTTTTCATAGCTAGGTAATGGAGTTTGAAATGCCTTATGATCATTGTTTGTGTGATGCCCATCTACCTTGACTTTACCTTCTTCAATTAGGTCTTGTATAACATGTCTTAACTTCATACAGTTGTTGGTTTTGTGTCCTTTATTGTGATGAAAATTGCAGTAATCATTATCATTCCACCACTTGGGTTTTACTTCTAGTTCCCAAGGTTCTGAATCAGGAATCGTAATGATTTTATTATCCAATAGTGACTTCAAGACCACTTCCAAGGTATCTCCCAATGGTGTAAATATTATCTTAGTGTTAGAAATGGGAACACTGAGAGGGGGGGGGGTGAATCAATGTTCTATATAATTTATTTCTTATACTTGAAACTTAATTGAATAACTGAATTGCAGAACTAAATAATAAAGCATGTAAAGTAATCAACACGTAACATAAGATATGATTATGGGGAAACCCAAATAGGTAAAAACCCCGGTAGGAATTGACACCCACTAATAACTGCACTAGTGTATTATGATCCCTATTAGAAGATCTTGCAACCCTGTTAGGATTTATTCTTTATAATATATTTAGTACAGTGACCTGGTCAAGGTTCAGATCCTGGTAAGAGTCATTTACAATTAACCCTACTAGGGGTTGGGACACACTTTCCTAGAGCTCATGGCTTAAATGGTGAAGGCTACAACCTTCCAGATATCAGATATACACTATATCTGGAATTGGTGAACTGTTGTTGTGACACTGCTTGTCTGATCAGTTCCTTTTATGCACTGATGCTTTAACCTCTTATAAAGAAATATATCATCTTTACTGCTCTTCTCATACTTCTTCTTTTCTTCTATCAACTCTATATCCCATCTCATGCTCAAATACAAAGGCATGTGTCTTATTTATATGTGCAAACAAAACTATTCATTAGGTCGGCCTATAACCTATTACATACAAGGCTTCTGATTGAATTGGATCAAGTGTGTTTACATACATTGTTATTAACATGTCTATAACATAAATACAATAGGCACATAGCCTTACAAAACTATATTATGTACGCTAACCAAAATACCAACAGTCAGCTCCATGATCTATTATGTTTTGTCACTCACTGTCTGTGTCATTTCAACTCGTTGTATCTTCATCATACTAACTCATCTAATCATGCGCTCTTAGACTTAGCATGATTACATACTCAGAAGCTTATCTTCAAGGGCACATACCAAAACTCAGCCATACGCACGTGTGCTAATGCTTTGTTCACCTAGTGCTTCACTGACTATCCAGTCTTCCATACTTAGCCAATTTTTGATCTGGTGACTAAGTGCGCTGACTCCAAGACTCTATATGACTTTTTTTCCATAATGACAACTCTAAATCATAATAGTATAGTCAACTTTCCAACACTTAGGTCTTGATACCCAAGGCTCTGTTTGAGTAGTGAGTTTATTGAAATTTTTTTTAGCCATTGGTGTCACAATAGAATTTAGATTCTTAATTACTTGAAGGCTTGTTGTGAGATTGAAGACATCTGATTTAGGTTTTGGATTAGGAGTATCAAAAACTCCACCATTGACCACATGTTTGTTCTTATTTCTGAATTTGTACTTATCCTTGGTGAGGTAGTACTTGTCTTTGGTTTCCTTATTGATAATGATTTCCCCTTTCTTGATCAAGACCTCCTCAATCTTGATGGCATTATCTATCATCTTATCAAAATTTGGTGGTCCTTACAATTGTATTGGAAAATTCATCTCTAAATTGAAACATCTATAAGCTTTATTTTTAGTAGAGTAACCAAAGAAAATACCTTCATCACTTCTTGCATCAAACTTGCCTACTGCTTCATCCCTCTTGATGTAGCACTTGCTTCCAAATATTTTGAAGTATTTTACTGTGGGAACATTACCAAACCATAGCTCACATGGTGTTTTGTTAGCGCCAGGCCTCAATTGAATTCTATTGATAGTATAGACTTTTGTATTGACTGCATCTCTCCAATAGGTGTGTGCAACTTTTCCTTCAATCATGATGGTGCGTGTTGTATCAAGGATGGTCCTATTCCTTCTCTCTCCAATTCCATTATGATGAGGGGTTCTAGGTGCACTCAACTGTCTCTTTATGCCATATTCTTCGCAGTACTCATAGAATCTGTCAGAGGTGAACTCTCCTCCTCTATCCAATCTCAGACATTTTATCTTTAATCCAAATTCATTCTCAACCTTAGCTTTGAATATTTTGAACTTCTCAAATGCTTCTGACTTATCTTTCAAGAACACAACCCACATCATTCTAGTATAATCATCAACAAACAAAATGAAATACCTTTCACCATAGTATGATCTTGTTTGAGTTGGTCCACATAGGTCTGTATGAATCAAATCCAACTTGTTCTTTGTTGAATTGTGCTTGCTCCTGAATGACTTTCTCACATACTTTCCCATCACACATTCCCTGCATATGGTATCAACTAGTTTTGCTATGCTAGATAGATCTTTTACTACCTTTACATTGCTTATCTTTACTATGTTATCAAAATTGATATGACATAGTTTTTTATGCCACAACCAACTGTCATCAATTTTAGCAACAAAATAATTTGCTTCTGAATTGAGTTGGAAAACATTACCTTTAGTCTTTGAGCCTGATGCAATCATAACACCATCCTTGTTGTTAATGATGCATTTTTCATCTTTGAACTCCAACTGATGCAAGAGCATCCTAGGATTCTTGGCAATCCTGTATCAACCAAAAATATGTTTATATTTGAAGGTAGTTTGTTGGTTTTGATCTCAGTTGATGGTATTCTTTCTTGGTTTGGGAGACTGGTTTCTCGGTTTCCATGGTTGTCGGGGTGCTCAGTCTCTAAAGAACACTCGATAGCTCAAGGCATCGGTTTCCTATTGCTCAGTGATAACTGTGTTTCTCGGTCATGCTTGGCATGGTCAGTTGACTAGCGCTTGGTTATTTCCTCAGTTGCTCGGTGTTCTTGCTTACCGACTGGTTTGTTTGGATGAATTGGCTTGGCCGACTAGTGCATTTAATTTGGTTCATGCTCCTCAAGTTATGGGTTGACTGTTGGGTGTGCGAGGACCTAGATCTGGTGTGTTGCATTCTTCTATGTAGATCTGATGACCGTTTGGGGCCATCTTGGAGATTTTATTTATTTTGTAAGGCTATTTGAGAGTCGAATGATGTTTTGACATTTAATATTTGTATATCCTACTGAACTGACTTGTGGCTAGGATTTAGTATTTATGTAGATGCTTGCGTAGTTGTTTTGAGAGAGCAACTAAAAGGAAGTTAGTAGCGTGTGAGCTTAGGAAGAGGAAGATTGCTTGGAAGTTTGAGTACAAGCTTAGATCTTTCCTGGGTGCCTACTAGTGTACTGTGTGTTGCAGACATGGGCTAGTTGAATGCTGATGTCATGGAATAGACCGAGGAGTTTTACAGAATCTTGATTAGGACTGGTCATTCTAAAGCTGATAAAGAGAAAGTTGCTAGGTATGTCTATGGTTTGAGACCTAGTATTCAAGAATAATTACTTACTGTTCAGATGATAATAATAGGAGATGCTTATCAGATGGTATTGAAGATTGAAGAGAAGCTGAATAAGAAGTTTGAAGGTAGACAGAATAATAGAAATCAAGGAGGTAAGACTGGTGAGACAGTTGCTGAAAGTAATGTGACAGAGAATTTTAAATCTGATGTTGGATCTAGCAGTGGTCAAGTTACTAAGAATGCTGGATAGAAAGGAAGATGGAAAAATGAGTTCACCAATACTTGTTATAATTGTGGTGAAGCTAGTCATAGAAGTTGGCAGTGTCCTAAGAAAAGAGTTGCATTAGCTACTGAAGAAGACATTGAGAATGTTCTAGAGAAAGGTGAATGTCTTCTCACCAGAAGATTAGCTGCATGTGTCTCTGAACCGGTACAAAGGAGAAATTTGTTCAAAACTAGATGTAAGTGCAAAAATAAGGTATGTAATGTCATAGTTGATGGTGATAGTTCTGAGAACTTTGTTTTAGAAGAGATGGTTAGTAAATTAAATTTGGAAAGGAGGAAGCATCCTAATCCTTATTAGATTAGTTGGATTCAAGATGTTTCTAAGGTTAAAGTGGAAGAGCAATGCTTGGTTAATTTCCAGATTGGATCTTACCATGATGAAATATTGTATGATGTGTTGCCTATGGATGCATGTCATCTATTGCTCGGTAGACCTTAGTAGTTTGGTAGAAATGTGTTGTTTGATGGTTGTGCTAACACTTATGTGGTTAGGCATGACAGAACTTGGCATAAGCTGATACCTTTACAGGAGACAGGGGTTAAAGTATGTGGAGTTATCAGGTGTTTTCCTTATGAAAAACCTTAGAAGCACAAGGTTGATGAACCTATTCTTGTTAAGTCTAGTTTGAAGGAGAAGGAGAATGATATCTCTGAAGAGTTTGTTGAGATTAAGAAGCAGATTGTTTGCTGGAAGAGATGGTTCAACAGGTGGTGACATTTGTGACATGGAGAGATGTAGATGATACTAAGTTGATTAAGGAGTCTGGAGAGGATGAACCTTACCAAGGCACTATTGTGATCGGTAGTGGTCAGAGTTGGTTGCTATCAGTTGCCGGCCAGAAAGATAAGAAAAGTGGAAAGTAAGAGAACTTTATGTAGGAAGAGATGAATGAAGCGAAGACTACTTGGGATGAAGGACAAGAGGAGATATGGGTGAAGAATACATTTGGTATACATGTTCTGATTCCCTTGAGGCATTCTTGATTTCCTTATGAGAAAATATTTCTTACCTGGGGTGTCTGATGCAGGAGCATCCTAGGATTCTTGGCAATCCTATATCAACCAAAAATATGTTTGTATTTGAAGGTAGTTTGTTGGTTTTGATCTTGGTTGATTTTATTCTTGCTCAGTTTGGGAGACTGGTTGCTTGGTTTCCATGGTTGCTGGGGTGCTCGGTCTCTGAAGAACACTCAGTAGTTGAAGGCATCGATTTCTTGTTGCTTGGCAATAATTGTGTTGCTCGATCATGCTTGGCATGGTCGGTTGACTGGCCCTTTATTATTTCCTTTGTTTCCCAATGTTCTTGCTTACCGACTGGTTTGATTGGATAAATCAGCTTGGCCGACTAGTGCATTTAATTGGGGTCACACTCCTCGAGTTATGGATTGATCGTTGGGTGTGCGAGGACCTAGATCTGGCATGTTGCATTCTTCTATGCGGATATGATGACCATTTGGGGCCATCTTGGAGAGTTTATTTATTTTGTAAGGCTATTTGAGAGCTGACTAATGGTTTGGCATTTAATAGTTGTATATCCTATTGAGCCGATTTGTGGCTAGGATTTAGTATTTATGTAGATGCTTGGGTAGTTGTTTTGAGAGAGCAGCTAAAAGGAAGCTAGTAGCCTATGAGCTTAGGAAGAGGAAGATTGCTTGGAAGTTTGAGTACAAGCTTAGATCTTTCCTAGGTGCCTACTAGTGTACTGTGTGTTGCAAACCTAGGCTAGCTGAATGCTAATGTTGTGGAATAGACTCGGATCCTGTGAGATCTTGTAGATTGATAATTGCTTTGTATATGGTTGTAACTGGGAAGGCCTTACAACCTGGCACATTGCATGTAATAGGTAATTTGATGAATAAAGACTTATGTTTCATTGTAGATCTTGTGTTTTTGTTGTCTATTTTTGCTGCATATTGGTTTGGCTACAAGGTCAGTCTATCCTTAATTAGATTCACCAACCTTGACTACATCACCAACACTAAGAAGGTTATGTTTCAAACCATCTACATAGAGAACATCATCAGTATTGTTCTTTCCATCCAATGTGATAGCTCCTCTACTAATGATAGGTTTAGGAGTGTTATCTCCAAATCTAACCATGCCACCATTGTATTTGTCCAGATGAACAAATCTGTCTTTATCACCTGTCATGTGATGTGAACAGCCACTATCTATAATCCAGTTTGTCCTTATATCAGCTTGTGAAATCAATGCTAGTTCTTGTTCCTCTTTCTCATCTTCATGATTTGTCTTGTTACTCATTTTCTCTATAATAGAAATGAATCCAATTTCTTCTTCAGTTGATTCATCATCTGAAACTCCATCTCCAGCATAGTAACATTCCTTAGAGTACTTAGGCTTGTAGTCATTTTTGAATTTTCTAGCTCTTGTAGGACACTTAGATGCAAAGTGACCAATCTTATTACATGAAAAGCACTTAAATGGAAATTGACCTTCATATTTTCCTTTTCCTTTCTTTTCTCTTTTAGCAATCATAGAAATGAAATCATCTAGCATTTTCTCTTCATCATTACCAAAAGTGTTTGCATATTTCTTACCATGGACTATTGCTTTGAAGGTTGTCTCACTTTTAGGTTCTATCTTCAATCTTGAAACCTCAAAAGCTAAGATTTTGTTGATCAAGGTCTCTCTCTTGAAATTTGATGTAAGTTGCATGGTCTCATCAAGAATGTTGATCTTGTTTTCATATTTTGGAGTGATAGTAGTCATCAATTTGTCCATAATGTCTTCCTCTGAGATCTCTCCACAATTGTTCCTGATTCCAGCAACTGCTTCACTAATTCTTTGATTGTAAGCTCTGATGTTTTCTTCAGGTAGCATCTCTAATGCATTGTATCTTTTCTTCCATATTTTTCTACGTGCATCCTTTGCTTGTTTGTCTCCTTCAAATATGTCTTCTAGGTGCTTCCATATTTTGTGGGATGTATCTACCTTCTTTATTTCTAAAAATTCAATATTAGATAGGGCGCTGATAAGGGCTTCTTTGGCTATTGTATTCTAATGAAACAATTCCTTTTGCTTTTCAGTAGCATCATCCTTTGCAAGGTCTTCCAAGGTAGGGATCTTGATTGCTTTGATAGTTACATCAAAAACTTCAAAAGCAATGCATTGCAAATGAGTCACCATCGTGTTCTTCTAATAAATATAATTCTCTCCATCAAACTTAGGACTTTCTTTTCTAAAGTATGCCATCTAATCAACTTCAAGTTGTTAAACTTTCTCTCCGAGGCACTTGGCTCTAATACTAATTGTTAGGAATAGTCCCAAGAGATAACTGAGAGGGTAGGGTGAATCAGTTATCTACAAGTTTCAATTATTTATCCAATTAAGTATACTTAAACAATAAACATAAACATAATGAAAGAACACTTGAACACAACACCAATATTTTGGTTATGGGGAAACCCAAATAGGTAAAAACCTCGATGGGAATTGACACCCACTAATATTTTGCACTAGTGTATTATGATCCTTGTTAGAAGATCCTTAACCCTGTTACGATTTTCTTTATAATATATTTAGTACATTAGACCTGGTCAAGGTTCAAACCCTATTAGGAGTCTTTTACAATAGTCCCTATTAGGGGAGAGGATGCACTATTTGAGAGCACATTGCTCAAAGGGGTGAAGGCTACAACCTTTTGTTTAACAGATACACACTATATCTAGATCTTGGTGAACTATGCTTTGACCTACTATTTGGATCAGTTCTAATGTATAGCACAAATACTTTACTTGGTTACATAGACCTTCTTCTGATGGCTCAACACTTTGCACACTCTGCTCTACTCTTACTATCAACCATGAACCACACCCTAGCAATCACAATTGACTACCTATAAATATCTTTCCTCTAAATGATATAATCAAGTTAGCCTATTAGAACCACCTTGAAATCATATTACAAAAACCATAAAAAACTCCAATAACAATTCAATCAGCTCTACTAAGCACGTAACACATTCTGGGGCCTGTCCAATAAGATAATTGTAGATGCACGCTACACACTGTCGGCTCTACCAAAACAACTAGATATTTCTCCTCAAGCTGAATTACTTCATGCACTCTTAACTAAACATCACTAACTCTTCTCCAATATTAAATCCAAGGGTGCATACCGAAATGATAGGTGCAACTCCAAAACCAATATAATCTATGTCGGCTCTTTTGAACAAACACAGGAAATTGCTACTAGTGAATAGCGACTGCATAACTTCACTTCTACTGATTATCAAACTTTGCATCCATGAATGTAACATCACTAGCATGTCTCCATCATATATCCAAAGGAACAAGGCACCATGATAATTGTATAGACAACCATACATAGAACATTGCCTGTTACTCTGTCAGGAATACTACTAACACAAGCTGCTATATAATTGTCTGTACTAACAGTTAACCTCTGCATCCATGATATCATGTTGATAACATGTCCATTCTATATATACTTAAATCTTATTGCATGAGTCATCCACACATGCTACTTACCATATGTTGTCATCAATGAGAAACATACAATCAGTACTGGCTTGCTGGCAAATCTCCAACAATATAGTCATCAAAAGTGCAAACAAGTAAGTCGAGACCTAAAGCGATCTCATCTAGAGATTTGTTTGAGTCCCTTCAAGGCCTCATGTTAGAAGTAGAGGGTATGTTAATGTCAATTTAATCACACTCGATTGTCCTAACACTAGACCCTTCACCTATTTCAAGAAGATTTTCAAATGTGTGTACCATGTCTATGTCCTTGTTAGAAGTTTCATCAGATAGAGAATTGAACTCATACTCATTTGAGTTTTTAATACTTGATATAGGAACTCCATCAATACTTGTTGTACCATCTGACTCATTCTCATCTCTTGTAGCATTGATGTTTTGTTGGATTTGTTCCTATTGGAACCACGCTTGAAAAAGTGACAGCATTTACAATTCTTGTTGATAGTTAGGGTGAGCCATTTGCATTTTCCTTAACTGTTTGTATGTCAATGGAGTAACTGAGGTGGTGTCATCAGAATCACTATCAATTTTAAGGTGTGTGACACATTGTACAAAATCATCCTGGTCTGTGAAGAGTGCAGAAAGATCTAGAGGAATAGGATAAGGAAAGGTATCCTCATCTAAATTGACCTCTGAGTTTTCAGCTAAAATAGTGTCCCTAGATACTGGTGGGAATTCTGGTACAAATTTATTAATCCCTAAATGGAACAGGATCTTTTTTAAGCCTAAACCAGTAGTGTCTTTTGTCCTTCATCCTGTAGCTTTAATGGGTTCAAGCAATCCATTATTATTCACCCCTATAGGGCCACTCCCTTTATAGTTGAAGTGTTTCATGAGCTTGAAGCCTTCATTGTTTGGTTCATGTTCTATATCATGAGTTGAGATGACTTGTTCAAAGGTGTCCTTCCCTTAATAAATCCAAGTTGTAATGACTCTATTTTCATCCTTGTCTTCTAATGGTGTTGTGGCATGTACAAAGGTGCCATCATAGACTACTTGAGGGGACACGGTAGAAGTTTTCTTATTCGTAGAGGGTCTCCTGTAGAAACATGGAGAGAGAGGTAAAGATGTCAATGATAATACAAGCTCCATCTAATACTCCCCCATGCCTGAATCTATAAGTTTTAGAGTCTTTTCCATTTCTTTTAGTTTAGCATCAAAAAATTTAGTAGACTCTCTATTTGTTGGGACAAAACTGTCAGCAAGCTGAGTGAGCATATTGCAAGAATAGCTTGTGTTGGTGAGTACAGACACTTCTGCTTCATGGAATGAGAACTTTATGCACTGATGGTATGTTGAAGGAATTGCCTGCATCTCATGGATCCACAGTCTTCCCAACATTATGTTTTAAGTGAGAGGAATATCCAGTACCTAACAGACAACATTTCTCTCAATAGGACCAACCCTGATGGGTAACACAATCAACCCCTTAGATTTTCACTCTTCTTCATCATATGATTTGATGGTTTTCTTTTTATGAGCATCTATAGAGTCTTTTCCATAGCCTAACTGGGTGACCAGGTTAGCAGAGCATATATTGAGACTAGCACCATTATCAATGAGAACACGACAGACACGCTTTTGGCCAATCATGACTTCACTATGTAGAGGGGTATTGTGTGGATGGCTTAGTGAATGATCATCTTTCTCAGAGAAAGACAAATAATGAGGTCAGGTCAGGTGACCTTCCATGGACTGAAACCGGTTGAGATCAAGATCTTTTGGTACATTTGCCTCGGCAAGGGCTTTATTAAGAATTTGCCTATGAGCAGGAGAGATCTTCAACAATTTAAAGATAGTGATTTGAGCATTGGTACGTTATAATTGGTCTAGGATGCTGTAATTAGTATTGCTAGGCATGGGGACCAATTTTGAATTCTTTTTGGTAGGGCTAACAATAGTTTTGTCTATAGGTTATTTCGGTGCAGATGTAGAATTCTCAGGGCCTTTGCGAATGACCTTTGCATGAGATCGAGTGATAGCATTTTCACAAACTTGAGACTATTTTGGTTTGGAAGATTGAGACACAGGGCCTCGCAAAAAAAATGGAACCTTGGGTCTAGGAGCATCCTCGCTCCCCTTGATGGTGATCACATCATAGTATTTGACATTGAAAGGTTTAACCATATTAATAACATTGTCATTAGTATTGTACGTATAGTTGAACTTATTGTTGGTATTCTTGGCCTTAGAGGACTCACCTTCTCATGAGGAGGAAATGGGTCTTTGAATGCTTGGTGATCTGAGTTCTTGTTATGACCACTCACAATAACATCACCATTTTCAATAAGATCTTGGATCTTATGTCAAAGTTGAATACAATTGGAAGTCTTATGACCCTTGTTTTGATGATAATCACAGTATGCAGATTCATTCCACCAAGAAGGTCATGGTTGTGGTTCATAAGGATGCAAGTTATCTAGAGGCGTGAGTATTTGGTTTTGCAAGAGAGTCTTGTAAACCACATCAAGAGGTTCCCCTAGGGAAGTGAACTCACATTTGGGTCGAGGTGCCCAAGGTTTGCTTCTAGAAAATTTCAAAGGTGGTTGGGTATCTATCATAGCCTTTTCAGTGGCTTTGGTTTCCTACATACTGGAGGTGAGGTTGAAAATAGCCTTTGAAGGTTTTGAGGTCATGTTGTCAATGACTCCATCATTCACAACATCCCATTTTTTATTAACAATTTTAGTTTTTTCTTTTCTTGAGGAGGACCCTTGCTTGTTATCTTTGTGTAGGGTCAGCTCTCCTTTCTTGACCATGAACATCTTTATTCTCACAACTTACTTGATCATGTCATCAAAGGTCAAAGGACCTTGCAACTGTACTTGGTGCCCAAAATCAGGAAGGAGATTGTCTAAAAAGATATCAAGCTTCTTAGATTATGGTATTTTGTGAGAATATTTGGTATAGATTTGTCTCCATCACTGGAGAAATGTTAGGAAAGGTTCCCCAAGTCGTTTCAGATTGAAAAGATCATAGATATTAACTAGATGCTATATGTTATGTGAATAATGTTGGAGGAATAGATTGGCAATCTCATCAAAAAACTTTATGCCAGTAGGAAGTTGAGAGAACCACTCCATAGCAGATCCACCCAAACTGTGTGGGAAGAGACATGTGAAATAAGTCTGTTCATGTATAAACTCCATGGATAGAGCACCAAACTCTCTCAAGTGATCTTGAGGATCAGAGGTACCCAAATATTTATCATATTTGGGGAGTTCTACACCTTTGGGAAAAGGTGGCATGGTAAGACTCTTGTCAAACAGGAATGGACAGATGCTCTCCAGTGTGAACTAGTTTTTTGGTTTTTCATTGGTTTTCATGAGTTATCCAATCTGGTCTTGCATGTCTTGAGCTAGTTTTTGCAGTTTAGTGGTCTTTGTTTCCTCTTCTTTGACTACAAGAGTCTCAACTTTATAGTTTGGGGGTAACTTGGCCCCTTGGTTGGCCAGTTCGAGAAAGTATTTCTCCTTCTCTTATTTCATTAAAATTTCCATCATCTTGCGGAGACTTTTGTTGGATTGGGCGGCCTCAACGTCTTGTTGGTTTATCTCTTCATCATCATTACCAAGGATTTCAAAGATACTCTGGGCATGAAGTTCTTCCTGGTTATTTTGAGCTTGATCCTAATCATGATCATGAGCTCTATTATACTCACCCTCTTGGTGTTGGTTCGCCATCTTGCTAATGTACAAGTATGCACTGTGAATAGACTGAGTGTGGGGAGGTTCAGTATGACAAGAGGTCACTGCTAAGGAAACCTTTGGTGCCTCAAAAGGATCAATCTCTAACAATGATTCTTCAGAGCTTTGGTGTTCTCAAAACAAGGGATACCTGACCTGACTGAAGTTCATAATAAAATTATGTTGGACACGAGGTCAAATGATAAGGGAAGGAGAGCGAATTGACTCCTCTCTAGACGTGTCTAAGGAAGAACATGAAGATCCTCTACAACACTCATATTGTACAACAAGCTCGAAATGACCTCTTTCTCAGTTGTGAGGTCTACCTCTACCCCATCTAGTGAGACATGAAGGGAACACATTGCCACTTCAAGTCACAATAGTCATAGATGAGGATTAAGTAACGAGAAAGAACTAGGACTATGCTTGGAAATCTATCTCTGGAAAAGAAAAGAGTGATAAAAGTGAAATGTACCTAGCATGAGTCATTGAGAGTAAGGCTAGAATAGCCAAGAGATGACTATTGTGTCATGAGGTACAAGAGCATAATAGAAAAGAATAGATAATAGAGAGACAAGGTGAGTTCAAGTAGTCATCACATGGTTCTCAGCCCGAGATATCTAGTTTCAGACTGTGTATAACAAGAAGACAGGTAGATAGACCCTAAACAAAAACTAGATTAGGCAGGAAGTTAACTAGCAAAAGTGAAATAGCTCGCTATTTTGACAAACTGGAGATAGTTTCATGTGAGAAAGTGCAGTCTCATGTGATGAAATACTAGGTTTTGCATGAAGATATGTTGTCTCGCGCAAGAAAGTACAGGGACAGACTGAAAATTGACAACAGGGTTTCTGACAAAATTGTGGTGAAACATGGTGTGAAGATGAGAAATCTCGTGCGAGAAAGTGTACATAGAGCTAAAATCTCGCATGAAAATATTCAAGGAACTCAGTGAAAAAGTACAAATTTTGACAATTTGGATCAATTTTTGAGACAGGATCAATTTTTGAGATAGCGTGGGTTGTTCTCTAATAGAAAGTTCAATTTGCAAACTAGTTTTGGATAGTTTAAATTAGAAAACTTAGTTTTGAGGTTTCAATCATCCGTTAACAAACATAGGGTTTGGGACTAGCAAGTAGTTTGTGAAACAATCAATAGTTAAAAATAGTTCTACCGAGACAAAGCAACTCGGAAGAATCATGGGAGTCTTGACAAGTTTTAGCATGTTGGGTAGTTTAAGACTCAAAACAAACACTCAGTTATCCCTACAAAAAAAATAGTAGAGAAGAAAAAATTCGTGCCTCACAACTTATGCGCATACATTCACCTCATATAGTTGTGTCACCCCCTAGAGGGCGCCTGTGTTTTTGGTATTTCCAAGGACTCAATAATATATGTTCAGAGGTTACCCTTGAAGTAGGGGCCAGTGTCATATACCACCTTCAAACGTCTAGGTGCATGCCTATGGTGAGAATCTACAAGAGAGATTCTTCCCCCTCCCTGCGCAAAGATTGTGTCTCCTTTCAGAGGTGAACTGGGTAGGCAACTAACTAAGAGAGTGTTTAATGGGCTTTCATTCACACTAACCTCTAGTGCCCCTAATACAAGGCTAGGGCATCACATCCACACCTACACTTGAAAGTGTACACCCTCGCAAGTAGCGCTAGGAGCGGTACCACTTAGTACAATAGACAAAGCTTTATCAAGATGTTCAACATCATGGATCAAGAGAAAGAAGTTAACATGGCTATGGAGTCTTTAGACTCAACAAAGCTACTTTATTATAGTGAGGTGGAATCACCAGCAAAAGGTGTGTACTCACTTGGGTCATTCCCAGAGGTTCAACTTCTGGTAGGCCCTTTAAAGGTGACACAGACTTGGCTTAGATTCAAGGGTCTGAGTTTCTGGTTCTCTCAAAGAGAGAAGAGCATAATCCTCTACCTCTGCACCTTACCCAAACACACAAGACATGTCTATCACCAAGATAACTCCTCTTCAACCAATCCAAAATCTTGCGGGTTTCTAGTTCTCTCAATGAGAGAAGAGCATAATCCCCTAACTAATGAACATGTTAAAGATTCGTTACCTTTCCTTGCTTCCCTAGGTATCTATAATGCTAGAAAAATTTGGGTCACAGGTTCATCCATGGGCATCACTTCCATGTAATGAAGAGCCTTTACCCTATCCTGCTATCAAGACCCTTAAGAAATTTTAACAAGTCCCTATTTAAACTATGTGAAGAAAGCAATAAAATAGACAGAATGTCTAAGTGGATTTGAGATGGCTTTGACAAGTGTCTTTGGCAAGTGTCCTGCAAGAAAACTGTCAGTAAGTATGCATCATTGTGTTATGGGAATCTTTGACAAACATCCTGCAGCCCACTATTATGTTGTATCAAAAAATAGAATCATAAAAATCACAACAAAATAGTAGATGTCAGAAAATGGGAATAGAAAGTATAGAAACTGTGAAAATTTAAAAATTCTAGTATCAGAGTTCATGCGAGATAATATGCAGTCCCGCGCGAGAAAACACCTTTGTCATGCGAGGAAGTGCTAAGACAAGAAAAAATTCACACGATATAGTGAGAATCTTCACGCAAGAATCTATACAAGAGGTATATGGACGTATGGATAGAATGCAAAATTTTGACAGAAACTTAAAATACGATGAGGCCAAAAACTGATTTTCGGCCCCACGATGGGCACCAAAAATGTATAAGCTAAATATGGACCTCTAATTTAGCCTCACACTTCAACATAGTCATTGTTCATCAGTTATAGACAAGAATGAATACGAGATCATTCATCTTGCCTGGTTGGATGATTCGACTTGTTCCCTCCTATCTAGGTAGGGTTCGGGATTGCTCTTAGAATCAAGAGTCCAGCAACCATAGACTAGCAGTAGAACGGAGGATTTAACTAAAAGCAAGATGCAGTTATTCTAGAATGAACATGCAAGATTAATCTAGAAATGATGTATGAATATTGATCTAATAACAATGAGAAATAAACTACATTAAGAAATTAAGTGCATATTTAATCTAAACATGATATATTAATCTAGAAATGAGTATTATACTAAGAATGAAAGCTTTGGATGCAAATGAATTCAGATGATAATGTGATAGCACTTCATTGCTCAAAAATTGGATCCTTTGAATGAGAAATGAGGGTTCTTTTATAGAATTCTGAGTTCAATCAATGGTTGAGATTGAACGAGATGAACGGTGAAGATTGAATGAGAGTTCATTTTAGAATAGAAAGTTTCCTGCAGAGAGGTAGTCAACTGTCTACCTTTTTCCTGTGTAAAGCAGTTAGTTTTTTTATTGCACTTTTGGATTCTTAGTTAACTTGATGTTTCCTTTTCTAAACTGAAGAGAGGATTTTGGAGAGAATATTTGATTTTAATAAATTAAATATGACCTCATAAGTGGATTTTCTCAATTATTTGAATAATTAAATTAAATTATTAAAATGAGTATATTTATTTAAAAACCAAATATTATTTAATTCATTTTTCATGTGTTTTAGCTAAAGAGGGTGGATTTAATTTAATCAAAGTGCTAGAACTTTATAATTAAATTAATTGATCATAGGGTTTATTTAGCTAATTTGTAGTCGTTATTTAGGAATTAAATATGCTATGTGATTGATGTAGATTTAGGGTTTTCTGCATTTGACGCTAAGTCAAGTAAAGTCAATTAGAAGACATAATTTCCTAGTACAATAGGACTTTAATGATTTATAAATTTGATAGAATGAGACTAAATACAACAAAATTGGTTAGGATATCAAGATGCCAATTTTGGGGTATTACAACAATATGTAAGACCAAGGTAAGGCAAGTTGGACACTGAATTGATTCATAGGAATACCTCTAAGTTAAGGAAAAAAAATGGGTCACCACTTTTCAGTGTTGCCTTTGTGAATAATATATTATACCCCACATTGATTTCACTTGAATGTCCTTTTAAATTGAAACCTTCTCACCTTTATATTTCCAATGTGGGAGAGAGTCACAACTCTTGATCATCATATTTTATTTTGTAATCATTTCCACCTTTCACAATTTCCACCCTTTGAAACAACCACAACCCTTCACCATTTTTATCATTTGCGAGTGTCACAACCTTTCATAACTTTGCCTTTTAAAGAAGTCACTTCCTTATGTTTTTCGTATTCATTTATCTCTTCCATTAATTCTTATAGAGAAAGTCTTTCCTCAACTCACCTCTTGTTGAACCTAAACTTGACAATATGTATGACCAAGATAAGACAGATTGGGCACTACATTGAGTCCCTAGGATACCTCTAAGTTAACAAAAAAAATGAATTAAGACACCATTTTTTATTGTTTCCTTTGTGAATAATATATTATGCCCCACATTGATTTCACTTGAATGTCTTCCTGAAATGAAACATTCTCTCCTTTCTATCTTCCAATGTGTGTAAGACTCACATCTCTTCATCATATCAATTCTTTTCAATCATCACAACCTTTCACAATTTTCACTCTTCAAAAAAGTCACAACCCTTCACCATTTTTTTCTTTTGTGAGTGTCACAACCTTTCAAACTTTATCTTTTTAACGAGTCACTTATTTTCTTATTATTCCCTTTTCTCTTCCATTAAACCTTAGAGGGCTAGACTTGTCTCAGTTGAACCACTCCTGAACCTCAATTTGGCAATATGTAAAACCAAGGTAAGGCAGGTTGGTAACTAGCCTAAGTCGTAGGGATATCTCTGAGTTAACAAAAAATATAATTGAGTCACCAATTTTCATTGTTACATTTATGAATAATATATTATACCCCACATTGATTTCACTTGAATTTCCTCCTAAAATGAAACCTTATCCTCTTTATATCTTCTAATTCAGGGTAGAGTCATACATATTCATCATGTCTACCATTTTCACTCATCACAACCTTTCACAATTGTCATCCTTCAAAAGAGTCACAATCCTTCACTATTTTTTTCTTTTGCGAGTGTCATGACCTTTCACAACTTTGCCTTTTTAAGGAGTCACTTATTTTTTTAATTCATTTTTTATTCTATTAATTCTTAGAGGGCTAGTCTTGCCTTAGCTCACTTCATCTTGAACTCCAACTTGGAAATATGTAAGACTAAGGTAAGGTAGGTTGTTCATTGAGATGAGTCATAGGGATACCTTTGTGTTAACAAAAAAAGAGAATTGAGTCACCACTTTTCATAGTTTCCTTTGTGAATAATATATTATACCCCACATTGATTTCACTTGAATTTCACCTTAAATTGAAACTTTCTCCCCTTTATATCTTCCAATGTGATAAAAATTCACACCTCTTCATCATGTATGTGCTTTACAATCATCACAACCTTTCACAATTTTTACATTTCAAAAGAGTCGCAACCCTTCACCATTTTTGTCCTTCGTGAGTGTCAGAACCTTTCATAAATTTTTCTTTTGAAGAAGTCACTTCCTTATTTTCTTCTTATTTATTTTTATATTCCATTAGTTATTAGAGAGATAGTCTTTATTTGGCTCACCCCTTCCTGAACCACAACTTGACAATATGTAAGACTAGGGGAATGCAAGTTGTGCAGTGGGTTGAGTGACATGCATACCACTAAGTTGATAAAAATAAAAAATGAATTGAGCCACCACTTTTCATTTTTCCTTTGTATATATTATATTATACCCCATATTGATTTCACTTGAATGTCCTCTTAAAATGAAACTATCTCCCCGTTGTATCTTCTAGTGTGGGGGAGAGTCACATCTCTTCATCATATTTGCACTTTACAATCGTCAAAACCTTTCACAATTGTCACCCTTCAAAACAGTCATAACCCTTCACCATTTTTTTCATTTGTAAATGTCACATCTTTTCATAACATTGTATTTTTAAGGAGTCACTTCCTTATTTTTTTCTTATTCATTTTTCACTTCCATTAATCCTTAGAGGAACAGTATTGCCTCAACTCACCCATTCATCAACCCCAACTTGGAAATATGTAAAACCAAGGTAAGGTAGGTTGGGCACTAGGTTGAGTCATGGGATACTTATGATTTAACAAAAAAGAAGGAAATTGAGTTACCACTTTTCATTGTTTCCTCTGTGAATAATATATTATACCCCACATTTATTTCACTTGAATATCCTCCTAAGTTGAAACCTTATTCCCTTTTATATCTTTTGATGTGGAGAAGAGTTACACTTCTTCATCATATTTATCTTTTACAACCATTGCAACATTTCACAATTTTCACCCTTTGAAAGACTCACAACCCTTCACCATTTTTGTCCTTTGTGAGTGTCAAAACCTTTCATAACTTTTCCTTTTGAAGGAGTCACTTCCTTATTTTCTTTGTATTTATTTTTCTCTTCCACTAATCCTTAGAGAGGTAGTCTTTCCTTGACTCACTCATTCTTGAACCCCAACTTGACAATATGTAATACCAAGGTATATAAAGTTAGGAAATGGACTAAGTCATGGGGATAGCTCTTAGTTACAAAAATAATAATGAATTGAGTCACCACTTTTCATTGTTTCCTTTGTGAAGAATATATTATACCCCGCATTGATTTCACTTGAATGTCCTCTTAAAATGAAACCTTATCCCCTTTGTATCTTCCTTTTGGAATCATTAGAACTTTTCACAATTTCACTCTTTGAAAGAGTCACAATCCTTCACCATTTTATCCTTTACGAGTGTCACAACCTTTCATAACTTTTCATTTTAAAGGAGTCACTTCCTTATTTTCTTATTATTCTTTTCTCTCTTCCATTAATAATAAGAGGGATAGTCTTGACTCATTCACCCCTTTCTGAACCCCAACTTGACAATATGTAATACTAAGGCAAGGAAGGTTGGGCATTGGGATGAGTCACGAGGATACTTCTGAGTTAACAAAAATCAAGAATTGAGTCACCATTGTCCTTTGTTGCCTTTGTGAACAATATGTTATACCCCACATTGATTTCACTTGAATGTCCTAAATTGAAACATTTTCCCCTTTGTATCTTCTAATGTAGGGGAGAGTCGCATATTTTTATTATTTATGCATTTTTCAATTGTCATAACCTTTCACAACATCCACCCTTCAAAACAATCACAACCATTCACCACTTATGTCCTTTGTGTGTGCCACAACCTTTCATGACTTTTCCTTTTGTAAGAGTTACTTATTTTTTTCTTACTCTTTTTTTTCTTGGACATTATTTGTAGAGGGCTAGTCTTGCCTCAAATCACCCCCTCATCAACCCCAACTTGACAATATGTTTTACTACGATAAGGCAGGTTGGGCACCGGGATGAGTCGCATGGATACCTATGAGTTAACAAAAAAAATTGAGTCACCACTTTTTATTGTTGCCTTTTTTAATATTATATTATACCCCACATTGATTTCACATGAATGTCCTATTAAAATGAAATGTTCTCCCATTTATATCCTCCAATATGGGGGATAGTCACACCTCTTCAGTGTTTCTTCCCTTTGCAATCATCACAACCTTTCATAATCACCACCCTTCGAAAGAGTCATAACCCTTCGCTATTTTTGTCCTTTGCAGGTGTCACAACCTTTCATAACTTTTTCTTTTAAAGTAGTCGCTTCCTTTTTTTCTTTTTTCTTATTCCTTTTTCTCTTCCATTAATTCTTAGAGGGCTAGTCTTTCCTCATCTCACCCCTTCTTGAACCCCAACTTGGAAATATGTAATACCAAGATAAGGCAGGTTGGGCATTGAGTCGAGTCACGAGGATACCTTTGTGGTAACAAGAAAAAAATAATTGGGTCACCACTTTTCATTGTTTCCTTTGTGTATAATAGATTATACCCCACATTGTTTTCACTTTAATGTCCTAAAATGAAATATTCTCCCCTTGATATCTTCCAATGTTGGGGATAGTCACATCTCTTTATCATGTGTACCCTTTGTAATTGTCACAACCTTTCAGAATTTCTACCCTTTGAAAGAGTCACAACCTTTCATAACTTTGCCTTTTGAAAGATTTACTCTCTTATTTTCTTATTATTCCTTTTTCTCTTCCATTAATTCTATTTTGAATCACACCTTCCCTTTTTTCTTCCTTCCTCTCTCCCCGTTCAAATGAACTTATCTTCTCCCTTTTTGTATCTAATGTTTGAGGGAATCACAATTTTCCACTTCACACCTTTTGAACCATCATTAACCAAATTTTAATTATGTTATATTTTAATTTTATTCTTTTATATTTTTATTTTCTTATATTTTAAAGCTATTATTATTATTTATTATTAAATCCTAATTTAAAAAGGGGATATTACACCAAACCACTTATCTCATGATTGTTAATCAAACAAAAGTTACCATTTTTTTGAGTTGATCAATAAATCTCAAGTTCAATCTTTCATCCAATTTTTCAACACAATGCTTACACCTTGTCAAAAACTTCTTAAAATTCATTGTGAACCTTTATAAATTTTGAACCCATGACCACCTTCAATGTGAGAAATGACTCTTGCATCATAAATCACATGTGCTACAAGTTTTTACATGTTACTTAGTCTTATTTACACCTTGTTAATGAATGGATAAAATATATCAACACCAAAATTGGAACTCCAAGTGTCTACTACTCCTCTCTGAGTGTCTACTACTCCTGCTAACCCCTCCACTACTCCTCATAGATCTCCTACTTGTTTGTGATGATCCCCCACTCCTACTTAATCCCCCACTCCTACTTGATCCCCCACTCCTGCTAGACTTTTTTGGTGGTGTGTAAACCTATCTCCTCTAGGATGGAATTGAAAATGTATATGATTTCATGTACCATATTGACTCTCTCCCTAAATCCTCTATCTTCTCTTCTTATTATGCAACCATAGAAACCAAATCACTCATCCCTCATCCTTTATATCCTACCCCTCCTACAACCTCATCCCTCTCCTTCCTGGCCTCTTCCAACTACCTCCTCAAATTCTCCATATCTATAGCCCCCCTTTGCAAAGCAACCTCCATACCATCTCACATCACTACTAGAGCCTCCTTCTACCCTATGGCCCTATCCCTCTCATATGTCACTATCCTCAAGTCACCCCTCAACATTGCTATCTTTGTTGTAGCTCTCTACAACTCTCTCTCTCAAGCCATCATTCTATGTCCTTAGCTCCTGTAACTCCTCCCTCAGCCCATCCCTCTCCAATGCCACTACATCATGCATACCTTGTAAAATGAAAGATAATACTCTTAGGACCTCAATATTATCTCCCTGTTAGGATCCCTATTTTTTCCCTACCTCCCCCTATAGTCTCTCATTTCTCAATCAAATGTACAATCTAACACTGCGCACTCTCTAGTTGCACACTCAAAATCTCCATCACATCTTGTTGATGTTGCACATCATCACAGTTCTATGATGCCTTCTCATCTATTTTTCTATTAGTCCTCTATGTTTGTGTTGTGCTTTTTAGCTACCAAAAGTGCACCCTTTGTTAAATTCTAAAAATTGAACACTTTTCCAGGTAACATGGGAACAACCAAAAAAAGTTATGGGTAACCTATAACCTAGTTGAACCTCTAGAATAGGTCAAATCCTACTTGGTAAAATTAAGTTCGCCTAAACTATAAAAAACTTTAAACCTTTGAAGGAAAAGGATGAGGAATTACTCTAAATGAATCAACTTGAAAACTGTAAATATAGGTGATACACAAAAAATGACAGGGATGGAGCTTTTTACACAATTGAAACTACCTACAATAATCTACAAGACACAACCTTGATATAATTGGATATGCATATAAATATTTCACAAGAAGGCTTTGATGAACAAGATCAGAAGGACTTAATCACATCTAATATTCTCCAATCACTTACACAATTTATAATGTATGCATAACATTCATTAACTTCAAACAGATGTAGGAGTGAGACATATACTTAAGGTTTCAAAATAAAACAAAAAAATGAACATAAATCACAAATAAAATAATTGGGATAAGCCTCAAATTAAATCCAAAATATGTTATATTAAGCTCCAAATGAAACAAAATATTAACTCCCAATGTGATACATCGATAACAATAAGCACCATGTGAAGGACCAAAATGTCACATAACATTGACTCTCTAAAATTGCCCCTACAAATGTACAGAAGAGGAGAATATATCCCCCTCAAATCCTCCAAAACAACATAAAAATAACAACTGTATTTTGAATGTCAGGTCTTATGTTTAACAAATCCCTCAAAAAGAGGTCCTCCAACCACTCCAAAAGATCTCCAAAAAGTGTGAAAGACTCCTCTCATGATGAACTCCTAATGACAACTCCAAATTCATGCCAAGTCTTCTTGAAAAAGACCCAATGAGTCACTCAGTTGTCTCTTAGTGAAGAAGAGTTACCAAAACATGTGGCAAAAAGAACACACCACCAATACACCTCTAAGTCTTCACAAAGATGAAAACTCTTCTTTGACCTAATGATCTCCACTTGGTACAAGGATAATAGCACATCATCCTTTTTTAACTCCAAGTCAAAATAGAGTTCCATTTTTCCTCTTACACCTATCTAATTCAAAACTGAATTAAATAATATTATTATTATATTTAAAATTTTAACATTTAATTAATTGACTCATAAAAAGTCAATTAATCAATATTAATTACAACATTCTATGCAAATAATAATAAATTGCATCCATTAATATTTATTTTATTAAGTAATATATGAATGTATTACTTAATAGGAACTCTAAGTGATACATTATTATATTAATTAATAAAAATACATATGAAAAACTCTTATGAAAAAATGGCATCAAATCATACTTTATAAACAATATAAGTCTGCGGACTTATGAGGTTTAATCCTAACTTAGAATTAACATTTTATTTTTACATTTTCCTCTTCGAACCTTTTTGAGTTTGTCATGTCTCGATGGACTTAGGTTTTTGATGAAGTTTCTCAGTGGAAATCACTGGCTTTTTGGAAGTTTACTGGAGTTTCTCACCATTCATGAATTTGTTGAGGTATGAATGTTGGCTCTCTGGTGTATGCCACATTGTCTGAGCTCTATATTTATACAATCTGAAATGTATTTTATCAGCTCATTTTGTGTATCTTTGTTTCAGTGATAAAACTTTCTCATGGCGAAATATACTTTGTATTGCTTGATTTTTTGAAGGTTTCCAGCATATAAAAAACCTAGTCACGACCGAAAGTCTTTGTCCCTTTTGATCCATTGTTAACTTTTGCAGCTTTGTGTTAATGGTTGAATGGAGATTTGTGTTGTGCTTAAGATTTTGAAGGAAATAAACCTTCATAAACACCTTTTGTGGCTTCTCCTATATACTTTCTTAGATTTTTTGAGGGTTTTAATCTTCATGAACAAGATGCGGATTTTCCATTCATATTAATCTTATTATGGTTGTGTATTTTTCCTCCATAACCATGAATTTTTGCAGTATTTATCATAGAACCTCAAACCTATGTGTATCCTTTCTTGCATCATGAACATATATGTGCTTATAAACCTTTTTCACAAGCACAACACTATGCATTCTTTCTTGCTATATGTGGCTCAATAAAGTTTGCAAGCCGACCATGAATAAATGTTTATGCATAATACATGAAGGGTTTTCTATGTATATACCTCATCGTGCTTCTTGAATAGATGTACATTGGTTCTTGAAAGAGGTTATTCTTTTTAATGTGGCATTACAACTCTATTTCCTTGATTATTCAAATCTTCTTATTCATTAGCTATAATTATACATGGATGATTATATTATCACTATTTTAATGTCTTCGAAATATGAACATTTTTGGTATTTGTGGGTTTCTCTGCCTTCACAATTTCCAATCTAATCTATTATCATTCTGAACCCTCATATGATATTAATGATACATAAATCATTGTTCTGTACTAGTACAAGGCTCAGCTTGATTGATGTTGATCATGCATGAAAATTGTATGAGTCATTTATGAATATCAATGTTTTTTTTTAAATTTTGGCAACTGTAGTATTGTTTGAACTATTACACAATGTCTATAACTTAATATTTTAAGAGATCATTATATCTTTTCCCCTTTAAAGAATCCTGACAATCGTCTTGTTCCTTTGAATTTGATATGATCTACATGTTGTAATTTATGAATTTATCATTATCATTGTACCTTTTCTCCCAAATGGTGTTCCATGTGAAATTTACTCATTACTTTGATAATCCCTCTAGCTAATTCATTTCTGAATGTTCACTTTATCTTATCTTATCTCTCAAAGGTTTGTTGGGCTCAAACCCTTGTGGGGGGCACAATTAATTCCACAAGCCCATGGGATATAAGATCCTGCACATGAAACAAACAAGTTGGTAATAAAACTTCTTATGTTGTGATGTGTATGATCCTTTTTTTTATTTTGATTGTTACTATTCTTGTCCAAATAAAGACCATGGTTGAATAGTATAAGTGTATAGGCATGTAATAAAAGGAAATTGGTTATTTCTTAGATCCTCTAGATCTAACCTATACCCTCTTTTCATTTTTAAAGGATATGGAAGATGCTTGGAGGATAGGAGACACCAAACTTCATACCTACACCAGCCATGCACAATCGGGCAATGGTTGGTTCTCTTTTATCTTCATGTTTATGTATTTATGCTATTTTTTCTTTACATGCTCTTCATTTGCATAGAAGCAGTGAAGATCACTCTCATTTGTGTGAGAGATGCATTTACATTCAATAGGCTACATTTCATTCCTTATTAATTGCATAAAAGATGTAAATCTTTATGTTTAATATAATTGAAAGATTAAAAAATATTCCATCTATTTGTAATCTATTAAGAATAATTTAAATATAATAATAAAGGATTTAACCAAAAATTGTACCTTATATTTGATATGCTTAGTTTCTTCACTAAATTGTAACCATGTAAAAATTTAATAACAATTTTGGTGACTTTTGCTCATTGTTAGCCTGCTAGACATGAAAACAATAGCTTATATCCATTGGGCAACAAAGTCAATTAGGAAAATAGAAAATTTTCACATAGAAAAAAGAGAACCTAGGGCCTTCTCTTGTTGTACTAGCATGAATGCATATATTAATGAGTTTTGATATTGAACTTGTTTGTATGTGTGTTCTTGTTATGACGGTAAGAGAATATCAATGAAACTCAAAACTCTTTTGCAAAGGACAACTTGGAAGTGAAACAAAGAACCAACTAACTACTGACTGGAAAACAACAAACTAACATGTGCTTGGACAATAATTAGAAGAAATAAAAACTCCTAAACCTATTGAAAGCATGAAACTTATAGTACATGGTAGATCAAACCTCGAAGCAATGCTTGAGGTATATCCCATTAACTGGGATTGGAAAAACTTCTCCATCTACTATTGAGAGCTGGAATGTGTTATGTTCTTTGAATTTTGTGATCATGAAAGGACCAGTCCATATGTTACCAAAATTTGTATGATGACCTACTCTTATTTTAAGGACATCCCACTTCAGAACCATATCTCCTTAAATCTTCTAAGAGTTTTTTTACGTCAAAAACCCTTTTTGTCTAGAGTTGTTGATACTCCATAGTTTTCAGGGATTTACTTCTTCCTTCTTATAATTCCAGAAAATGAGCATATCTCAAACTTAGTAGATCATCTGCTTCAAGTAAACAAGATGGTTAGCAAGATCTAGTGCTGGAAATTCAGTTGAAATAGGAAGTCTTGCCTCTTTTACATACACTAAAACATAAGGGGAATTACCAATAATATTCTTAGGAGTTATTCTTTCCAACCATAATATAGATTTTAACTTTGAATGTCAGCCCCTTTAGTTTTCTTGCAATGTTCTTTTAATGTTCTTGATTATATTCTTGTTGGTTGACTCAGCCAACACATTACCCTGAGGGTAATAGTTTGAAGAAGTATTAAGATAGATGTCATTCTTTAAAGCCCATTCAATTACTCTAGACCCTACAAATGCTAAGGCATTATCAAAAATGATTAATTCAGGAATACCAAACTTGGTTATAAAATCCTCATAGAAGTTTAGTACAGTAGATTCATTGGGTTTCCTCAAAGCCACAACTTCAGTCCAGCGTGTAAAATAAGCATTTGTAGTTAAAATATATTTGTGACCTACAATAGAACTTGGATTAATGGGGCCTATAAAGTCAATTCCCCATATCATGAAGGGTTATTCCACTAGTATGGGTTGCAAAAGTTTGGTTGAAAGTCTTTCCTTTCCTAAAAATAAAGCATATTTCTCACATTTTCTTGCCCAAACATGGGCATACCTAAATAAGCTTGGCCAAAAGTATCCAACTCTCATAATTTTAAATGTTATTTTCTTTGGCGGAAAATGACCCCCTACATCATGAAACTCTTTTAATACATTGTTGATCTGATCAGCATCAACGCACCTTAAGAGCACACCCTTATTATATTTTATGAATAAAACAACATTAATTAAGACATGAGTTATGCATTGTAATCTGTAATACTTTATTTTTTCTCTATCAAGCCTGAGAGGGAATTCACTTGTTTGCAGAAAATGAACCATCTCTTTCAACCAGCTAGCTAGTTGTTCATTTGCAGTTCTAAGATCATTAACCAGTATTGTTTCTTTTTTTATTTCTATTTTTTGGATGGGCTCATTAGCCATATGTTCACATAGTCCCTTTCCTCTCACTAATTCAGTAATCTTTATATCAACATCATACTCTATTACTTTGGTAATCTAGCCTACATACTTCCATTAAGATCCCTGCTAAGTAAGAACTCTTTAACACTTGGGTGAGAAACCATGAGATGAATTTTATTGTTAGAAAGTAGATGCCTAATCTTTCTAAGGCTTTTGACAATATAAACTGTATATTTTTCAACAAAAATATAATGTTGCTCATAATATTCAAGGCCCCTACTATAAAAAGCAATGGGTTGCTTGAAACCTTTATTATTTTTTTGCACTAAAACAATAGAAATGGAATCAACTCTCCCATAGGCGTAAAGAGTGAAATCCTTAGAGAAATCCAGATTAACCAGAATTGGAGCAAATGACAATGCTTCCTTTAATAACTAAAAATTGTTCTTACCTTCTCTTTTCCAACTAAAAACAACATTCTTCTTTAACATTGTTGTTAAAGGCTTTAATAATGAGGCAATATTAGGCATGAATCTTCTTACAAAATTAATTTTGCTAATGAAACTCTACAATCCTTTCTTCTGGCTAGGTAAAGGTAACTCAAGGATTTCTTTAATCCTTTCTGCATCAATTGTGATGCCATCTTTTAACACAACATGTCCTAACAGTTTGCCTTTGTGGATCACAAAAATACACTTCTTGGCTTTAAGGGAGATTCCAAAATCTCTACATCTTTCAAAAACATATTTTAAATGAGAAATGTGTTTATCATCATTCATAGAGAAAATAGTTATGTCATCAAGGTAAACCAAAACCATTTTATACAATAGGCCTTTGAAGGCCATATCCATCACCCTCTAAAAATTATCACCAACATTGGATAAGCCAAAAGGCATCCTTGTATAGGCCATTATACCTCATTTTGTAGTAAAGGTTATTTTATGTTGGTTTGCATCCTTGACCAAAACTTGGTTATACCCTAAATAATCGTCTAATAGTGAAAATCTTTCTGAACCAGCTACAACTTGAAGGATTTATTCCATTGAGGGCAGTAGGCAGTGGTCTTTCAAAGAGGATCTATTCAAATCCCTAAAGTCAAAACAAATCCTAATCTCCCCATTCTTTTTCTTAACATGAACAAGATTGGAAACCCAGGTAGTGTGCTTAATCTCATAAATAATACCCCCCTCAATAAGCTTGGTCAATTCCTTAAATATTAGAGGTTCTAGCTTAGGATTAAGAAGCCTTTTCTTTTACTTTACAAGTTTAGAATTAGGAAGAAACTCAATGGTACAATGAGCTATCTCAAGATCAAAACCTTTTAAATCTAAGTACTCCCAAGCAAAAATATCTAGAAAATCCTTACATAACTTAACAAAATCAGACTTTTCATATTTGTACAAACTTTACCAACTTCAAGAAACTTACCATCAACCACCATAATATCTTCATAGTGGTCCTCTTTTACCTACATACCAACATTATTTTTCCTAAGCTCGCCATATATGTTAAAGATAGACTCCAATGTAACTAATCCCTTAGGTAACTTGTTAGATTTGAACTGAATAATCTGATCATCATAATATTGCCTCAATTTATCCTAATTAGAATCTGAAAACATGTCCTTTTCCAAAAGAAAACTAAGAATTTTCTCATCACTATCAAATACTTTCCAATTAATATTGTTATCAAGAACAAAAGACCTTACCTCAACTTTAACATGCTATTGTAACTTTTCTTTATTGATCTCATTAGGGATATCAACTGAGCACCATCAACTGCTAATCTATTTGCATGTTAACTTTTACTTCTAAGTATAGAAACAATATTAAATGCATCAAATTCCTCAGTCATGTCCCACACCCGGTATTTATATTACTTTAAAATGTTACTTTTGGTAGTGTTCAAATCTCTAACCTGATTTGTGATTAATTCACTATCACCATAAACCTTGATGCAACTAATCTTCCTTTTCTTTTTCCATTCCAAGCCTAGAATAATACTTTCATACTTAGCAACATTATTAGTGCAGGAAAAAGAAATCAAAAAAGAAAAAAATTACTTATCACCTTGTGGGGATACCAAAATAGCACCCTCACCAGAACCATTCTTGCTCGTGGACCCATCAAAGTACATTTCCCACACTTCATTATGCTATTCTAAAAACTGATCTGCAACTTTAACAAGATTCAACATGATAGAGTCAAGTTCATAGATCATATACATACCTATTCTAGTATGTTCTATAATAATGTTCTACTCATTATAGGATTTTTTTGGTTTCCCATTCATCCAAAAGAAATTTAGGAATCTCATTTTTCACTGTGCTTGACTCGGGCACAGCAACATGCTCATCACTTCCAAATGCTATGCAATTTACATTAACCTCACTCAGAACATAAGGCTCTATGCGATCTTTAGCAACCATTTTTTACTATATGGTGAGATTAGTACCATACCTTTTCCTTAACAACATATGGGACCAACCAGAGGACAAGTATCCCCCAATCTTTGATGTGAAATCTTGGGATAAGCATAATGCAAAATATAGAGGAAGATCAATAACATAAATGTCATGGGAAATAGAAAAATTAGGACAAGCATGAAGATTCAAACTTGCATCTCTAATCAAACCTATGGTATTTATAGTTGAGTCATCAAGTTGAATCACTCCCATTTCTAAAGTCTGATATTTCAATCCTAACTGATCTACAATTTTCTTGGGCATAAAAGAACTTGTGGCACCACTATCAACCTTACAATTGTGGACTAATTTTTCACCTATAGTCAATGAGACATATAAAGGAAGGGGCTTGATATCCTTAGTTGTTGACTTGTTGTTTCTCTCATTTGCATTGGTCAAAACAGTCCTAACAGGTATACCATTAGCACTACTAGACTTCTCTTTTTTAGACACTATAGACTATAACACATCAGTTTTACTAGGAATAGACAAAGAAACCCACATACTAATGGACATATCATCTTTTTCATATTTTTTCAATGTTAAAAGGTATATTCGCATGTACCTTTTGCTAAACTTTAGGAACAATAATCTCTACTTGTGGTTGTGGCTACTCCTTGATAGCTCCTTGAGGATTTCTTTGAAATATTTGTGGTGCTTAGGAAATAGATGGTCCTATAGCTGCTACATATTTTCCCTTATTTGTTGCTTCATTATCAAGAGCTCTTTTTTTGTCTCTTGTATTTGCATCTATTGGAAGATCATCTCTGCTCACCCCACATAATTCCTCACCTTTCCAGTTCATGAAGGTAGCATCAACTAGAGGTACATATTGTTACTGCTCAGGTTCACCATCAAGTACAATTTGTGAACTTCAAAGAATTTTGAACCATCAATTCTTCATTGATGACTCTGTTTGAACACATGGCCTGATAATGGGGTTGGTTACATGGATAGCACCACTCATACTCAGCTGCAAGATTGTTTTGATCAAGGCTGATGTCCCTTACTACATTTAAAGGTGTGAGTGCATATGGTTGAAAAGGCCTTTGATTCACATTTTGCCTCTTATCAGCATAATTACCTTGATAATGATACCTATTTCCTTGTTATTTTTTACCCAAATTCTACTATTGCAAAGGTTTATTTGCAACTTGGTTCTGTGGCTGGTAAGGTTGTGTATTTTGAAACTGATTCCTTTTAAGGATTACTATAGGTCTGTAATAAATTCTCCATCTTTCTCTAACTATTTTTAATATCTTGTAGCTTTGTTGAAGGACTTGCAACCAATATTTCTTGGTTGGGAACAGCTGGTAAAGGAGCAAAAGGTGGATGCTTAAAGACATGTTAGGATGCATGTTTGAGAAAATAGTCAATGGTGGCCTTGGGGCTATCTTACCTTCCTAAATAAGACTATTCTATGCTCTAATAATAATAGTAAAAGCTTGAGGAAGTGAAACAGCCCTCATAGACTGTATCATTACTGATATATCACTATTTAGACTCTTCAAATAATACAAAAAGGTATAATCTACAGAGGATCTTATAGTGACTATAATTCTATGGCATGTTTTTTGGAAACGAATGGTGAAATCAATCATTTTCTCTTGGGGAGCCCTTTTGATAGTAGTGAGTTTCTCCACTAGAGACAAGTGATCAGACTTGTCTTCAAAAAACTTGGTTAAAGCATCACCAAGCCAGTCCCAAGAATCAATTGAAGCCACCGCTAGAGTTATGAACCACTCTAAAGATTTACCTTTCAAATATGTTGCTAATAACTTAACAACAACATCCTCTTTGGTAATATGATAAACATTGCACAATGTAGCCACATCTCTAATGTGACCAATCATGGTAGTTTGACTTTCTCCTATAAAATCAAGTAAGATCTTCAAGCCTACCAATTGTACATCATGATGATGACAAAAAAATTATGGACTGCCTTGATTGAAATGCACAAATACAAAAGGTCTTGTCATTCTAGTTGCTTGAAATGGTAAGACTAGAACACCAAGTGGAAAAGGAGCTACTAGAACCTTAAAAAATTCTAAAACTAATGTATCGGTACTATTTGTTGTCAAAAATTTAACAACAGATGTCTCAGGTTCTAATGGCTTAGTTCTCCAAGTAGGAGATGTTGAATGCCTGATAGTTTCCCTCTTGGATGATCTTTTTCTCCTTCTATAGTATTGGATATCACGAGTTGAAGATTGAGCTTGGTCTATTGGAGGAGTCCATATGAGTGTTCCTCCTCATCTCTTGGGGGGTTCAAGCTATAAATATTCAAAAGAACTTGAACTTCTACTCTGAATCTTTCTCATACACTCAAACAACACTGATCTCTTAAAAAAAAACTTTCACAAACAAAGTTACCAAATATGCATATTGAAACCTCTTATAGGTCAAAAACTTGCTAATTGCATACCAAAACCAGGAAGAGACCTAATTTTTTTTTACTTATTTGGTCAAAAGGGGTCCCATCAGGCATGCCTAAATGGTTAGCTACCAAAAGTGCACCCTTTGTTAAATTCTGAAAATTCTACACTTTTGGATAACATGAGAACAACCAAAAAAAAGTTGTGTGTAACTTATAACATGGTTGAACATCCAAATAAGGCTAGATCCTACTTGGTAACACTAACTTCACCTAAACTATAAAAAAATTAAACCTTTGAAGGAAAAGGGTGAGGAATTACTCTAAATGAATCAACTTGAAAACTATAAATATAGGTGATACACCAAAAATGACATGGATGGAGATTTTCACACAATTAGAACTACCTACAAAAATATTCAAGACACAACCTTAATGGAATTGGATATGCATATAAATATCTCACGCAAAGGATTTGATGAACAAGATCATAAGGACTTAATCACATCTAATATTCTCCAATCACTTACAAAACTTATAACCTATGCATAACATTCATTAACTTGAAACAGATGCAGGAGTGAGACATATACTTAAGGTTTCAAAATGAAACACAAAAATGAAAATCAATCATAAATAACATACTTGAAATAAGCCTCAAAGTAGATCCAAAAATATGCTATATTAAGCTCCAATTGCAACAAAATATTAACTCCCAATGTGATACAACGATAACAATAAGCACCATGTAAAGGAGAAAATGTTGGATATTGCTAATGCATTGGGGAGATGGTTGATACATTTAATATGTTTAATCACTACATTGAGTGATATTGGAGCTACTACTGTTGTCATTAGTGTTTTGTCACCAATGTCAACATATGTTTCTGTGAAGAGAATAGGCTGGTTACTATAGTGTACAGACACTGTACAGATGTTTCAGAATGTGCAAAGTCAGATGAAAGTACAGGAAGATGTGATCTTATCCAAGAATGCATCATGTAATGTTGTGTATTGGCTGAGTTACAGATGTTTTGGTGAAGATTGGTTACTGGACTATGATAGTAGAAGTTGACAGAGTGAGTCTTTGTGTTTCTGGTATATCTTACAGAAGGTATGGATTCCGTGTATGCGATCTTAAGAGATGAAAAACAAGGTACTGAAGAATGTGCATTGGTCAGTGCAAGTCACAGAGAGTAGGATGACATCATCTATGGCGTATGATCTAGATAAGACTTATTTGGGAGCTGACTTCAGAGATGTAGCATGCATTTTCATTGGCAAATGTAAATTAAGGATGACGGTCCTTAATTATTGTAATGTAATCATTGAATACTTGTTTTAGATACCGTGTGTATCTTAGCAAGGGTTTATGTAATTATTGTTGGCAATTTGGCTGAGTTGGTTACATAGATGTTGTCATTATGGCAGCATATGATCCACATGAAGATCACATAGGTCAAAGAGCTAGTATGTCAAAGCGCAATGCGAAATTGTCTAAGTATGAGACAGTGTGTTTTTACCAGTGAACCTGAAGATAGTTTTTGTTTGAGATGTTGACTGGAGTAAGTTCAGTGCTTGTGCACTTGAATATAGACTCTATGGTGACTATTTAAGACTCATCTCAGAGCACAAGTTAGTACGGCATGTACGGAAGAAGTTATGACAATTTTTCTAAAGACAGTGTCAAGCCGACAGGACATAATATGAAGACAAAATTGATAAAGAGTTAAGGGATTATTTTGTTTATCAAAATAATGACTTAACAATACAAAGGGATGACATCCTATATGTTAACCCTTGGGTAAAGTTATTTTTTAATATGATAGCCGACTAAAAAGTTATTAGCCTTAATAACTTGTATAAATGTAATTGTTAATTGTAAGAAGGATATAATAGATCAAGCAGTGATATGATGCGAGATATATGATGTATATGTAATAGCGATAGTGAAAGAGAAGTGAAGAGATATTGATGCAATCAATATAAGGTTATGTACCTTGACCTAATTTTGTAATCAGTAAATATTGTACATTACTTGTTTGGGCAGTGGGCTCATCTGGTAATCACATTTTGTACTGCCAACTCCTAACAGGGTTGAGGCTTCTAACAAAGCCTACAGTCCCTTAATCAGGATCAAGACACTATATGCATGTAATAGACTCCTAATAGGGTCAACATCCTTAACAAGATACTTTTGATTAGTGGATCTTTGTGGGTACCATCCCCACTGGGGTTTTCCCTTGGCCAGGGTTTCCTCGAGAACAAATAATGTGTTATGAGTTCTTTAGTTTTATTGCTATGCATGTTGTTTAGCTTCTTATGTTATGCATGTGTTAAGATAATCTGTTATATCCATAATTGGGCAAAAGTTAAAGTTTGTAGAATATTGATTCACCCCCCCCCCCCCTCTCAGTATTCCCTATTTCTAACAATTATTTGTATATTAGGAAAGCCTAATCGGCCGACCTGATCATGTAGAATGTAATAGGGTATATATGTAAGATATTTTCTTTGGAAAATATATGGATGAGATGTATGTGATGTGAAAGAGAATTGTGAAAGCTGTGAGCTTGTGCCTGGTGGATGTAGAGTAGAGGATTACCTGTGTACTTCATTAGAACTGATCAAGCAAAGATAGTTGCTACCGGATAGTTCAAAAGATTGTGTATTTCTACATATACACTTGTGTTGCGAAAAGTGAGTTTTGAAGGTGTATTTAACCTTCTTTGGGTAGTGAGCCCACCCTTCTTTCTTGACTCCTAACAAGGTTTGTCCTCTAACAAAGACTATGTACTGTAATGTTTTAATAAGCTCCTAATTGTTGAAAACTGCAATTAAAACAATTGTTGTATTGTCATTGATGTCAAACCTTAACTGGTAAGATAGTTGCTATCTAAGAAAGTACCATATCTATTGATTGATGAAAAGGATTAGGGCAAGGGAGATAACAAGAGAACCTAAGGAAAGGTTGAGTTATTTGATACTTCAATGTGTACTTGATTATTTGGCACATTGATAAGATAATGTATTATTTATCTAAGTAAGAAGAAAGACTGAAGAAGGAGGCCTAACCGAGCAAAAGAGAAGAAATCTAGTTTAAGCCGAGTGATGCTAATGTCAACCGAGCGTCAGTATATGCTAAGTAAATTTAGTGTTAACCGAACATCAATTTATGCCAAATGATAGGAAATTGTCGAGCGACAGTGTTAGCCGAGGAAGATAGTTTGAAGAGATGACCAAGTTATATAGTGATGACCGAGGAGATGAACACAGTATTGACCGAGTGTTAGTAATTTACACTTGGAGGAAGAATTTAGATTCTCAGCCGATATAGTTGAATTCTTGGGTTCTGTAAATCGTGTTGAGTTTATTAATTAATTGTATGGAGAATTTAATGCATGGTATATCATTTTATTATGGATTCAATAAGGAAATTGAATATGTATTTAGAAGGAAGGATGAAGAACTTAAATGTTGGAAGGATTCCATGAATCTAACCTAAACCTAAGATCTACAGAGGAGATTAAGCGGCAAAAGATGGATCTACCTATTGAGGAGGTATAAAGGTAAACCTAATTGTGAGGTTACAGAGTATGTTGGAGTTGTTGATGTTATTGACTAATAAGTCTAAGAAGAAGGATGAAGGTGAAGGAGTTGATAAGAGTTGTGATTGCTTGAAGCGAATTCTGAGCATATCAGTGATAGAGATGGAAATGGAACTCAGTCAATAAATCAGCATAAATGTGCAAATTGGATCTATTATTTGCAAAGTGAGTTGTATATTTTTCAGATCAAAAACTACTGCTACTTTTTAATCATTGTATCAATCAAAATCCTGTAATCAAGGTTGACCCAACAGTCATTGTTTAAATCATTTAATCAAGGTGGAATTCTAATGGAATGTACTTAAATCCTTTAACCAGGTCACTTTTAACAGAGTGTTTAAATCCTTTAATAGGGTCACACCTAGCAGTGTGTTTATAAACCTTTAACAAGGTTGGATTTTCACAGAGCTCACTTTAGAAGAGTGAATATATCAGTAACATGTTACAAAGTGGTTTTTCCCAAATTGGGTGTCCACTATAAATCCTGGTGTTATACTTGTGTGAATCTTTTGATGTGAATGTTTCTATATTCTGCAAGTTAATTACTTTTGGACAATGGACTACATGTTACACTACAACATTTGGGGTCGAATTTTGACGCCAATTTGTGATGCCACTACAATTTGTGTTTTTTTTTTGCAAGTGCCCCTGATGGTGTCGTAATAGTGATGATGACATCATAATTGCAACACCCATTTGGATATAAACAAAAAAAAAGTGTCATTTGTAATTTGTGAATTCGAAGAGCTACCACGAAGATGACATTGCACTTTTGCGTGGCACGAAGAGGGCATTCAATTTTGGCATGCACGAAGAGGCCGACACTATGTGGGAAGAGGGCACTGGAAATTAAGGTAGGAATTTGAGCTTTATCTTCTCATTAACTCAATTTTAGTGGCATTATTTACATCTTAGCATTGTTAATAGTGGCATTGTTTACATCTTAGCATTTGGAATGCTCGATGACCCATGAGCTTTGAGAGCTAGGGAATTGTTTCTATTACCTTCAAGGCATTGTGTGAAGTGTTTGATCTCTATTTATTTATTTTTGTTGATATTCACTATGTGGTACTCCCTTTTTATGATCATTTCATGGGAAATGTCTTGATGGCTCGCAAGTTGCAAGCTAGGGCATCATACATTATTTATGAGCTCACTATTGAATACTGGCATTGTTTACATCTTTTCATTTGGAATGCTTGATGACCTGTGAGGTTTGAGAGCTAGGGCACCATTGCTATTACCTTCAAGGCATTGTGTGAAGTGTTTGATCTCTCTTTATTTGTTTTTCTATTGATATTCACTATGTGGTACTCCCCATTTATGATCATTTCATGAGGAAATGTCTTGATGGCTCGCGGGCTGCAAGCTAGGGCATCATACATTGTTCATGAGATCACTGTTTAATATTGGCATTGTTTACATCTTTTCATTTGGAATGCTTGATGACCTGCAAACTTTGAGAGCTAGGGCATCGTTTCTATTACCTTCAAGGCATTGTGTGAAGTGTTTGATCTCTCTTTATTTGTTTTGGTGTTGATATTCACTATGTGGTACTCCCCGTTTATGATCATTTCATGAGAAAATGTCTTGATGGCTCGTGGGTTGCAAGCTAGCGCATCATACATTGTTCATGAGCTCACTGTTTAATACTGGCATTGTTCATGAGCTCACTATTTAATATCTGGCCAGGCCATGTAAATGGTACTAGGCCAAACCAATCAACCCAACAAAATGTGTCATGTTTATCTTTGTCAAATACACTCGTTCACCATTTTGTTCTTGTTCTTTACACAAATATTGCATCAATAGTAATTGTAAATAATGATTCAAAGCATAAAGAAACAACTACAATAGATCAAACCCCAAAAGAATACAATCAAGGAGAAATAGTTCCCTAATCAGAGACAAAATGAACTCTTAATGTAAGCAAGCATGGAACCAAAGAGGGGAAAGTAAGACACCAACCAGACTTGGGAAAATATATCATCTAAAATCATAGAGGATGCTGACAGAACAAGGAGGTTAGCAAGTTAAAAACTCAACACCAAATAAAGCATAGAAAGGCACCAAAGAGCATGAGAACTAGCATCCAAATTAATACCAATAGAAGCATCAATAATCTAGATACTAGGAAGGACATGTTTAGTTTAAGGATGAAAACTTTTGTTACTACTATTAGATCATATATCATTAATACACTTACTATTTTAAATTTGAGCTCAAGCATCATATATTATTTTATACACTGTTTATTTCATTAAGACCGTGAGCTTGGCATTTGTAATGTATTTCTTGTTATTAGATTAATATTTCCATGTTTTTGAGGTTGTAGATGTCCTTTTATTGATCTTTTATAAATAAGATATATACCATGTTGACTCACAACCCATGAGGTGTTGTTTGATAACACATTTGACATCATACTTTTTGCTCCATTTTGGTCTTGATTTACTCACTGCATGCATATGTTTCTTGAGTGCACATGTTTTGTACCATAGTTCATTTTAGAAGTGTATGGCTTAACTATGCACATGCATAATTGTAGATGAGGATCAGTAATAGGGTGCCAGGCATTGCTTAGATCCTTTGGATCTAACCCCATCTTTTCCTTCCTTGCAGGTTTTGGATCATACAAAAGCATATTGGATTGAACCTTAGGTCAACACTTCATTACTTTAGGCAATGTTTGGTACCTTCATTATTTATGTTCATCCACTTATGTATGTTTGCATTCATTCATATTCTTCTGAAAGTTGGCTATTAGTAACCATATAGGACTATTCTTGATGTTTTTGGGTCATTTGATGAAAAGATGTAAATAGGGACATCAGTAATAAAATAGGGATATCTTAATCTTTATGAGCTCATATTCAAAATAGTAAGTGTATTATTTTATTACTGATGTCCCTATTTTATTACTAATGTCCATATTTTGAAGTGTTTGATCATTTCTATTACCTTCAAGGCATTGTGTGAAGTGTTTGATCTCTCTTTATTTGTTTTGTTGTGCATATACCTTCTCTGATCAACTCTAATATGCACAAGTGATGAACATTCATATTTTCCTAAGCAATAATTTGAGCTTTCCTGCCATACATGTACTATTGTGAAAATCATCACAAGTCCATTTGTTGCAGGAAAGCTCACAGTAAACATGTCAGGATGTCTGCATGTTTTTCACTTGTTCATATACCAAATGATGAATGCTCAATTGTTGTAATGGCAAAGCATTAGAACCATCCATATAGGACCTTGATTATTTATGTTCATCCACTTATGTATGTTTGCATTCATTTATATACTTCTGAAAGTTAGCTATTAGCGACCATATAGGACCTTTCTTGATGTTTTTGGGTCATTTGATGAAAAGACGTAAATAGGGACATCGGTAATAAAATAGGGATATCTTAATCTTTATGAGCTCAAATTCAAAATAGTAAGTGTATTATTTTATTACTGATGTCCCTATTTTATTATTGATGTCCCTATTTGATCTAATAGCATCAATATAACAAACAGAGCACCGACCAATCAAATATTTGATCGATGACCCATGAGCTTTGAGAGCTAGGGCATCATTGCTATTACCTTCAAGGCATTGTGTGAAGTGTTTGATCTCTCTTTATTTGTTTTGTTGTTGATATTCACTATGTGGTACTCCTTGTTTATGATCATTTCATGAGGAAATGTCTTGATGGCTCACAGGCTGCAAGCTAGGGCATCATGCATTATTTATGAGCTCACTATTTGAGCACCTCATGTCCCTATTTGATTGGCTGGTGCTCTATTTGTTATATTCAGTTTACATCATATATTTAGTCTTAATAAATATCTTATAAAACAACATAAAACTAACCCAAAATACTTTGTCTTAATAAAATCTTAATAAAACAATATATTTAGTCTTAATAAAATCTTATAAAACAACATATATTATGTGAAGTGTTAGGATTAACAAGGCAGAAATAACAATTATGAGCAAATATAACTAAATTCAGAAAATAATAAACCACACAGAATAGAACACAAGACACACAGATTTAACGTGGTTCACCCAATCCCTGGGCTACGTCCACCAACAGTGAGTCCAATATTATTATTATCCAGTGATTACAAACTGATTACAATCTATAATCCCTTACAGCCCAATTCTACCGCAAGTACTAAAATCATACATAATGAAAATCCCTAAACCTAAGCCATATTATACAATATTTTCCCGCTTTAGGGTTAGAATGAGTTATAAGTAGTCAGCCCAAATAACTGAAAAGTAGTCAGCCTCAAAAAAAAATTCCTCGGGGGCTGCGCCCCCGAACCCCTACTCTTGGGGGCTGCCGCCCCCAAACCCCCGCTCGGGGCCCGACCCGGCCTGGCCCCGAACCCCGGCGAGGTCGGGAGGAAAAGTGTACAGTACTTTCCTGGATAGTACTTTCCTAATTAGTCACCACAAGCTAACAATCTCCCACTTGGTGACTGATCAGTATCCACACTATACTAAAAAACCTCCCACTTGGAGACTGATCCTGTAGCAATACCGCTACCCACATGAGGCTCCCACTGGATTGAACCACCTTGGACTCAGCTGTTCCTTTATTTTGTTCAGTCTAGAAGACCAACTGAAGCTGAACATGAGTTCAACTTCTCCCTTGTTACTACCTTTGTAAACATATCGGTTGGATTATCATCAGTATGAATCTTTTCCAGCCTTAACTGTCCATCATCCAAAACTGATCGAATGAAATGGTACCGCAACTGTATGTGTTTTGTCTTTGAGTGCAAAGCAGAATTCTTTGCAAGATGAATGGCACTTTGGCTATCTATATGTAGAAAATTATCCTTTTGTGGATGTCCCAATTCTTCCATGAAGAATTGAAGCCATATCATCTCCTTGGCTGCCTCTGTAGCAGCAACATACTCTGCCTCTGTAGTGGATAAAGCAACCACCTTTTGTAGTCGAGAAATCCAACTCACTGCTGTCCCACCAATAGTAAATATATAACCTGTAGTACTCTGCCTGCTATCTATATCTCCTGCCAAATCTGAGTCAACATAGCCTTGTACAATAGTAGTAGAACCCCCAAAGTGTAAACACTTACTGGATGTGCCTCTCAAATATCTAAGAATCCATTTGACTGCATTCCAATGCTCAATACCAGGGTTACTCATATAAGGGCTAACGACTCCCACTGCGTGTGCAATATCTGGCCTAGTACATACCATAGCATACATTAAGCTCCCTACAGCTGAAGCATAAGGTACCTTAGACATTTTAGTCTCTTCTTCTGGTGTCTTGGGACACATATCCTTAGTCAATTTCAAATGACCAGGCAAAGGTGTGCTGACAGCTTTGGCATTTTCCATAGAGAAACATTGCAACACCTTCTCAATATAATCAGCCTGAGATAGAGACAATTTCCTATTTTTCCTATCTCTACAAATTTTCATACCAAGGATTTGTTTTGCTGCCCCCAAATCCTTCATAGCAAAAGATTTTGCTAACTGTTGTTTCAACCCCTTAATGTGATCCATGTTAGACCCAGCTACAAGCATATCATCAACATATAAACATAAAATAATGTAGTTGTCATCATCCAACCTCTTAAAATAAACACAATGGTTAGAATGACATCGACTATATCCATGCCCATTCATAAAAGTGTCAAATTTAATATACCATTGCCGAGGTCCTTGCTTCAAGCCATATAAACTTTTCTGCAATCTGCACACCAAATTCTCCTTACCCTTGACCTCAAATCCTTGTGGCTGAACCATATATTTCTTCATCCAAATCACCATGAAGAAAGGTTGTTTTAACATCAAGCTGCTCTAAATGCAAATCTTCAGTAGCCACAATACTTAAAACAATATGAATAGAAGTCATTTTAACAATTGGAGAAAATATCTCATCAAAATCAATACCATGTTTCTGTGCAAATCCTTTTACGACTAATCTGGCTTTAAATCTTTTCGTACCTCCATCCTCTTCTTTTATCCTGTAAACCTATTTATTTTGTAAAGCCCTTTTACCTGCAGGTAACTTACATAAATCCTATGTCTAATTTTTCAGCAAAGAGTCAATTTCATCTATCATTGCAGACTCCCACTGAAGCTTTGTATCCACCTGCACAGCTTCATTATAACATTCAGGTTCACCAGCATCTGTTAACAAAATAGAATACAAAGATGGAGAAAATCTTTCTGGAGGTCTACTTAGCCTTGTTGACCGTCTAACACTCACTGGGGTGTGTGGTATTTGTTGTTGCTGTTGTTGCGGAGCATAAGGAACTACTAGAACATGAACTTGTGGAGTATCATCCAGTACTACATAGTCATTTTCTTTCTTCTCATGTTGCAGCAACAGATCTTTGTACAATACTTTCTCATTGAATATGACATCCCTGCTTCTTACAATTTTATGATTTTCAAAATCCCAAAGCCTATAACCAAATTCATCAATGTCATACCCAACAAATACACATTTCTTTGACTTAGCTTCCAGCTTGGTTCTATTTTCAGAATCTATAAGTGCAAAAGCTTCACAACCAAAGGTTTTGAGAAAAGAACAACTCACCTTCTTACCACTCCATGCTTCCTCTGGAATACCACAATCCAAAGGAGTAGAGGGGCCTCTATTGATTAAATAAATAGCAGTGTTCACTGCCTCTGCCCACATATTTTTGGGCAGCCTAGCATGCAACCTCATACTCCTTGCACGTTCCATTATTGTCCTGTTCATGTGTTCAGCCACTCCATTTTCTTGTGGAGTCCTTGGTAAAATTTTCCGCCTACGAATACCATTAGAGGAACAATATTCTTCAAATTCTATGCTGCAATACTCACCACCATTATCAGATCTGAGACATTTTAAATTTTTACCAGTCTCATTCTCAACCAAGCATTTCCATTTCTTAAAAGTTTGAAATACATCAGATTTCTATCTAAGGAAATAAATCCATACTTTTCTTGTTGCATCATCTATAAATGTAACATAATACAGAGAGCCACCAAGGGAAGATACCTGAGCTGGTCCCCATACATCTGTATGCACAAGCTCTAATCTCTCATTTTTCTTTTCCTTCCCACTCTTCACAAAACTAACTCTCTTTTGTTTTCCATAAACACAACTTTCACAGAAATCCATATTGACACATTTCAGACCAGGTAAAACTTTCTTTGAATGAAATAATTTCATACCTTTTTCACTCATGTGCCTGAGTCTGTTGTGCCACAGTGTTGTGTCAGAATCTATAGCAACAGTTTGATGTTCTTCCTGCTCAACTGAAGCCACTGTTCCTGAACATTCATTATCTTCTGAAACAATTAAAGTAGAAGGAACAGTATGACCTATACAAAGATATAAGGTGCCTACTTTCACACCTTTTGCTACTACTAAGGAACCTTTTGAAACCTTCCAATTTTTATCATTAAAAGTAACTGTGCAACCCTCATCACCCAGTTGCCCTGCTGAAATTAAATTCCTACTCAACCTTGGAACATGTCTTACCTCTTGTAGTAGCCAATGATTCCCATTCTACAACTTAATCTTAATTTTTCCCTTTCCAACAATCTAACAGGGTTCATTATCTCCCAAATAAACTAGCCCAAAATCCCCTTGGACATAATCAACAAAATAACTTCTATGGGGTGTAGCATGAAATGAAGCCCTAGAATCTAAAACCCATGAATCATCAATACTTTCTAAGGACAAGAGCAAAGCATCCTCCTCGGATTTGTTACTTACCACATTTGCCTCCTTGTTTCCATCATTTTTGTCTCCTTGATCTTTCTTCCGAGACCAACAATCTTTCTTCGTATGACCTGGTTTTCCACAGTACCAGCAATCATTTGGCCCTTTAGATTCGGACCTCTTTCCCTTTGATTTTCCTCTTGATTTCTCACGATTTCCAGAGTTGTTTCCTCTATCTCTTGTTCTGCCTCTGCTTTCTGTGTTTAATACACTACCCGATGTGGATGCCCCTGAGCTTTTCCTACGAATTTCCTCACTCAATATAACACCAATACCATCATCATACTTTAGGGTATTAGAACCAGAAATAGAATTACTAACAGCCATTACCAAGCCATTCTAGCTTTCTGGCAAAGAACACAAAATCAAGAGAGCCCTAACCTCTTCATCAAAAGTAATTTTAACTGAGGTTAATTGACTTGTAACTGTATTAAACTCATTCAAATGATCAGTAACTGATCCACCTTCTACCATTTTCATATTAAATAAACGCTTCATAAGAAATACCTTGTTTGAAGTTGAAGGCTTTTCATACAACTTCACTAGGGTTTCCATCAGATCTTTAGCTGTCTTTGCTTTAGTAATATTGAATGCCACCGATTGTGCCAGGCATAGACGAATACTCCCCAGTGCATTCCTATCCAAAATATCCCAATCATCTTGAGACATTGATTGCTCTTTCTTGGCTACTCCTTCTAATGGCTGCCATAGATCCTTCTGATAGAGATAATCCTCCATTTGCATCTTCCATAACTGGAAGTTCTGCCCATTAAACTTATCAACCTTCAGCCTACCCTCGTCTGCCATTTCTCCCACTTAACTGAGAGACTCTCCCACTAACTCGTGAGACCTGCTTCAGAGAATAGATGAAAGAATGAACGAAATAACCTGGCTCTGATACCACTTGTTAGGATTAACAAGGCAGAAATAACAATTATGAGCAAATATAACTAATATCATAAAATAATAAACCACACAGAATAGAACACAAGACACACAGATTTAACATGGTTCACCCAATCCCTGGGCTACGTCCACCAATAGCGAGTCCAATATTAGTATTATCTAGTGATTACAACCTGATTACAATCCGTAATCCCTTACAGCCCAATTCTACCGCAAGTACTAAAATCATACATAATGAAAATCCCTAACCCTAAGCCATATTATACAATATTTTCCCGCTTTAGGGTTAGAATGAGTTATAAGTAGTCAGCCCAAATAATCAAAAAGTAGTCACCACAAGCTAACATGAAGTGTTTGATCTCTCTTTATTTGTTTTGTTGTTGATATTCACTAGCTATGTGGTACTCCCTGTTTATAATCATTTCATGAGGAAATATCTTGATGGCTCACGGGCTGCAAGCTAAGGCATCATACATTGTTCATGAGCTCATTGTTTAATACTGGCATTGTTTACATCTTTTCATTTGGAATGTTTGATGACCCGCGAGCTTTGAGAGCTAGGGAATTGTTGTTATTACTTTCAAGGCATTGTGTGAAGTGTTTAATCTCTCTTTATTTGTTTTGTTGTTGATATTCATTATGTGGTACTCCCCATTTATAATCATTTCATGAGGAAATGTCTTGATGGCTCGCGGGCTGCAAGCTAGGGCATCATGCATTATTTATGAGCTCACTGTTTGAGCACATCATGTTCCTATTTGATTGGCTGGTGCTCAAACAGTGAGCTCATAAACAATGCATGATGCCCTAGCTTGCAGCCCATGAGCCATCAAGACATTTTCTCATGAAATGATCATAAACGGGAAGTACCACATAGTGAATATCAACAATAAAACAAATAAAGAGAGATAAAACACTTCACACAATGTATGTTGTTTTATAAGATTTTATTAAGACTAAATATATTGTTTTATTAAGATTTTATTAAGACAAAGTATTTTGGGTTAGTTTTATGTTGTTTTATAAGATTTTATTAAGACTAAATATATGATGTAGAAAAAACCCTCCTAAGTCAAAGGTCTGATTTTTGCAAAAAAAGATTTTTGGAAAATGGCTCATGCTCGCTCTGTGCTCTGCTAGGGTTTTTTCACCTTGCATCCATTTCTACAATCCCATCCTTCGCACATACCACAATTATTGTAGGAAATAGCCTAATATATATGGCTTCGGCCACTTCCCACCAAGTAGTTGATGTTGGTGTTGGTGTGGTTTCGAATAGCAATGGCACCACCAAGCAAACGCCCCTGCAAGTTTGTACCCAAAGTATTCCATGAGGTATGGCCCAGCCTAATATTGTTTTACCCATTAATGAATTCAATGATGCATGCACTTGGCTTGAATCGCACACCCTGATTGGCTATTTTCTGGGTCGCAACCCCCCTGAACATGTTCTTAAGGACTGGGTTGCAAAGAACTGGAATCCTCATGGAATCCACTTGGAAGGCATTCAGAGCCTTACCAAAGGCTTTTTTCTTTTCTCTTTTCTAACCCCTCCCATGTGGATGCTATCTTTGCCAAAGGTCCCTGGAATATCAGGGCCTTGCTATTAATCTTCCAATGTTGGTCTCGTGACTTCTCTATCTCTGATGACAAGAAGCTCAAGGTCCCAGTGTGGGTTGAGTTCCCTAGTCTTCCCTTACCTTGTTGGCCTTTCATGCAAGCCATAGCGCAGAAGCTCGGTAGGGTTATATGTCTCGAGCATGACCATTTTCTTAATTTGCACCCTCACAAGAGGCTCTGTGTTGAGGTTGACCTTTCTATGGATCTCAAAGAATCCATAGAGATTCAGGTTGGTGATACCACCTTCACCTAGAAGGTGCTCTATCTTAATCTTCCCAATACTTGCTATCGATGTCAATCCGTGGAGCATAAGATTAAGGACTGCCCTTTGGCAGTGCCTCGTACCAAGCCTCCTCCTAAGGATGCTAGTTCACAACTGGTTGAGGTTGGCAAGAAAGAAGATGGCAAAAAAGATGAATGGGTCACTGTCAGTCGTCATAACAAGACCCACAAGCAGCCTATTTTGGCTCTCGCCTCTCATCTGCCACCTTCTGATAACATGGTTTTTTTGGAAACCCCTCTTATCAAAGTTTCAAACCCTGTTGAGTAAGGGAAAAATGTTTCCACTACCCAAGCTTCCACTCCTCTAGCCAGCATGCCTCTGACAGCTACCAAAATTATTTCTTCCAGCTCTGTCCACCGCTCTCGCAGCCCTTCTGGGTGCGCTAAGACTAAATTCATTTCTCTAGATTTTCCTGGGTCTAGTTTTGCCCCAGGATATTTGTCTAATAGCTTTGACTCCCTTGGGGACGAGGATGGAATGGACGACACTGTTATTCCATGAATTACATCTCATAGAATGTTCGTGGGTTGACAAACCTACATAAAAAATATTATGTTAGGGATTTTCGTAAACATTTTTGTCATCTGGATGTTTTATGCCTCCAGGAAGTTAAGATTTATGGTTTCATGCTTGATGTTGCTTGTAAAGTTATTTGGCCTAAGAGCCTTGTTCTTTGTTCTTAGCACGAGGCTAGCCGAGGTGGAGTTATTACTCTCCTCTCTCCTTGTTGGCATTCCCTGCTGGTTAGCCATGGTTTTAATCCCATGCAATGAGTTGTTTGGACCACTTTCATCATTGAGAATCATTCCTTTGGCATAGCTAATGTTTATGCTCCTAATGATGCTATTGAAAGATCTCACCTATGGCATTGGCTTGCAAATTCTCTGCCACCTGCTACCTGGCTTGTTTGTGGGGACTTCAATATGGTGGAGATGGCATCTGACAAGGATGGTTTTGTACCATTTCAATGGATAGCTAGTGAAAGAGAAGCTTGGTACTACATGCATAATAAATTAGGGTTTTTTGATCCCAATGTGCATCGTCACCGTTCTAATGGGGCCTAGCACACTTGGTCTAATTACAGGGCTTCTTCTGATAGAATTCATAAAAGGCTTGATTGTTCCATGATCTCGGCTCAATCTTTTTTTTCCTTTTCTGAAAAGCAAGACTTACTGGTCACTCCTCTTGTTGATGTGACCTTATCAGACCACTTTCCCATCCAATTTAATGTTGTTTGGAAAATAGCTAAGGCTAGGCCTCCCACCACGCAATTCTACTTTAATACTTCTGTCCTTCATCATCCTTCCAATGTGGCCCACATTCATCAGGTTTGGAACCTTGAGCCTAGACCCACCCACTTGACAGGATGGATTCAATGGTGGAATGATGCCATTAGGCGTACGGCTCATTTCTTACACATTTATGGCAAGCAATTGGCCAACTGTCGTTGCAGAGCCTATGATGTCAACACCAAAGCTTTGCATGTTGCCACTGAAGCTTTAGCTTAGGACCCGTTCAATCAAGAGTTGCAAATCAATCTTGTCAAGTTACACCACCAGAAGCAAGTGGTTGACAACCATGCTTCTAGAGGAACCCAGATCAAAGCTTGGCTGCACTAGTTAAAGGTTGGAGACCAAGTCTCAAAAGAATTTTTTACTACCCTCCATCCTTGGCATACTGATACGGGCATATCTAGAATCTGAGAAGGTCATTCCTTTTTAAGGAGCTTTGTGATGTTTTGCAAGCCTTTGTTCGCCACTATGAACAAGTCTTTGCTACTCAGAGCCGCTCCCCTGCCAGTGAGAAAGCTCTTACGGATTTCATCATGGTGGTTCCTCAATGTGTCTCCCCTACTCAATGAGTCTTTTGTGACCAACTACTTTCCTTGCAGGATCTTTGTGAAGTTGTGTTCGCCATGGCTGATGATAAAGCCCTTGGTTGTGATGGCTTTCCCTATGAGTTTTACAAAACCCTTTGGGATGCCATTGGTCTGGATCTCCACCAAGTCTACCTGGAAGCCTTTCATACCCAATCTCTTGGGGATATCATTAACCAGGGGAATTTCAAGTTCATTCCCAAAACTAGGGATACTGAGGACATTTGTAACTGGCAGCCCATCACTTTGCTCAATGTCTCATACAAGATCATTACGAAAGCACTAGCTCTCAAGATATGACACATGCTTCTACAAATTGTCTGGCCTAAGAAAATAGGGTTTATTAAGTCAAGACTTATTCTTGACAACATCATTACTATTTGGGAAGGTATGGAATGGGCTCATAAGTCTCACCAGAAAGCCCTTTTTCTCAAAATTGATTTTGCTAAAGCTTATGATCGTATTGAATGGCATTTTATCCTTGCAATGCTTCACGCTATGGGTTTCAGCCCAAGATTTCTTCAATTTTTGTAGATGCTCTTCAATAATGCCTCCACCTACATTACCATCAATGGCTACCAGTCTTTCACCTTTGGGCTTTTCTGTTCCATTCAATAGGATTGCCCTCTGGTTCCAGCTCTTTATGTGTTAGCGGTTGAAGGGTTTGGCTATATGCTTGCTCACTCCATTTCCATGGGAACTGTTAGGGGAATCTCCTTGCCGGATTCCTCCCAATAGCTTGTCAATGGACATTTCATCGATGATTCCTTCCTCACTCTGGCGGAGGATGAAGAGAATATCAAGGTAGCCTTGCAGTGTTTAGACACCTTTTTCTTGGCTTCTGGCTCAACCATCCAGTGGCACAAAACCCTTTGTTACAGATAGACAGCTCTTCCCGAGCCTCCCTGGCTTTCTTAGTTTGGTTGGACAAGAATTCAACATGGGGAGATATTCTAATTTTTGGGTATTCCCTTTGCTTTTCAAGGCAATCCTATTAATCTATGGAATGCAGTTCTTGCTAAGATTGAAAAAAATCTTACCTACTGGATCACAAAGCCGCTCTCCCTTGCAGGAAAATTCTAGATCTACTCCAAAGTCCTAGCTACTACGCATGTTTATTACTCCTCTTGTTGGGCCCCTTCCAAAGCCTCCTATAAATGGCTCGAGAAACTTCTTTGGGATTTTCTTTGGGCCTCCAACATTGATCACCAGGGCTTTCACAGAGTTGCCTGGGACTTTTGTTGCCTTCCAAAGTCCTGTGGCGGGCTTGAATTAATTGATACCTAGAAGCAAGGGCACACCCTTTGTGCCAAGTGGGTTGTGTGGTGCCTCACAGGTAATGAATCCTAGAAAATTATGCTTTATCACTGCATTTCCTCAGGCTTTCCTCTTCACAAGCCTGCTTGGAAGGGGATTGGCTTTCAAACCCTGGTGGTTATGAGGGAGCCTATCCAGATCCAGGGTACTTTTTTCACCAAAATTATTTGGAAAGCTTGGGAGTCTATCAAGCCATGTCTTCGGTGGGCTGGGAATGGTTTTCAAGATGGTCTTTCTTTCAACTAGCAGAACAGTTGGTGGTCTCCTCTTTTTTCCCAGCAAGGGATTCCTCTTGCCAGAATTCAAGGGGTTAGTGCTCTTTGGTTTCAGAAGCATGGCATTCAAACCCCCAAGGATGTTTTCTCCAGAGCCACTATGAGTCTCCGATCCTGGGATGATCTCTGAGTTCAATTTCAGCTCATCCGCCCAAATCATCAGACTTTTGACTTGCTGGTTTCTGCCATTTTGCCTCACCTCTTGCACAAGCTAGGAATTCAGTCAGTCAGATCGTGGTGGAAAGACTAGAAGTGGTATCCTGCCACTCCTTTCACCAGTTACAAGCCTAAGCTTGGATATTCTTGGCTTATGCCTCATTTTCCCATGATTGATTCTCTCAACCACCATTGGCATCTTTCTTCTTCTCAGAAGAGCTGGGGTTGGAGATTTCGCACTATTTGGGATTCTGTTACTGAGCCTAAAATTGCTCATTTTTCCTGGTGTTTGTTATACTAGGGCTTACCCTTGGGAGCTAAACTTTGGCATATGGGGGTTCCTGACCCTAAATGCCCTTTTTGTGGTCACTCAAAGACACTCATGCATATTTTTTGGTTTTGTCATCGTGCCCAAAACTACTGCAGTTGGATTCATGACTTTTTTGCTCCCTTTAGGCCAGAGCCCTTTTCTTGGCATATGGCTCTTCTCGGTGACTCTCCTAGAATGCCTTCCCAGTTCACCCAAATATGGCATATTTTTAGGCTAGAAATTTTGTTTACTCTGTGGAAAGATAGAAACAATGTGCTTTTTTCTCATAGTTGTCGGGATAATCATGTTTCTCTTTTTTATAAAGCTTGTATTTGTAACAATGTAATGATGCAGATCCAGGTGCAAGCAGATAAGGTGGCCCTAGAGGTTTCCCACTTACAGGAGTTGCTCCAGCACTGGGGCAATGCCCCTTGCACTGCTGCTCAGGTGCCTCCAAATTCTCTCTCAACTGACCATATGCCGCCTAGGGGCCAATGTCGCAGTCAGAGCTCCTTTGCCAGACACTCCAAGACTCCACAGTAATGGTGTCACCCCTTTGCCTCCCCTCCTCCTCAGAGGGATGTGGGTTTTGGTTGGCCTCCTGTGCTTGCTTCCACTGCTGCAGCTTTTGCTCAGCCTTTGACCTCTGCTCTTGATAATCAAGGAAAGTTCCCTCGTCTCGCGCTGGCTATCTCGCCAAGGTGAGAGGAAGGAGAAGTTGAAAAAGAAGATCTAGAAGATGGATGGACCATTCCTGATCAGACTCTTGGGCCTAATGTTTGGGGTAATCTGGATGATAAAGATCCTCCTCTCTCTTCTGCTACTGCTCTCGCAGCCTGAGGGTTTTTGGTTTTATAGTTTTTTTTTATGAATAGTTGTTTGTTTTTGGCCTAAGTGCCGTGTGAACTTGCGGGGTGATTCTTTCCCCTGGCCCTTTTTTGTGAATATTGTACTTTAATATTTCTATTAATAGTGAAGGCCTCTAATCAAGAAAAAAATATATGATGTAAACTCATAATTATACTTGATATATATATACTTCAAAGGAGGAATTATGAAATATAGTTTTAGGTAGTTATCTCTTCTATAATGATGGAGGAGTGAAAGGTAATGATCAATGAGGTTGCTGCTATTAGATCATACATTAATACACTTACTATTTTGAATTTGAGCTTAGGCATCATGCAATGTTATTGTTGTCATTGCATGCTTGTTGTTGTTGTGCACCATATATTGTTTTATACACTGTTTATTTCATTGAGACCATGAGCTTGACATTTGTAATATATTTTCTATTATTGGATTGATGTTGCCATGTTGTTGAGGCTATAAATGCATTGAATCACCATTGCTATTCTATTTTGATAGTAGCAATATAACAAACAGAGCACTGTCCAATCAAATAGGGACATCAGTAAGACATTTAATGCATTATTACTTCATCATGATGATAAAAATTTAATTGGCTCAAAGCACATAGAATGTGGGTAGCTTCATTACTTCATTAGATTTGTACCTTTGTTAATTTCACTAGCATCATGCAGCTTTCTTACTTATCCTTTAAAATGCAGATTTAAATATACTCCATGACATAGCATTAATGTATAGATCATGTACTCCTCCCTTACTATGCAGATTTGATGCTTTTCTCCTCTGATTTGATGATGATGTATGCCCCTTCCATTGCTTACTCATGATTTCTCATGACTACCTTGTGCTAATGGGCATGGTGTGTGACTATTGTGGGTGCATCCTTTGGAAATGATGACACAGCAACACCAGATGAAACATCAACATCTGGTGTTTTTGTTGCACTATTTGAATGATGTAGTCACAATAGTGACTCACCAAGTGTTCATGCAGACATAAATGCAGCCATTTACTCTCTGCAACATTCTTTTGAGTGCACATGTCATGTAGCATGGTTTTTCTTTCAGAAGTGTATGGCTTGACTATGCACATGCATAATTGTAGATGAGGATCAGTAATAGGATGTCATTCATTGCTTAGATATTTTTTATCTAGCCCCCATCTCTCTTTTCTTTGCAGGTTCTAGATCACATAGGGGCACACTAGATTCATACCCGGGTCAAAAATTCATCACTTCAAGCAATCTTGGGCACCCTTATTATTTATGTTCATCCTCTTATGTATGCTTGTACTCTTGCATTTTCTTCTAAAAGTTATTTTCCTTGTATAGTATATACAAGTTATTTTTCATATATATACATGTAATCTTTAGATGCAAAAATTTATTTTCCTTACATGTATCTTTGCATGAAATGAACACAAATTAAACAAAATCATCAAATAAAGGGTACTGTAGTCACTCATCTAGTAATTAGTTCCCCAAACCATTACTAAGAATTGAACATAAGTCTAAGTCCCCAAACCTATTATTCTATGTGTCCTTATTACCTTCATAATTTTGGTTCAACCCCTATAGGATGCCCAAGCCTAGAGGCCAAGGAAAGTACCCAAAAGCACTTAAAAGAAAGATGAATGAAACCATTGTCCTTATGTGGGTAAACTCATATAAGTGTTCTTCCTTTGCATCACAACTCCTACTTGAGGATCCACAATCATGCATTTATGTTCAAGACTTATTATTACCTTGGTCCTTTTCAATCTTAGGATGACATCTCAATTGGGAAAGGCAAACCAAAATAGGTTTCATAGACCAATAAAAACCAAGGCATGTGGGTGCTCTTATATTGTATAGTTATACTCATAAAATATATGTACAGTTATAAAATTTCATGCCTTGAAATTTTATAAAATAGTTCCTCTTCATCAAAATAGAATGGAAGTGGTGATTCAATGCATCTACCCACATTCTATGTGCTTTGAGCCAATGAAATTTTTATCATCATGATGAAGTAATAATGCATTAAATGTCTTATTGATGTCCCTATTTGATTGGCTAGTGCTCTATTTGTTATATTATTGCTATAAAAATAGAATGGCAATGGTGATTCAATACATCTATAGCCTCAACAACATGGTAGCAATAACAAAAAATACATTACAAATGCCAAGCTCATAGTCTCAATGAAATAAACAGTGTATAAAACAATATATGGTGCACAACTGCAACAAGCATGCAATGACAACAATAACATTGCATGATGCCCGAGCTCAAATTCAAAACAATAAGTGTATTAATGTATGATCTAATAGCAACAACCTCATTGATCATTACCTTTCACTCCTCCATCATTATAGAAGAGATAACTACCTACAACTATATTTCATAATTCCTCCTTTGAAGTATATATATGTCAAGTATAATTATGATTTCACATCATATATTTAGTCTTAATAAAATATTATAAAATAACATAAAACTAACCCAAAATACTTTATCTTAATAAAACAATATATTTAGTCTCAATAAAATCTTATAAAACAACATATATTGTGTGAAGTGTTTGATCTCTCTTTATTTGTTTGTTGTTAATATTCACTATGTGGTACTCCCCGTTTATGATCATTCCATGAGAAAATATCTTGATGTCTTGCCGGCTACAAGCTAGGGCATCATGCATTGTTTATGAGCTCACTGTTTGAGCACCTCATACTTCTTCTTCCCGACAAGTAAAACTCATTGTTGTTGTACAAATGCACATACAAGAAAAATGTTAATGCATATTTTTTGTTATGTTAATGCGTATTTTTTTTTGTTCTACTATTTTGGATTGCTTTTAAATAAAAGGCTAATAATATTGTTCTCACAAATGAGTGCTGATCAGAAAAAGGGTAAGGAACAAGTAGTCCACGAGGAAACGTAGGTTGAGCATGATCCATTCGATGTTGATTTTTTATCAGAGGTTTATCTCGTGGTTGCACTGGAAAGGGTCCTTCATGCAATATCAAAAGAGTTAGCTTGAATGGTCCTTCCTGCATCTCTTTACAGGGGATGCTAAATAGATTAAAGGGCAACACCTCAAATGCAAATACTTCTGGTGGTACATCACATGTTTTATCCTCCATCTTGTCCATGGTTATCCATATTTTTTTATGCTCTAACAATATTTTTGTTCAGCACCTGCTATTGAACCTATGTTGAGTACGACGCCTAGTATGAGAATCAGATCCACAGAGATAGTTCTACCTACAATGTCGATAATGCGTTGTATGACCACAGATGTGATGGCAACACCTACTATTAGTAAGTAGACTCCTCTTTTTCTCTCTTATTTATCATGTGTTTATTTCACTTGAACTATATATTCTTTCTTAGGGGGAATTTTGTAATATTGGATTCATTTTATGTAGGAGGTGATGATGCAATCCCTGGATGTACTCATGTTAAATGTACGGGAACAATACAAAATTGTGATCAATTGCTTGTGAGCAATGAAGATGGACTTCCCTTGAGAGTAGCCCAGCTTCCAGGTACTTTAAAGATTGATCCTTTCTTTTACTATACAATATAATACTAATAATGTAATGCACTAACCCCCTGTGTGGTCCCTTGCAATAACTAATTATAATAATCTCGTAATTATCTTGTAGGGAATAATCTATTTTATGAAAAACTTAATGATGAATGTTTGTGCATTTTCAGGCCAACCATACCCACATGGTATCATATTTTGATCTCATTGCAAGATTAGATTCCATTTCATCCCTTTCTTCAAGTATATTAAAAGGTAGCTTCACTTCATTTATGAATCTAACAGTTTTTTTCTTAAAATGTGGTCAGCACAAGATAAAGGCTTAAAGAATAAACTCATTAACTCTATGACAACACTTTTTGGACCCAACGTGTTTCATAGACTTAGACTCTTTGACAAAGTAGGCACTATTTTGATGTATATTAGGGACAACTACATGAGCCAAATGGAACACAACCCTTATTACAAGCAGCCTCCCTATATTCCTATTAATGAGTGGGAAGATCTTTAAAAGGATGCACTAGAGAGAAGTGCAAGACATAGTGGATGAGTAGTATCACCTAAGGAAAGAAGGTACATGATAATGTTAATAATGGAATTATGTACTATTTACTCTTTGTACTTATGTGATCTAACATATTTCAAACATCACATAGGTTGCCTGACACAACAAAGGCAACAACAGCAAGAAAATAAAAGCACAGGAAACACAAGCTTGGCTCAGGTGGATATTCAAAACTTGTTGCATGAGTTGTAAGTATTAGTAAATGAAAAATCATATGAAAATATTTATAATTGAATGGCAATTAATTTAATTTTGATGAAATTCACTACAATAAAAATTCATGATACCAATAAAAAAATGTAGGCCTTGGAGTTCAAAAAACCCATTACAGAAGAGGACAAAAAAATAGGCTACAAATAAGGCTATAAAGTCGTGGCTGAACAATACCGAGCAATGAGTGCACATTCTTCTATTGGATCTGTTGATCAAGTAAATAAGCCAATTGATTTTTATTTCAAGTTGAAAACTTTACCAATTACTGTATTTGATGTTAAGTTCCAACATAAAGTGAATATATTTGTTTTAAGTAAGGAAACACTGATTATATATTTGTTTAAAACTTAAAAGTGAATATATTTATATGTATTAAACTGAATGATTAACATTTCTCAGTATTTGTCTTGTATTTATATGTATATATTGTCGATAAATGCACTAATTATTTACATTGGAATGCAGCCTGCCGATATTGATACTGCAATGGCTGAGCACGACGAAGGCATCGATTCTAATGTGAATTGTAGTACTCAAGGTATACATTTTCTATTCGAATTTTGATTAATGAATATTTAATACAAGCAAACATGTTAAATTGAATTTGGTGTAGTAATAAAAATTTAATTATAATGTGTTGGGATTAATAAAACATTTTGTATTGCAGTTGCAGGGGATGTAGATGTTGTTCCCGATGAGCGTGTTGAGGTTCAAGCCGTCAAGCAAGATGATGTGGTTGGACAAGGTAAAGAGCGTCACGTTTATGTTTTTTAATGTATTGAAATGCTTGTAAAAATAATGAATATATTTTTAAATTAACCTCATTAATGATAATATGTTTTTAATTGAAGCCTTTTATTTGTTATTGCAGAGGACCTGCCTTTGCAAAGGATAGTGAGATCACGTGCACGACCAAGAAGAAATGATGTTGTGGACATGGATACGCATCTGCAACAATATAGGGAAGCAAAAAAAAAGAGAAAGTCAAAAAAAATGATTCTCATTCATGCAACTTATTTGATAATGACTGATGTTTATTTCTCGATGTTTATTTGATAATGACTGATGTTTATTTACACGTGTTTGAGCTTAGTTCCATGTTTATACACTGAGTTTCCTTTTATACACTATTGTAATGTTGGAGGGGTTATCGCTAAATTTTAGTAGATTTCATATTTTGGGAGAAATTAGTATTAGAATGTTCAATGGGTTCTTTTCTAAAACACAATACTTGAACAACAAAAAAACTTGTAATACAAATGTTGATTGTAACTACCAAGTTAGAAGCTTCACAAAAAACCTTAAATCATCATCTTGTCTAGAATGATTAATCAATTGTTTAAGGTGGGTTAGTTGTGATGATGAGACGCGCCATTTAGATGTTAAATGTGATAGTCTCTTGGTTTCAGGCAATGCAGAAGGAGATGCCTAGTTCAATATGCAATCTCAATTCATATACATAGGATATCAGGTGGAGCTGAAAAACACAACAAGGTTGCCTTTTTTATAGAGGTCTTTAATTGCATATTTTAGGTTATAGACCATCATGAACATTATAATTTTGACCTATTAAAAAAATGTAAACGTGTTGTGTTTTTTCAACTCCATCTGCTATCTGTGCATATTTTGCTTGTGTTGCACGCACATTCTCGATTCAAAGTGGGAAAAATCTTATTTTCAATGTGATGCAGGAGCATCCTAGGTGTAAGAGCAATCTTGCATCAACCAAAAATATTTTTGGATTTCTTTTCAATAAGGGCTATCTTGTGCAAAGCCGCTATTTATGGAAACTTGCTATTTTTAGTAAGTTGGTCATACGATCTCAGAATGTTTTGGTTTCACAATTGGAGGTTCATTTTGGTCATATTTGATAGAGTATCATGAAGGAGGTGTTGAAGATGAGGTTATAGCAACACAGTGGAGTATTCCAGCAACTAGTTCAGATATCAAAGAGATTGAGGATATATTGGACAGTCGGGTTGGCAGAAGCATAAGGAACATGACATATGGAGAGTATTTGGTCAAATGGAAAGGATGACCTATTGAAGATTCATCATGGCTGACAAGGGAGGAGGTTAACCATCTTGGTTTTCCTCTTCACACCTGAGTCGTGACAGGGTCACTTCTCAAATTACCCCGGGTGTCTAATGCAGGAGTATCTTGGGTGTAAGAGCAATCTTGCATCACCCAAAAATATTTTTGGTTTTCTTTTCAGTAAGGGCTATCTTGTGCAGAGCCACTATTTATGGAAACTTTCTATTTTTAGTAAGTTGGTCATACGATCTTGGAATGTTATGGTTTCACAGTTGGAGGTTCATTTTGGTCGTATCAGCCTGCCAATAAAGTTTCATTGTCAGATCAAGTCTAGTTTTGAAGATATTGAAAAATTTTGGTTTTGGAAATAGGGTACATAAAATTTGAGCTCAATTTTGAAGGCTTTAGAGGCCCCAGATGAGGTTGAAACTTTAGCTGACTGAAGCTTGCTTGATTCAGGCGTTGAAGAATGCTTCATGCCCTTTTTGAAATGGGGTCATAATAGTCAATCGGGTCAATGGGTGATGACTTATGGTCTCTGAAAGTTGGGCCACCTGAAATGGCAGAAAATAAATTTCCTTCAAAATTTATGTTTGGGTTTCAAAAGTTGTTTTGAGCTGACTATGATGTAATAAAATGAAAAATAAAATAATTCTAAGTTTGGTTGACCTTATAGGCTAAATTTTTGGAGCCTTCTCGGGCGGTGGAAATTGCCTATATAAGGAAGGCCTGTAGTGTTGTCTTAGGCAGTTTGGGATAGTTCTGGTAGTAGATCTAGGTATTGATTCGAGGCTTTGTCCTACAAAATATTGTAAGGGAATTCCCATGTGGCTTTGCATATTGTAATTCTGAAAGTTTGTAATTCCACTTTTGTGGAGATAATAAGAAGCCCATTTTTTGTTCTTGCATATTGTTGTTATTTCTTTGTTTTTGTTATGTGTTTTTGGTATTAAGGGGAGCACCCTTCATCACAATGTGAGGGAGAAAATCCATACACATAAGTGATGGAGTTGAGGGGAGATGAAGGAATACCAAATAGTGAATTTGGAAATTTTCATCAGAGAAATTGCAGTGGAGGTCTGATCAATAGAGAAGATAGAAATGACTGCAGGAGAATGAATAATGGTTACAGTTGTAGTGGGGAAGAAAGTGGAGGCCATCCATGAAGAAACTTGCCGATAGAGATGGTGTACAAGAAACAAAGGAGACTAGTGTACTTTTTAATAATAACAAAACTTCAATAATGATTTTAGATGTTAACTGTGATAGTCTCTTCGTTTTAGGCAATGTAGAAGGAGACACCTAGCTCAATATGCAATCTCAATTCATATGCACAGATAGTAGGTGGAGCTGAAAGACCCAACAAGTTTGCATTTTTTATAGAGGTCTTTAATTGCGTATATTAAGTTATAGACCATCGCAAACATTGTAATGTTGACCTATTAAAAAAATGTAAATGTGTTGGGTCTTCTCAACTCCACCTGCTATCTATGCATATTCTTCTTGTGTTGCATGCACATTCTCAATTCAGAGTGGGAAAATCTTATTTTTGATGCAAGGGAGAGAAGCCAAACACAAAGAACATGCAAATAAACACGATAGCTACAAAACATAAATGTAGGTATCACAACATCTGAGAAACATAAATGTAGGCATCATGGTCCCAATTGTTTGGAGACACAACATAATTGAATGGTATACCTAGACAATGCAACACAACCACTACTCCTACAGTTCAAAGTGGACACTACGGGATCCAAAAACCAAAGATAAGGAATTTATCTTTGGTTTTTGGATCCCGTAGTGTCCACTTAGAACTGCAGGAGTAGTGGTTCTGTTGCATCGTTTGGGTATAGCATTCAATTATGTTGTGTCTCCAAACAATTGTGACCATGATGCCTACATTTATGTTTCTTAGTTGTTGTGTCCCAGGACCCCTTATGACCCTTAACAATCCTTAAGAATACATCTTAGAGGTTTTAAAGTGTCGTAAAGGGTCATAAGAGGATCCTAGGAGGGGCCAGATAAGCTTCCACCTTCACATGGTTGGCCATGTTAAGTAGAGAATGTTAAACTACTATTGAAACAAAGAGAAGCTCAATAATTTAAGATCTCAATCAACGTACGACAAATATATATTTCTTTTTAAAAAATAGTGAGTCATCATAATTACGATAGAAACCAAAGAATAATCGATGACAAAACTAAAAGCGACGACTATCTAATAGAAACATCAATCACTTCAAGGAACAATGATCACTTCAGCTCACCTCAAGAAGTGTTGACCCAAGATCAAGTCATATTGATCCATCTCAATGGCTACCAAAATAAACAGATCTTTGCCAAGAACCCAGTCGCAAAGAAACACCATAGACCACACCGTGAACCTATTGTGAAGAGGCATCCAATGTCTCATAAGTCACATCAAACAACCCACTTTCTGTAATCCAAGTCTCTCAACTCGGTTCACCTAGAAGAAGACTTCTCCCAAGTCATCACGGACACAATAGTGATTTACAAATCCAAGTCTTTAGACTTGACTCAATAATCTAAGAGCCACTACTGAATCTACTGCAAAGTCATCTCTGAATGACAACCAAATTTGCAAGAACACCAATTGAGTCAAACTTGATCAAAATATATATATATATATATATATATATTTTAAAAAAATTGATTTCCATCACAATTACGACGGCACTAGAAAAGTGACAACAATCTATCAAAAACTTCTGACGGATAGTCATTGCATGAATAGCATTTCTATCGATAAACAATCTACCAACAATGGTTAGACATCGGAACATTATGACGGTTAACCATCATAGGTACAACATTTCCATCGGTAAACTAACTATGCCCGATGGATATTTGTTGAAAGTGGGATGGCTACAAATAGACCTGACAGTGTATTCATTATGTTGAAACCCCCCTTTTGCGATGGCTAGAGTCATCTCAATTACAACGCCCATCGTTGTTGTCACTTTTTTCGGCTGCAAAACTGCGACGTTGGGTGGTGTCACTTTATCAATGGTATATTGTCTGAATTCTGACAATATGACATCGGAAAAAGGTCTCAAATGTACTAGTGTTATATGTTGCTGGTATATATATATACTATAGAGACTGAGTTGTGTTGGTGATTAGCTTTGAGATTGTTGAAGTGTTTAAAAGTTCAATTGGTACATCTGGACCTAAGAATAGCTGGTTCACCCCCCCTGTTGTTCTAAATAATATTAAAAATTAGTATCAGAGTTGTTGGTGCTTACAGAGAAAATTTTAAACGTACTTGAAGCTAATGATCAATATGTATAAAAAGTAGGTACCGAAGTTGAACAAGGAGAACTTCCCTGCATGGCAGAGTCTGATGAAACTGCATATAGCTAGAATTGGTGATTCGGTGAAGTACTATGTTGAACATGACTATGCTATACTTGCTACGCCTATGACTACCGAGGAGGTGAAAGCAAAATAGGAACACAATCAAGCAATATTGAAGATTGCATCTGCCTTAAGCCATCCTGAATTTGAAGACATCAAATATTGCACTACTGCAAAGCAAATGTGGGATACTCTTGTAACTATCTATGGTAGTGATACAAATGTACTAAAGGAAAAAGATGAAAGCTTGAGAGGTAAGTTTGATGAAATGAAAATGAAAGAAGGTGAGAATATAGCTCAGTATTGTGGTAGAATTAAGGAGATAGTGAATGTTATTAGAGGAGCTAATGGAATCATTAATGATGAGATTGTCATTGGTAAGGTGTTGATATCTTTGCTTCCTATATATTCCATCAAAATTTTTGCAATTCAAGAATCAAGATGTAACCCTGGTAATGTTCTAACTTTGGAAAGTCTTGTTGGTAAGTTTATTTCTTTTCAGCTATCTAACTATGATAACTACACTATTCTTAATGTTGAATCTACATTCAAGTCACAAATGGTTTTGCATAAGTCTAAAAGGGAAAAGGAAAAATGTATAAGTGAAAGTGACAGTGATAGTGACACTTCTGATGAGGAACTAGATGATCTTGAAGCTCTTATGGCTAGAAGACTAAAAAGAGGAAAAGGAAAATATAAAGGTAAACTTCCTATAATCTATTTTTCATGTAACAATGTTGGTCATATTGTTACAAGATGTCCTGACAGGAATGACAAGGATGAGGAAAGAGAAAGCGATAATAAAGATAATAAAGATAATAGAGATCACCGAAGGTACAAAGACTGCAAGGATAAAGGTAAGAAATATTGTTATATTGTTGAAGAGAAAACTGACTATGACACTAATGAATTTGATATTGAAGTAGTTTATGTTGCTATAAAAGATGATTCTAATGAAGATGAGAAAATTGCAATTGTTTATTATGTGACTAAAAGTGTGTTATCATTTTAGTTACACTAAATTGATAATTTGACTAAGTGTTTTGCATTGAAATTTTGAGTTTTAAAAGTTGTTGTTTTAAATTTCAGAATGGTAAAAAAAAATTCAGAGAAAACAAAGCATGTGTACAGCTACAGAATTGTGAATATCAAACAGCATGCTACAATATAATATTCAAATTCTTTAAGCTCAATAGTAAATGAAAATAATTGCTTGCATTTCAGTAAATGAAAGTACAAATTCAGATTTGCCACACAAGTAGTGGTTACTATATAAACAAAGAAAAGTACATTTCAAGGTACAAATGATAAACCACACACCCCGTGGTTTTAAGTATTGATGCAAGCATGCATTTTCAGTTTAATGAATCATTTAAGAATTAAATGCTGAGAACAAAGGACAATTACAATATTGGAAATGTAAAGAAGAAGAGGAGGAGACAGGTCAAGCCTCATTGCCTGGTGGTCTTTGAATGTCCGTACACGCTGCATCCTTCATTCTCACATTCTGAAGCATTTCCCATCATCTGGTATATCCTGCAAGAAAGAGGAAGATAGAAGAGAGTCAGTTCACAAGAACTGAGCAATGAAGGGCAAATGAACTGTCTAATCATCTACTTGATCACATTTCAGAAAAGATAAACAAAAAGCAAAGTCATAAAAGCTGCAAGAAGGATCAGAGAATACAAAGATAATATCATGTTTTTCCTAACATCGTTTGTTCCATGTGCAGAAACAGGTTTTGAAGATTAAGTAGGTTGTAGAAAGGACGTGCATACACTATGCGCACGAAACTTTCCGACCGAAGCTATGAAGAGGCGAAGACTCGAAGACCGGTGGACTAGAGGAGGCTGTCGAGGGGGCATGCATAAATTACAAGCATGGGACCTTTCAGCTGAATCATGGAGGTACAATGAACTAGGTTGTCGAAGGGACATGATTCACATCATGAAACCTTTCAGCCAACATATCAAGGTTTCAAGAGTTTTAAAAGTTACATTTTATGATGGAACGGAACAGGAAAAGTAAAAAAGGAAATTATGAGTTTTATGTTTTACAGATCACTTGTGGGAGTCACGAGCCCGTGCTCGAACCCCATAAGTGATGATCCAATCTGCTGGCTACAATAAAGAAGTTCAGATCAATGGTCAACTTTCAGAAATAGATGGCATAATCAAGGAATGAGGTAATTCTATACTTTGTCATTGTGCTAAAGTAAAGATTAAATATTATTCAATGCTGGTTTGAACTACACATATGAAAAGCATGGGATAAAACAGTGCATCAAGGTATAACAGTATACAGGAATCAGATTTGCAAGTAAACAAAATTATATGCTACAAGAATCAGATCATTTAAGAACAAGTATACATGTGCAAAATAAAACATCAATGAGAAATAAAAGAAAGAAAATATATTATTTTCAGAATCTGGAAGCAGCAAATCAACTATAGCAGTATGTTCATTCGTGATATCACTGTAGCAAAGAGAATGTTATGCAAAATGCAGTAAAGACTTGTACATACACTATTGTAGCAAATGATGGTTGAGAAAGTTTATATATACTAAAACAGATATCTAGTGCCTTCAATGATAAAACAGATAACAGAGTTAAAAAAATATTATCAAATGATGAGTATACACAGAGATTAATAAAAGGTTTGCAGATTTATCAAGCTGAGAACACGATTATAATGCTGAAAGTGTGCAAATGTAAGGTACTGCATACATAGTGTTGTTATTATGCATAATCAAACAGTGAAACACTTCCAGTTTAACAAAGATGTCCATTTCTTCATGTATTATAAATGATCTTTCTCATGGTGGCATAATCATTTAAAGCCATGGTTTTAATATTCAATAGAACCAATAAAAGATGGAGTTAATCTTATTAGGTTGCATGCTCATCAATGCAAGAGAAGTTACTGTTTGCTCCTTTGCTCTCTATACTGCACATCTACAGTGTGACTAAGGAAATGCAGGCAGCGCCAGTCAACACACTGAATCCTCAAAGGACAGCAATGGTTGTCGCTGACTTTATCAAGTCTGGAACAGTGTCTAGACCTGCAGATATACATTATAGAGAGAATCTAATTTATCCTTTACAACCAGTTGAAGATGCTGGAAGTGTTCAAGTTGGTAGATCTTTAATAAAGGTCTTCAAGAATCCTTCTAAGCTTAAGCAGCTCAAGGAAAAATTTCAAAGGGAACATTTTTTATTAAATTGCAATGACACATTCACAGATTTAGTGCTGGAAAATACTGCATCTGGTGAAGATGCTCTGAGAGGATGGCTTATAGCTGCATATACAGAAGAGATGGCAAAGAGCAATTATTCATGTAATTCACTAGGAAAAGTGGAATTTGGGTTGTTGAAAGAAGAAGTTTTGGATAAAGCTTATGAACAAATGGAGGCTGTATTTCCTTCATTTGTTACTGGACTTAAAGAGATGTGGGCTAACATACTGTAATGGCGCAAAGACTTTGGTGCGGATAGCAGGATTTTAACTTCACCGAATGAGTGGCATGAGAAGGAAAGCGTTCTGGTTTTAAGTTACCCATTGTTTTACACTTTGACAAATGAAGAGAATGCTAAATGTGAAGAAAGAACGCTAATAGGAGAGTACCTTACCAAAAGTACAGGTCTTTTAATACTTGATGAAGGACACATTCCGCGAAACCACAGGTCAAAGATTTGGAACTTATTGATGAAAACAAATACAAGGTTAAGAATTTCGCTTTCAGGAACTTTGTTTCAAAATAATTTTGAGGAATACTTCAACACACTTTGTTTGGCAAGACCAGCATTTGTCGATCGCATTTTGCGATGGAAAAGACACAGAAGCAAAGGGATTGAAGAAGAGTTTAAAGGAAAAGATAGAAGGCGCAGCTTCTACAAAAGTGTTCCAATGTTTGGTGGAAAAAATTCTTTTGATCTAGTATTGAAACTTACACAACTAAATAGTTTGAGTTCAGCTCCAAGTGATGCAAGTATAGTGCCAAGAAATATACAGAGAAAAGGTAAGTGTTACTTATCTCAGTGTTCAAATCCGGAAGCAAGCCCGAATCAAACTTTCCTTCTCCGCGTGGACAGTTTACAGCTTCCAGTCACGTGCCAGTTAAAAGAAGAACCATTCAAACCAGCAGCTCAAGCTTATAAAAGCAAAGAAAGAAATGCAGAGAGCAGAATTTCATGGCACCAGCTTGCAACCCTAGCCTTCTCATCTTCTCGGCAGGAAAGAAATATAAAAAAAAAAATGCCTAAGTTAGAAGGTAGAAATGAGGAATAAAAAATCAACGCCTTTGCTGTATTGAATAAAAATTTGGAATCTGCAAGGCAGATCAGACTACGGAGCTCTTCCCAGCAAGACACGCATTCACAAATAGACTTAGGTTTTATTTTATTCCATTATATGTTATGTATTAGTTAGATTTATATTTTTTCTATCAAATTTCATTTTTTATACATGTATATTTTTTATTTAATGTTATACTAAATTAAAATAGATAATTCTATTATCTATTATAATTTAAATAATATTTTATTGCAATATACATGTTTAAAAAATGAAAGTTGATATTATATTTATTATATTTAATATTAAATATAAAATATACTTTTACTTAATGTTACTTTATTGAATAGAATTATACTTAATTCTATTTTTTAAAGGGGTGTTAAGTATAAATACATTTTATTAAATATTAAATATAATAGGTATAATTAATTATACGTATTATAATTAATATTAAATAAATAATATAACTATGCTCAATGTTAATATTAGATAGAATTATTTTAATTCTATTTTTTATATTAAGTATAGGTATATCATTTATTAAATATTAATCGTAATAAATATAATTTGGGGAAAAATATAAATCTAATCTTTTGCAAAATATTTTAATGAATAAATATATAACCAAAGTGGACTTTAAGATCATTTTTTCTAGTAAGAGAGGAGCTCTTCAGTTCTGTGCAGTTGTGAAGGCAGATTATGGCATTTTGAAGTCACCTAGAGGACATTTTGAGTTCAGCATCAGTTGGCATCAGTTGAGGGCCTCTTTGGAGCAATTCACTATCAGTTCGCAGCAGTTACACTCATTTTTTATGGCTTTTCCTTCCATATCCGACCCCTCACAGAGTTGCATGATTTTTTGGAGATATGAAGCAGTTTGACATGATTTTAAGTGGCAGTTCAATCAGGCATCAGATGAGGCAGTTGTTCCAGCACTTTGACTGCACTTTCCAGCACTTTGACTTGCCTTTTGGCAAGCTTTTTTCATGCATATGGATTAGGGTTTCTTTAGTGCTATTTATCATATTTTGATCTCATTATTCAGGACTTCTTTTGGGCTTGCTTGTTTTGCATACTGCAAACTAGAGAGAGAATTGTAAGGTATTTTTGTAACAGAGATTGGTTCCAGCATTGGTTAATAGAGATACCTGTTCCTTCCCATTGATTTTGAGGTGATTTTGTGAATTTTATTGCTTAAGTGTTGTGTTATCCTTCATTTCAAGCTACATTCCTCTTCGTTTCAGAATCTTGATACATGTGATTACAGGTCTATTGTATGTGTTTTAATTTTTGCATTGATTTGGTGAAGCTCTATTTCCCTACCTTTGCAAAAATATCAGATCCTTACATAAAAACATTTTTGTAGTTACGTGACTATCTGGGTATTGAGAATCATAACCATTTCTTGAAATCTGTGCTGAATCAATTTAGGTTATAAGTCAGATTTGGTGTATCACCTTCATAGTTTTAGGATTCATTAAAACATTTTCTTTTCCCCTTTCCTTTACCTTATACAATTTGTGCAAGTGATATTCCAAACCTAAGAGGAACCGGCCTAGAATCCGGAGATTCGTTCTCAACTCCATCAGCGAGAACATTTCCATGTTTCAACAGGATAGCTAGATTCCATATCAAGCTATTGGCGCAATCCTGATTGACAACAGTTTTTGGCACGCCCGGTGGGACCTAACTGTTTCACAGTTTGGTTGAGCTTCATATCATTGCTGCTTTGGTGTGGACAGCAGTGTTACAACCTTTGGAGGCAGGATTCAAACACATACCTGGCGACTCTGTATCAAGGATCTACTGGTTTCAAAAGGTCAAGTGCTGGTATTTTTCAGATCATCTTTTATATTCAGATTTTCAGTTTATTACATGAATAAAAATGTCATATTATTGTGGGCAAGAATACTCACCATCCTACCATGAGACTAGTGCTAAATGGGCTAATTATCAGAATCATCCTAAGCCTATTTTCAGACCAAGCTATCATACCTCAGAAGGCTATCAGTATATCCAGTATGCCCCTAGTCAATATGCCCTTATACAGGATTATGAGCAGGCTCTCCAACAAGAGGGGTCATGGGCACAAAAGATCAGACAAGAGCAGTTAGATTATCAGGCATATGATGAAGGTCAATCTAAAAAACTTCAATTTCAGCAAGAGTTACAAAATCATAGAAAGGGACAAGAAAGTATTCAAATTTTATTGCAGGATTTAGGCAAACAGATTGATGATGTCAAAAGGGAGCGTGAGATCAAATCACAGCTAGAAGAATGCTCGTATCAAACTTATATACATGAGTAAGGAAGTAAGGATCTATTATATGAGCAGCAAGTAAAACAATGGGAAAAAGAGCTTGATCATCAAATTGCTGTTAAGGAAACAGAGATGAGACAAATACAAATGGATAAACAAAAGGCCCCTGAGCGTAAAGTTCCAAGCTTCATGCATTTTGGACAAGGTGAGTCTCCTAAATCTCTTAAATGTGAAGTTCCAAGTTGGAGAGCTCCTGTGTTCCAAGAGCCTTTAAATGAAGAGCCAGTTAAGCCTTTATTCCCAAGTTTTAATGATATTCTTCTAGCACAAACACCTGTTATAGAGCAATTGCAGCTTTATGAAGAAATTACTCATGAGGGCTCATCTAATTTGTTTGAATAAATTCCATGTTTTGTCCATGAGGAAAATGTATGCGAGCTAATAGATTTGGCAATTTGTGATCAACAACAATATGAGGATCATCGTGATAGGATGATGGTCAAGGAGCAAACGAATGAAGATAGCATTGTAACGGTCGTCTTAAAGGCTGATGTGAATGTAAATTATGTTGTTTTAGAGCAAGAAAGAGTAGATCAACAGACTTGTTTTCATGAACAAGAGCTTGAAAGACAATCGGAAAATTTTAACCTAAGTGATAAGAACGCTGACTTTTTTCAAAGATCATCTATTTTGTTTAACGAGCTGCCTAATTTTGTTGATGAGGACAGCGTGCATGAACAAATATCATTATCCAGTTCTAGCCCAACAGATGAAGAATTGAAGCCTATCCTCATGCAAAACAATGAAGAAGTGGTTGAAAATCAGAGGGTAGAAGCACTAGTCCTAGGACAGCGAGAGAAGCCTCAAGACATTAATGTTTTGGCCATGCATAACAATGACAGCAAGGTGGACATAATTCCTCTTCCATGCAAAGATGAAAATCAAGATGATGAGTATGTTTTTTGGAATGATTTGGAGGTATTTATAGCAGAATTAGACGTTCATTTTTCAGCTTTTCATAAAGAACAGTTTCATAATGTTGTTGAACACATAATGATAAACAAATCTCAGCAACAATATGAGGATCATCTTGATAAGATCTTGGTTCAAAAGGAGACAAGTAAAGGTAGCGTTGAAAGAAGACTTCAAGAGTCTGATTTGGTTCAAGCATTACAAGAAAATCACCAGATCATTAATGATCAAGAGGTTTGTAATCGACAATACCAGGTAGATGAATCAATTTCCCTTTTTCCTAGATCTCTTGACTGGAATTCTCTGCTCAGAATGATATAATGGTTGAAGGTACAGATGAAGTAATAAAAAATAGCAGTATTTCAGAATTTGATATTACAAGGGGCTGCCCAATCAGGCATGTTTCCACATTCGAGCCAAGGTCTGAAGTTTCAGACATTATAGAGAAGGACCAGCACATTTATTTACCCCAAGTTTACATTGATTTTGATCAAATCCAGGAGGTATGTGATCTGGTCTATCATTTTAAAGATATGCTACAGGAGATACTGGTATTTTCAGTCATATTGCATATCTTTTCAGTTGCATATGTGCATGCATCTCATCCATTGTTGGTGAGAAAAGGGAGCTATTTCAATCAATCTGTTAATGGATGTATTTGAGGCTTAGATGATTGATTAGCTTAGGGTAGATTAGAAGTTTTCAGTTTTAGCTTGCTTTCTCCAAGTGTTGGGCACATGTAAGTAGTTTTTTATTAGTTAGTAGTTAATAATCCTCTGAAAGATGCAATTTGTCTAAGTTCATAGCAGACCTGTTCAGGAATGTATATATCAGTCCTAATGTGAAACGATGGATTCCCCAAGGTTCCAAATTAGGATTGACAGCCACACCCCAAAATAGGTCATCCATGACCTTTTTCTCTACAGCTTGCAGGTTTCAAAAAGTTAATGCAGATTTTCAGGTGAAAGGGCTCAATTCAGAAAAATCACTTAAATTTGTTTTCTACTTTACACTAGCTGTTTGCGAATCAATAACTGTTGTCATTAGCATCATCATATCACAGAACAGATATAACAGCCATATAATGGTGCTAATAACATGCCTAAGCGTAAATCCCCAAGCAGCTAGTGTAAGGTATTTCAGTTTCAGTTCAGTTTCAATTTTTCAATTTGTGTGGTGTGTTTCAGTTTTCAGCATTTTCTAAGGTTTTCTAAGTTTAGGAAGGTTCGGTTTATCAAGATTCTAGACTCTGTGCCCAATGGATCGCAAAAGGCAACTGGTTTATACTGTTTAGCAGGCAAACACCCCTGAGAGGTCGCCAGAAAATGTTATCATTTTAGTTACACTAAATTGATAATTTGACTAAGTGTTTTGCATTGAAATTTTGAGTTTTAAAAGTTGCTGTTTTAAATTTCAGAATGGTAAAAAAAAATTCAGAGAAAACAAAGCATGTGTACAGCTACAGAATTGTGAATATCAAACAGCATGCTACAATATAATATTCAAATTCTTTAAGCTCAATAGTAAATGAAAACAATTACTTGCATTTCAGTAAATGAAAGTACAAATTCAGATTTGCCACACAAGTAGTGGTTACTATATAAACAAAGAAAAGTACATTTCAAGGTACAAATGATAAACCACACACCCTGTGGTTTTAAGTATTGATGCAAGCATGCATTTTCAGTTTAATGAATCATTTAAGAATTAAATGCTGAGAACAAAGGACAATTACAATATTGGAAATGTAAAGAAGAAGAGGAGGAGACAGGTCAAGCCTCATTGCCTGGTGGTCTTTGAATGTCCGTACACGCTGCATCCTTCATTCTCACATTCTGAAGCGTTTCCCATCATCTGGTATATCCTGCAAGAAAGAGGAAGATAGAAGAGAGTCAGTTCACAAGAACTGAGCAATGAAGGGCAAATGAACTGTCTAATCATCTACTTGATCACATTTCAGAAAAGATAAACAAAAAGCAAAGTCATAAAAGCTGCAAGAAGGATCAGAGAATACAAAGATAATATCATGTTTTTCCTAACATCGTTTGTTCCATGTGCAGAAACAGGTTTTGAAGATTAAGTAGGTTGTAGAAAGGACGTGCATACACTATGCGCACGAAACTTTCCGACCGAAGCTATGAAGAGGCGAAGACTCGAAGACCGGTGGACTAGAGGAGGCTGTCGAGGGGGCATGCATAAATTACAAGCATGGGACCTTTCAGCTGAATCATGGAGGTACAATGAACTAGGTTGTCGAAGGGACATGATTCACATCATGAAACCTTTCAGCCAACATATCAAGGTTTCAAGAGTTTTAAAAGTTACATTTTATGATGGAACGGAACAGGAAAAGTAAAAAAGGAAATTATGAGTTTTATGTTTTACAGATCACTTGTGGGAGTCACGAGCCCGTGCTCGAACCCCATAAGTGATGATCCAATCTGCTGGCTACAATAAAGAAGTTCAGATCAATGGTCAACTTTCAGAAATAGATGGCATAATCAAGGAATGAGGTAATTCTATACTTTGTCATTGTGCTAAAGTAAAGATTAAATATTATTCAATGCTGGTTTGAACTACACATATGAAAAGCATGGGATAAAACAGTGCATCAAGGTATAACAGTATACAGGAATCAGATTTGCAAGTAAACAAAATTATATGCTACAAGAATCAGATCATTTAAGAACAAGTATACATGTGCAAAATAAAACATCAATGAGAAATAAAAGAAAGAAAATATATTATTTTCAGAATCTGGAAGCAGCAAATCAACTATAGCAATATGTTCATTCGTGATATCACTGTAGCAAAGAGAATGTTATGCAAAATGCAGTAAAGACTTGTACATACACTATTGTAGCAAATGATGGTTGAGAAAGTTTATATATACTAAAACAGATATCTAGTGCCTTCAATGATAAAACAGATAACAGAGTTAAAAAAATATTATCAAATGATGAGTATACACAGAGATTAATAAAAGGTTTGCAGATTTATCAAGCTGAGAACACGATTATAATGCTGAAAGTGTGCAAATGTAAGGTACTGCATACATAGTGTTGTTATTATGCATAATCAAACAGTGAAACACTTCCAGTTTAACAAAGATGTCCATTTCTTCATGTATTATAAATGATCTTTCTCATGGTGGCATAATCATTTAAAGCCATGGTTTTAATATTCAATAGAACCAATAAAAGATGGAGTTAATCTTATTAGGTTGCATGCTCATCAATGCAAGAGAAGTTACTGTTTGCTCCTTTGCTCTCTATACTGCACATCTACAGTGTGACTAAGGAAATGCAGGCAGCGCCAGTCAACACACTGAATCCTCAAAGGACAGCAATGGTTGTCGCTGACTTTATCAAGTCTGGAACAGTGTCTAGACCTGCAGATATACATTATAGAGAGAATCTAATTTATCCTTTACAACCAGTTGAAGATGCTGGAAGTGTTCAAGTTGGTAGATCTTTAATAAAGGTCTTCAAGAATCCTTCTAAGCTTAAGCAGCTCAAGGAAAAATTTCAAAGGGAACATTTTTTATTAAATTGCAATGACACATTCACAGATTTAGTGCTGGAAAATACTGCATCTGGTGAAGATGCTCTGAGAGGATGGCTTATAGCTGCATATACAGAAGAGATGGCAAAGAGCAATTATTCATGTAATTCACTAGGAAAAGTGGAATTTGGGTTGTTGAAAGAAGAAGTTTTGGATAAAGCTTATGAACAAATGGAGGCTGTATTTCCTTCATTTGTTACTGGACTTAAAGAGATGTGGGCTAACATACTGTAATGGCGCAAAGACTTTGGTGCGGATAGCAGGATTTTAACTTCACCGAATGAGTGGCATGAGAAGGAAAGCGTTCTGGTTTTAAGTTACCCATTGTTTTACACTTTGACAAATGAAGAGAATGCTAAATGTGAAGAAAGAACGCTAATAGGAGAGTACCTTACCAAAAGTACAGGTCTTTTAATACTTGATGAAGGACACATTCCGCGAAACCACAGGTCAAAGATTTGGAACTTATTGATGAAAACAAATACAAGGTTAAGAATTTCGCTTTCAGGAACTTTGTTTCAAAATAATTTTGAGGAATACTTCAACACACTTTGTTTGGCAAGACCAGCATTTGTCGATCGCATTTTGCGATGGAAAAGACACAGAAGCAAAGGGATTGAAGAAGAGTTTAAAGGAAAAGATAGAAGGCGCAGCTTCTACAAAAGTGTTCCAATGTTTGGTGGAAAAAATTCTTTTGATCTAGTATTGAAACTTACACAACTAAATAGTTTGAGTTCAGCTCCAAGTGATGCAAGTATAGTGCCAAGAAATATACAGAGAAAAGGTAAGTGTTACTTATCTCAGTGTTCAAATCCGGAAGCAAGCCCGAATCAAACTTTCCTTCTCCGCGTGGACAGTTTACAGCTTCCAGTCACGTGCCAGTTAAAAGAAGAACCATTCAAACCAGCAGCTCAAGCTTATAAAAGCAAAGAAAGAAATGCAGAGAGCAGAATTTCATGGCACCAGCTTGCAACCCTAGCCTTCTCATCTTCTCGGCAGGAAAGAAATATAAAAAAAAAAATGCCTAAGTTAGAAGGTAGAAATGAGGAATAAAAAATCAACGCCTTTGTTGTATTGAATAAAAATTTGGAATCTGCAAGGCAGATCAGACTACGGAGCTCTTCCCAGCAAGACACGCATTCACAAATAGACTTAGGTTTTATTTTATTCCATTATATGTTATGTATTAGTTAGATTTATATTTTTTCTATCAAATTTCATTTTTTATACATGTATATTTTTTATTTAATGTTATACTAAATTAAAATAGATAATTCTATTATCTATTATAATTTAAATAATATTTTATTGCAATATACATGTTTAAAAAATGAAAGTTGATATTATATTTATTATATTTAATATTAAATATAAAATATACTTTTACTTAATGTTACTTTATTGAATAGAATTATACTTAATTCTATTTTTTAAAGGGGTGTTAAGTATAAATACATTTTATTAAATATTAAATATAATAGGTATAATTAATTATACGTATTATAATTAATATTAAATAAATAATATAACTATGCTCAATGTTAATATTAGATAGAATTATTTTAATTCTATTTTTTATATTAAGTATAGGTATATCATTTATTAAATATTAATCGTAATAAATATAATTTGGGGAAAAATATAAATCTAATCTTTTGCAAAATATTTTAATGAATAAATATATAACCAAAGTGGACTTTAAGATCATTTTTTCTAGTAAGAGAGGAGCTCTTCAGTTCTGTGCAGTTGTGAAGGCAGATTATGGCATTTTGAAGTCACCTAGAGGACATTTTGAGTTCAGCATCAGTTGGCATCAGTTGAGGGCCTCTTTGGAGCAGTTCACTATCAGTTCGCAGCAGTTACACTCATTTTTTATGGCTTTTCCTTCCATATCCGACCCCTCACAGAGTTGCATGATTTTTTGGAGATATTAAGCAGTTTGACATGATTTTAAGTGGCAGTTCAATCAGGCATCAGATGAGGCAGTTGTTCCAGCACTTTGACTGCACTTTCCAGCACTTTGACTTGCCTTTTGGCAAGCTTTTTTCATGCATACGGATTAGGGTTTCTTTAGTGCTATTTATCATATTTTGATCTCATTATTCAGGACTTCTTTTGGGCTTGCTTGTTTTGCATACTGCAAACTAGAGAGAGAATTGTAAGGCATTTTTGTAACAGAGATTGGTTCCAGCATTGGTTAATAGAGATACCTGTTCCTTCCCATTGATTTTGAGGTGATTTTGTGAATTTTATTGCTTAAGTGTTGTGTTATCCTTCATTTCAAGCTGCATTCCTCTTCATTTCAGAATCTTGATACACGTGATTACAGGTCTATTGTATGTGTTTTAATTTTTGCATTGATTTGGTGAAGCTCTGTTTCCCTACCTTTGCAAAAATATCAGATCCTTACATAAAAACATTTTTGTAGTTACGTGACTATCTGGGTATTGAGAATCATAACCATTTCTTGAAATCTGTGCTGAATCAATTTAGGTTATAAGTCAGATTTGGTGTATCACCTTCATAGTTTTAGGATTCATTAAAACATTTTCTTTTCCCCTTTCCTTTACCTTATACAATTTGTGCAAGTGATATTCCAAACCTAAGAGGAACCGGCCTAGAATCCGGAGATTCGTTCTCAACTCCATCAGCGAGAACGTTTCCATGTTTCAACAGGATAGCTAGATTCCATATCAAGCTATTGGCGCAATCCTGATTGACAACAAAGTGATAAATGGATTATTGATAGTGGTTTCTCACATCACATACTGGTGACAAATGTAAATTTGAAACCTTAGATCACTACAAAGGTAGAAGTGTTAAGTTTGTTAATGATGCACTGTGTTCCGTGAGAGGTAAATGATCAATTAAGCTAACTGATAAGATCATATGTGAAAATTCCTATGGGTTTAAAGTCTTATCTATAATTTTTTGAGTGTTTCACAGCTTAACAGTACTGGTTACCAAGTGGAGTTTCATCACATAAAGGCTAAAATATTTGATGCTACTGATGAATTAATTGGAAGCGGAGAACAGATTATAGGTAACTTGTTCTATCTAGATTTATCTAAAGGGGCATGTTTGTTTGCACAATTTGGTGATGTATGGTTATGGCATAAGAGGCCATGTCATGTTAACTTTGACAATCTGATAAATATTAGTAAAAAGAAGAAAGTTAGAGGTCTGTCGAGATTGAAGAAACCTGATAATGTGATGTGTAAACAGTGTCAGTTGGGTAAAATCACAAAGTCTAGTTTCAAGAGCAAGACATTTACTTCTAAAAATATTTTGGATTTGGTTCATAATGACCTTTGTGGACCTATGGATGTACAAAGCTATTGTGGTGCTAAGTATTTTATTATGTTTGTTGATGACTACACTGGGATGATGACTGTAATTTTTTTGAAAGAAAAATCTGATGCATTTTAGTTGTTTAAGTGGTATCTTGCAAAATTTGAAAAAGAAATAGGTAGAAGCCTGAAATGTCTAAGATCTTACTAAGGTGGATATTTTATATCAAATGAGTTCACTATGTTCTGCAATGATAGAGGAATCAAGAGACATATGTCTGTACCTAGAACACCTCCACAGAATGGAATAGTTGAGAGGAGAAACATGTCAATTATGGATTGTGCAAGAACACTAATGATTGAGAAGAATGTTGCACAAAAATACTGGAGAGAAGTTGTAAGTATAGTTGTTTATACCTTAAACCGAGTACAAATCAAGAAAGGTACAAATGCTACACCTTATGAATTATGGCATGGATATGCATCTAATGTGAAATACTTTAGAATCTTTGAGAGTAAATACTATATAATGAAAGATAATTGAAATGAAAAGTTTGATACAAAAAGTGACGAAGGCATATTCTTAGGTTATTCCACTAAGAGCAAAGCTTATAAGTGTTTGAATTCTAACACTAACAAAATTGTGGAAAGTAAAAATGTGAGAGTTGATGAATATGCAAAAAAGAATGAACAAGAAGGTAAATAAGAACTTGAAGACTATAGATATTTTGTCTATATGGAAGGAGAGGCAAGTAACATACCTGCACCAGATGCAGAGTCATGGGTAAGAAATGTCGATCATCAAGAGGATGTTTCTGAGCATCAGGAGGATGTTGCCGAGCATCGGGAGGATAATGTCAAGCATTAGGAGGATGTTGTCAAGCAATCAGAAGTAGAAACTAAAAATTATCATGATGAACTTGAAAATCAAGGAGAAAAGAAATCTGAACCTACATTGACACAATATCTGAGAAGACATCATAAGCCTGAGAAAATCATTGGAGATAAGGAATCTAGAGTCCTAACCAAAAGTAAGTTGAAAGACCCTAGATGTTTATTATGTGAGTTTGAGCCTAAGACAATAAAAGATGCTTTAGAAAATGAAGACTAGATTCAAGTTATGAATGAAGAAATAGATCAAATAGAAAAGAACGATTCCTGGACTCTGGTGTTGAGACCAAAAAACAAGAATGTTATTGGAACAAAATGGGTATTTAGAAACAAGCTTAATGAACATGGACAAGTCACAAGGAACAAGGTAAGGTTGGTATGCAAGGGTTATGCACAAGAAGAAGGAATAGACTATGGGGAAACATTTTCCCCTGTAGCAAGATTAGAAGGAGTGAGAACTCTACTTGCATATGTTGCATACAGAGATTTCAAAGTATATCAGATAGATGTCAAATCTGTATTTCTAAATGGCATATTAGAAAAAGAAGTTTACATTAACAACCTGAAGGATTTGTTGATCCAAACAAGAAAAATATGGTTTGTGTAGGATTTGAGAAATACAAATCCACAAAATCCAAAGATCACATGCATACAAAAACCTATTACAAGGAAGTAGAGACAAGAAGAGGGCAAGGGTTTGACTCAGAATATGAAGAAGAAAATATCCTCAAATAATGAATGAAAATAATGTACAATGGATCATCCTTATAAAGGAGATCGAAAGCCTTGAAAGGCAAAGTCTAGTGCATGTAATAATCAGTTTAACTATTACATGACTAATGCATGAGTTTAGAACAACTAGTGCATGTGCTTTTAACTAAAGCAAAAAGGAGTTGACATCTTAAGAAGGGAGTAAAGATTAATTAATATAATTAATACTTTACTCTAACACCCCCCCTTAAGATGAGCAACAATGCAGCTACAAACAATGCAAAAAGATAGCAAAGGAAACTACAATGCTGAAAGCATAAAAAAGGGTCCCGACAACATGGCCTGATGAGGTACCCAATACAAAAGAGAGTCTCTATAAAGTGGAGAAATAGAGAAAACCATGTGTGATGAAGTTACTCACCTGCATGAAATTAAGATCTACTAACATCAATTTAATCAAATACAATGCAAATTTAACCAAAATTGAAATTATGGTCTATATTATCCCATGGTTCTCTAGAAAGAAATGGTAAGTGAAGCTCTCAGCTTAGATCCTCACTAGTGACACTTCTAAAATGAGAATGATGTTGCTGCTATGCTTCTACAATGCTTATGATATGCTTAATCTATGATGATTCTAGCTCAAGAATGATGAAATTATGATACTAAATGCTCAAGAATGCTCAAATTGCTCTTGGAAATGCTCTTAATTGCCTATAGTAAAAATGCTATGCAAATGAAATTCCAAGATGGAAATGCTCTCCAAAATGCCTCATACTTATAGTAATTTCCCAAGGGTAGGGGGTGGAGTGAAGTAATCATGGTTATCTCATGGTTGAGTCAAAAACTTTGCATTGTCCATAAATGGGGGGACAAGCCTTTAAATGGTTTCAAATCTTTGGACAATTTAAATGTTTTGAGTGATTTGTGTCCTTTTTGTCTCAATTTTCATTGGTTGATCACTTTGTTGAAAGAAAATAAGGAATATTAATTCAATTAATTAATTAAATTTAGCCATGGAAGGGTAATAGGTTCATTTTGATTTTTGATTAAAACAACTATACAATTAATTGAATAAAATCAATTATATATTATTTTTGTCCCTTTTTAAGCTTCAATTTAATCATTTAACATCATTATTTAATAATTCTTTTGTTTTAATTGATTTTGCTCAACTTTATTTAATTATGTCCATTTTAATGATTTTGAGCCATTTAATTGATTTTTGCAATTAAAAAGTATTTGTCCAATTTTACGCGTCTACAAATGCCCCTCTTTGAATCAATGTGCGAAGAACATTGGTTCAAAGATTCCTTTGAGTCCTGATTGCTTATTCTTGATTGTTGGTTCCTAATGTGATTGATTGCTAATTCTTGATACAAAAAAATTTATGATGCCCCATTGATTTCATGATGTTTGATTACAACTTTGATTTGATACCCTGATGCCCCCTTAGAAATTAAAACATATTGATAGTTTGATAGAAGAATTTTGATTTGATGTTTGGATTGATTGAGTTGCATTGAATATGTTTTCATTTTTGAAAAATATTGTTGATAAGTCATGATTCACAAATTGTACGTCCAAGATAGATAGGTATGTTGTAGTTAAGCAAAACAAGTGATTATGATAACAGGATAATGATACCAATGAATGTGACTTGTCAATCTAATAGGATAGTAAAACTGATAGGATAAATCAATCAGTGTGAAAACGGATATGATCTGATACTGTTGCTTCAGTCTCAGGACACAGAGACATGAACAAATGGTACTAGGTGTGATTGCTTGATACTTTGGTTCTGATTGACTTAAGATAACTCATTGATATGGTATATTGATATGATTCCCTTGATATGCAAAATAGGCACATTTCTGTAAGTTATACATACAGTCCCTTACTTCTTGGATATTAGATTTAGGTAGTGCGGACATTGTAGAAAGGCATGACAATAGTTGTTGGCAAATTGGATTAGGACTTTGATGTGCCACTTTGTTAATGACATTGTATCTTTGATATACTGATTTGATGGATCTTTGATGTTATGAACATTTATATGATGATATGGACTTTTCCTTGATTCCCCTTTTTTGATTCATCAAGATTGATAACTAAACCTCCTTTTCCGTTGGAAAAATAACTACAAACAAATGCATTTAATCTAACATGATAATTTAATTAACCTAACATGATAATGCAATTAATGTAACATGATTATGCAATGCAACCTAAGTGTCACCAGCTTTTAGCAAAGAAATGCCATGAGGATAAATTTTCATCATTGAGCATTTTGGGACTGGAAAGCTTAGTACAATCACCACTGACCACATCATGATGATATGAATACCACTTTTTATCACATTTGGTAACCTCCTTTTTGAACCTAGTACAACCCTCACTAGTTGGATGACCAAACTATGGGAGTATGAATACCCTTTTCAATGGATTCAATGTTGCAATTGGATTTTGGTAAACAAACAAAGGTCAACCTTCCACCCTATATGAAAGTCCTCGATGGTTCTTTGGTGACCATGTCATTAGACGAATTCACATAAGTTGTTGGATCTCCCTCAAGAAAGTCACTTAAAGACAAGAAAAATGTCATGTCTTCATCATCGCCAATCTAGTCGAAACATCATTGATTAGGTAAAAAGATGTGATAAAAATCAATTCAATATAGATTATCAAAAGAAAGCTTGAAGTGTTTTGCAATGTTTCATGATTTTCAAAAAGTATTTCCAAGCATTCTAATCTTTAAGGTGTTTTTGTCAATTTTTAATCCTGAATAATAAAGTCAATGAAGGCTCAAGGATTAGGTTGTAGGATCAAATACTTGGGTTTGAACAATGATATCCATCAAAGGTTTGATAAACTATCCACTTTTTTGAAGCTCTAATAAGTCTCTCTCTGATGTTGTGACCGAATGTAGCACTGTTGAATTCATTCTGAGTTTAATACATTGTTGTCATGTGAATTGATGCATGTTTATTGAAATCCGCTAATTAAAATCCAATGCCCCTAGTCGGATAGGAAAAATGTTGGACTTGGGAAAACTTCCCAAAATATTACAAAAGCTCGGTTTATGCAAGATGTAGCTTAAAGCACTTTATGCCAGAAATTACCAACTCTCGAACAAGATCACATTGGTTTGCCCCCAATGTCTAGCAAGATATAGGACATGAATGATGAATTTTCAAGCTGATGGATTAGAGATGGAAAGGCCATGATGGATGAAGCATGCAAATGTGACCTGTAGGACCATCTCCTCAAGATTACCCAAGCTAAGGAAAAATGATATAACAATGTGAAGCATGTTTTTGGATAAGCCATGGAAGTCAATGATGTAGTGCTAGATAGCCTATAGGATAACGATCTGCTATCATGAAAATGAGGGATCCAAAAGAAGTGGACATGTCAAGAAGTTCTTGATAACAATTTTTTGGACTTTAAGTTCTTCATTTTGATCAAGACCAAGGGGTCAATTTGGGTAAGATGTGAATAAGATAACACAATTAGGATAAAGGGTGATGGAGGTTATGAAGGGATGTTTTGGGATTATGGAAAGACTGTCAAGGAATAATGAAGGTGAATTTGGGATAAGCAAGATCATGATAGGGTAACATAGATGCAACAAGTACATAAGTTGATGGATAGGATAACGGATGTCAAGATACTCAATGCTCATGGATGTGTTCAACCTTGTCAAGATGAAGGTGATAGAGGAAATATGTATGACCCTTGCCCCCAAGTGTGAAGTGCAAGGAGGAATTACGCATGACACCTGTTTACCAGGTTTTCATCATAGTATACAGATTTGTTTCTCTTTACTTTTGCTACCCAGGTGCCTATTGCTAGGTTTTCACCAAGGCACTTTTTCTTTTTTTTTCTTTTTTCTTTTTTCTTTTTTTTTCTTTTTTTGTATTTTTCAATATTTTACCAACATCAAAATCTTTGGACAATGCCCCTCTGAAAGATATGCTATAATAAACCATGGGTATGACTAGGATGCTCGAAGATATTGATAAGAGAGTTGGAAGTATGGAAAGTATGCATTGGAAAATGAATGTGAGGATAAGAAGAAGGTATGTTGCAGATGGGAATTTTGGCAAGATCAAGTTTGACACACACTTTGAAGAGTGGTGAAATGATGGAGGAACGATAGATGAAGGAGGTAAGGATCTTTTTGAGGTAGCAGATTTTGGGATGTAGGAAGATGAAGGATGTTTGGAAGGAGATGGAGTGGAAGCCTTTGGAAACTTGAATGTCAATTTTGATTCTTCTTTTGCGTGCAAGTCTTTCAAAAGTGACTTGGGAATCCACATATTCTTTGATTTTTCTTCCTTTTGTGATGCTTTTGAATGCACTTCTTCAATGAGGGATTTAGGAACCCACATTTTATTTTTTTATTTTTTCTTTGTGGACCTTTGTGGCCTTTTGGATATTTCATTTTTCTTTTCATTCACATGTCGATTATATGGGACATTGTGATTTTTATACCCATATGGATTCTTTCATTTATGATTTTTATGTTGCACATCAACATTGCTTCCAAAAGACTTAGGAATTGTGGATGAATAGGAGCAACATGGAGGGTTCATATGGATTGGTGTTTGGACATTCTGCAAGCATGTGTGCCTTCGTCGATCTTGATACATGGTAGGGTAAGTGAATGGAGAGCTAGGGATGATAGGAATAGAGGATGGAGGAATATATGGACCTAATATGGATGGAAGGAATGAAGACTTTTGTTTTGGTACATAGGAACCCAAAATGGATTTGGAGGATAGTGATGACATATGGTTGCGTTTGAATGAAGGGATATACGGTGTGAAAGGGATATCAATATCTTTGGAAGGAGTTGTATTGCCAAGGTTCTCATCTTTAAGATTTATCTTTATAATAATAGGCTCATGAGTATCTTTGATAGGAACACATTTGATAGGATCAACTGAAGCTTGAAGGGATTTATTATCATGCAAAGGATTTGGAAGAATGATGGTTTCTTGAGATGAACATGGAGGAATATGACAAGGAAATGATGGGATACTTAGATCTTGACAAGGATCTTCAAATGGTGTAGAAAGAGTATTTTGCTCTTGATTTTCAATATTCTCATTAGAAATTATGGAAGGGATATCTTGATCTTGCTTGGGAAGTGGAGAAAATATGGAACTTGAAAGGGTACATTGTTCTTGGAATGAAAGGATATCATCTTGAAAGACATGAAAGGATGCAAGGGGATCATCACAAGGTTCTATGGATATGGGACCTTCATCAAATATGGGAGGGGATTGTCTGTAATCTTGATCTTGATCTTTATCAACATTTGTTTTTTTTTTCTTTGGATTATCCTCTTGACATGGGGCCACTTCTAAGGACAAGGTAGATGTTTGGATATGTGTGGGGGATGTTTGGAAGAATGATGTAGAATCCTCTTGAATGGGTATAATAGGTATTGAAGCACATGAAGCCTTGGGGTCCAAGTTCTTTGAAGAATGGAAACAATCTGCAGCAAGATATAAGTTAGCTTGGGTTTCTTTTAGAGGTAGCCCTTGAGGGTAAACATAGTCAACTTGAAAAGTGTCATCATTAGGCTGACTCTTTGATGGAGGAATTTTGGATAGTTGTGAATCTTTGTGAGATGACTGAAAGATGAAAGGATTACTCTTGCTATATGGAGAATCTTTGCTAGATAGAGGTTCGTGAGATGGACGAAGGATGAATGGATTACTCTTGCTATATGGAGGTTTATGCATTAAATCTTTCTTGAGAGTGGTACCTTTCTCTTCATACTCTTTATTATCTTGATCACAATTAGATTTATCATGAAATTTCCTTTGATCCAAGATAAGTTTGTTGGTCTTAAACTCTTCTTTTTGTGAGGAGGACGAAGATACAGATGGCTCATCATTATAAAGAAAAGGACACCTTGATCTTAATGATGGCTTTTTAGATGATGTCTCTTTTTGTTTTTCCTCATTTTCCCACAAGGTTGATGTATCAAAATTATGAGGAAACTTAGCTCCTGATTGAGCTAACTTCATGAAGTATGCTTCTTTATCCCTCTTCAAAATTAATTGCACTGTTTCCACAAATATGGGATCTTGAATTGCTTCTAAAACTTCTTCTTCAGATATCTCATCATTTTGATTCCAATGTAGATTCTGATATGAGGAAAATGAAGATATGGATGGCCTATCATTATAAAGAAAAGGACACATTGATCTTAATGATGGCCTTTTAGATGATGTCTCTTTTTGTTTTTCCTCATTTTCCCACAAGGTTGATGTGTCAAAATCATGAGGAAGCTTAACTCCTGCTTGAGCTAACTTTATGAAATATGCCTCCTTATCCCTCTCCAAAACTAATTTCATTATCTCCATAAACATGGGATCTTGGATTGCTTTTGAAACTTCTTCTTCAGATACTTCATCATTTTGATTCCTATGGAGATCTTGATCTTGACTTTGATAATTATGCTCCATAATAGGTTTGATTTGTTTCTCAAATAGACTCATCATTATAAATGTTTTTCAAGGATATGATCTATTTGTTGCACTGATAAAGAATATCTCCGAAAAGGGTATCCAAAAGTGATTTCAAAATTTTTCCAAACCCTCGGGAAATATTCTCTATTTGCCCTTTTGTGTTTCTAGGTGTCACTGGCCTGAGTGTAGGCGTGACCAAAACTTTTGTACACGTGCACTGGTTTGTTGTTAGGTGACACACTATAGGTTCTCAGGTGACACTTTTCTATTACTAAGCGGGTTTCCAATTTTTACCAAGCGTGTCTCAAATTTCTTTGAGCATGACTTCAGTGTGTCTATGCATGTTTAAGAAAGTCACAGGCGTGACTGAACCTCTGATAGGCGGGTTCATTTTGTGCACAAGCGGCACTTCTCTGACCAGGGTGTAAGATTTTAAATTTTTAAATTGTTTAAGATCAGTCTTTGGAAATTTATGTGTTTGAAAATAGAAAAACAAGTGCAACACACACATCACTTTATCATCATGTCCCTAAAAACACTCTAATGTGTATGTTCTCCGATGTTTTTCACAAGTATATCACAATAAAGAATTCCAAGCAACCTACCTAAAGTCAAATTGGCTTGTAAACATGACTCTACAAGGTGGCTTTGCTATTTTACCTAGGTTTTAATAAGGATTCCATTCAAATAGACTTTAATCTCTCATCTCCCAATAAAGGAGCTTCCCACACGCACCAAAGTACAATTTCACACAATTCGTAAGGACTACTAGAGGAAGGTCGAAAAATCAAAATCCGTTTGTCACACACCCCATTAAGGATGCATGCATTTTATTTTAAAGTGGGTTGGATTCTCATGGTAAAAGCAAGTGTGTCCCACTTGGGCTGTCCCTCTCACCGGCCTTGCTAAGGCAAACTCGGGAGACAAGCCGACTAAATTTCTAGCATGTTTATGGAAAGAAAGAAATGAACTTGGTAGGACAAGTTTGGGAATTTGATTCACTCAAAAAGTGAAGAGCATATCCCTATTTCCTTTCCTTATTCCCAACACTCAAACACGAAATGGTTCTTTCCCAATCTCTTAACAAGGGATTCTTAAAAATTGAAGTGTTTTGGTTTGTTTTCCTGTTTTAATTAAGCTATGTTTGAAATTGAATGCCACAATCTAATCAAGTGCAAGCTTGAATAGAGAAATACCTTTCCTTGTAGCTAGCATAAAGCTAGGGGCATTTTTGAAAGGTTTTTGACATTCTTTTACTCACCTTGGCAATAAATCCTTTCCATGTGCTTGTACTCCAACAAGTTAGTCAACACTAATAATCAAAGTGAGGGGAAACCAAAATCAAATTGAAAAAGCCAAGATTTATGCATGAACTTTAGACATCTTATTTGCAAATTTTTGGAAGGAAAGCTTGATCTAAGGCTCAAAAATCCAATTCAAAGAGACAAACTTCTTTTTGTATGCTTCAACAATTGTAAGGTAGTGTTGAAATACCTAATTTTCTCCATCTTGTGTTGTTGCAAGAACAACCTTGATGTGCTCAAAATTCTCCTTCTTAATCTTCTTTACTAGAGCCTTTCCTTCTTTGTTAAATCTACTTTTTGGCTTCTGTACTTTCCTGTGGTTGCTCATTGACTGTCAAATCATATAAACAGAAAGTTAGACAAATGATTTAATCAATTTAATAGTAAATAAAGGCAACAGATAGCAGGCGACATTGTCCAGCTAATACACGTGACTGAAATGTTTTTTACACGTGACTGAAATGCTTGTACGCGTGACTGAAATGCTTGTACGCATGACTAAAATTCTTGTACGCATGACTGAAATGCTTTTACGCATGACTGAAATGCTTTTACGCATGACTAAAATGCTTGTATGTGTGACTGAAATGCTTGTATGCGTGACTAAAATTCTTGTACACATGACTGAAATGCTTGTACGCGTGACTGAAATGCTTGTACGCGTGACTGAAATGCTTGTACGCATGACTAAAATTCTTGTACGCATGATTGGAATGCTTGTACGTGTGACTGAAATGATTATACACGTGACTATTTTGATAAATTGCGTAGCAAAGGCTGATGACAGGCGATAACAGATTGCAGCTACGTGACACTTCTTAACTCGCAAGCGTGACTTTTCTAGGCAAAGGCCACATAACTTTATCTCACAAGCATCAAGGCAGAGATCATAAGCGGTAGTAAAATGATTGTAGGTGTGAGTGAATCTCCTGTAAGCGTGACTTTACCTATTTCCTGCAAGAAATTCACGAAAAATAAAATATACAAGCATGCAAATTATGGTGCAAATGATGAAATGAGGCTTAGAGCCCCACGGTGGGCACCATTTGTGTGATAAAGTTACTCACCTGCATGAAATTAAGATCTACTAACATCAATTTAATCAAATACAATGCAAATTTAACTAAAATTGAAATTATGATCTATATTATCCCATGGTTCTCTAGAAAGAAATGGTAAGTGAAGCTCTCAGCTTAGATCCTCACTAGTGACACTTCTAAAATGAGAATGATGCTACTGCTATGCTTCTACAATGCTTATGCTATGCTTAATCTATGATGATTCTAGCTCAAGAATGATGAAATTATGATACTAAATGCTCAAGAATGCTCAAATTGCTCTTGGAAATGCTCTCAATTGCCTATAGTAACAATGCTACACAAATGAAATTCCAAGATGGAAATGCTCTCCAAAATGCCTCATACTTATAGTAATTTCCCAAGGGTAAAGGGTGGAGTGAAGCAATCATGGTTATCTCATGGTTGAGTCAAAAACTTTGCATTGTCCATAAATGGGGGGACAAATGAGGGGACAAGCCTTTAAATGGTTTCAAATCTTTGGACAATTTAAATGTTTTGAGTGATTTGTGTCCTTTTTGTCTCAATTTTCATCGGTTGATCACTTTGTTGAAAGAAAATAAGGAATATTAATTCAATTAATTAATTAAATTTAGCCATGGAAGGGTAATAGGTTCATTTTGATTTTTGATTAAAACAACTATACAATTAATTGATTAAAATCAATTATATATTAATTTTGTCCCTTTTTAAGCTTCAATTTAATCATTTAACATCATTATTTAATAATTCCTTTGTTTTAATTGATTTTGCTCAACTTTATTTAATTATGTCCATTTTAATGATTTTGAGCCATTTAATTGATTTTTGCAATTAAAAAGTATTTGTCCAATTTTACGCGTCTACAAACCACATGGGAAAAACTCTACTCCAAAAAGAGACAAAGACTAGTCTGAAGGACTGAAGAAGCCTCCAAAACTAGGAATGTTCTGAAAAATAGGAACAAAGATGAACATGTACAAAATCACTGAAGCATGAATCTGCAAACTCTGTCAAGAAGAAACTGATGATCTAAAGATCCTCCATAGAAATGTGACCAGGTAGAGAAGACTGTAATCTGCATGAGTGCCCTCAAATGACACTACTCGAATCAGGAGGCAAACTAAGGCAAACATCTGAACTCGAAGATACAGATGGTATAAACACCAAAAGCCTAAAGAGTTGATCAATCAAAGTTGGAAGAGTGCATCCAAAATAGGAAAGAAAGAGTGTCCATATGGTAAATGATCCATCTCACTGGAATGCATAGGTACCCAGCCACTGCAACCACCTATTACATAGGATCAAATACTAAATACATAGCTCACACTATCGAACCAAGGAGGCAGTAGAACCAACAATAAACCCCCCCCCCATACTACTGACAAGGGATTAAGGATAGGTACACTAAAAAGATCGTCCAATATGAACTGCATGATGAAGAAGAATCTGGAACATCGAATGTGCAGAGAGAGTACAAACACAAATAGAGATACTTGGGGCTAATGTCATGGAAGGAACACTCACTTGAAAAAGGTAGATGGCAAACAAAGGCAAACATCAAAACCCCCTTGGTACTTTATAATGGAGTGCGAGTACAAAGAGCATGAACATGTGCAAGATCTGATCAAAGCAATAGAATGGCACTTTAACTCAGTGCATGTGCATCAAAGAATGCTACAAAAGTGAGGTATACACTGCTCAAAGAAGATCAAAGGCTGTTGAACCAAAAGAGCAACCTAAGATGAGCCATCCCTCAAAGGGAAGAGATCCCAGGACCTGAAACAGCCAAGATATCCACCAGACTGCAAAAAAGAAAGAATCTAAATAAAATGAACCTAGAGTAGAATCTGGAAAAATGACTCACAACACTAAAAAGCTCTCTGAACAAGCTTTCCAATGATATATCATTTTTCGAAAATGGAGTCTGGATGTGTAAGATAGAGCTCCCAGAGTGTCAAACTAAAGATCTGGCTTTGCTATAAAAAACACCATCAGAAAAATAAAACTAGAAAATATAACCTCCAAATCTGGAAAGATCTCAGAATCAGCTTTTCAACGATATGTTGTTTGCCAAATTTTGACACTGTATGCTCAAGATATGAGCAAAAAACCAACAGCTGTGCTGGAGGGCCCAAAGAAGGTGTCTGCAAGGATCTGAGGATGGGTGACATCATCAAAAGGAAATAATCAACCATAAAACCATTAGATTTGATAAAAGCTCAGAAAGAGCTTTCCGACAATATCTCATTTGCTGAAAATAGAGCCCGAATGCAAGAGAAACAGATCTCGGAAGGTAGGAGGTCTAAAATGCCATGATCATAGAGAACATTTGACTTTGACAGCAAAAAAGAGCATCACAATGGAAAAATCAAAAAACTATACTAGCAAATTCAAATCGATCTCGGAACTAGCTTTCCGACAATATATCTTACGCCCAATTACGATCCCAAATGCCTGAGATATGCATAAAAAGGACCAGGTACCTCCAAAAAATGGTGCAAGGTGCTGGTGACATCATCAAATTGCGAGCTTAAAATTGACGGCCAAATGGCCATCACAACTCTAATCTGACCGGGGGCTAAAAAAGGAAATGCTCTGGTCACGTGGGTGACCAAGCGCTAAGAATTTGGGCACTAGGGGCCAGGGGCTGGTCCCCCATGTGATCAAAACCTAGCGAAAGGGGGGGAGCAGCGCGGGCTAGGCGAAGCGGCGTGGGTGGCGGTGAAGGAGGTCGGTGGTGGTGGCGGCGATAGAGGTGGCGACGGAGGCCTCGGAGCGTGCGGGCGGTGCTAGCTTGGCAGTGCGAGGGTGGCCATTGGGCAGCGCCCCCCAAAAAAATTTATATTTTTTTTTATAAAATCGGCGTACTCTTTGTGTGCCTTGGTGTGCGTGCCAGGGTCGTACAACCCTAAGACGTAATTTTTTTTGCCTCAGAAGCCAACTTGTCAGAATTCAACAAGTCTTATATGGATTCTGACTATCTTGGGCCCTCCAGACGCAACCATGAGGTCCGTTTGGGCTAGAAGTGCTCCAAAAAATATTGATCACCTCGGGATTCATGTCGGGGCCGATTGCAAAAAAAATTTCTCACAGATTCCAACTTTGTTCAAATTGGATAAATTTTATATGGATCCTAGGGTTCTTGGATGCTTTGAATGCAACCGTGAGGTCCATTTGAAGCCAAGATGACCAGAAAAATAGGTCCCCCTAGATTTGACAGGAAACCCTCTCTATAAAAAGTGCTAAATTTTTTATTTTATTTTTTTTGTAGGCAAAAAAGAAACTAAAAATAACGTGCTACAGAGAATACCAAAACCTCTCAAATTAGCAAAAAAATCTCTAATTTGAATCCTTCAAACGTGAACAAGCTGTAGCAGATTAGGCTCTAATACCATGTAGGATTTGAGAAATACAAATCCACAAAACTCGAAGATCACCTACATACAAAAACCTGTTACAAGGAAGTAGAGACAAGAAGAAGGCAAGAGTTTGACTCAAAATATGAAGAAGAAAATATCCTCAAATAATGAATGAAAATAATGTACAATGGATCATCCTTATAAAGGAGATTGAAAGCCTTGAAAGGAAAAGTCTAGTGCATGTAATAATCAATTTAACTATTACATGACTAATGCATGAGTTTAGAACAACTAGTGCACGTGCTTTTAACTAAAGCAAAAAGGAGTTGACATCTTAAGAAGGGAGTAAAGATTGATTAATATAATTAATACTTTACTCTAACAGTTTGCAAACTGAAAAGGGCGTTGTATGGATTGAAACAAGCCCCCAGATCATGGTATGAGAGGCTGCACAACTATTTGATAAAGATTGGATTTTCAAGGACAAATGACAACAACAATCTATATATGAAAGCTAAGGAAGGTAAAGGGATTTTGTTAGTTGAAATTTTTGTAGATGATATCATATTTGGAGGACAAGATGCCTATGTCAAAAATTTTCAGAAGAGATGCAAACTAAGTTTGAGATGTCTATGTTTGGTGAGATAAAATTCTTTGTTGGTTTACAAGTCTATCAGATGGAGAAAGGGATTTTTATCACTCAATCTAAATATGTCAAAGAGATACTAAAAACCTTTGGTATAGAGGATTCTAGACCAGTAAGTACTCCTATGGCTACTGGACAGAAACTATCTAAAATTGATGATACTATTGAAGTGAATCAAAACCTGTATAGATCCATGATTGGAAAGCTACAATATGTTGTCCACAACAAACCAGATATAGCCCTAGCAGCTGGGATCGTGGCAAGATTCTCTATCAATCCTAAAGAAAATCATATGATGGTTGTAAAGAGAATACTAAGAAATTTGAAAGGGACAGAAGACTATAGATTGTATTACAAGAAGAATGAGAAATTTGAACTAAGAGTCTACACTAATGCAAATTGGGTAGGAAATGTTGATGACATGAAAAGTACAAGTAGTGAAGATTTATTTTTGGGAAAAAGATTAGTCTCTTGGACAAGCAAGAAATAAAACTGCATTTCCCAATCTACAACAGAAGCTGAGTATGTAGCAGCTGCAATGAATTGTTCAAATCTAGTATGGATCAAGTAATTATTGAAAGGAATGAAAGAGGAAATCACTGAACCAGATGTTATTTTTTATGATAACACAAGTTCTATCAACATATCAAAGAATCCAGTGATGCACACAAAGACCAAACATATTGCTATCAAGTATCATTACTTGAGGGAATTGGTACGAGATAAAGAAGTGAGAATGAAATATGTGAATACAAAGGAACCACTAGCAGACATATTCACAAAAGCTTTACCTAAGGATGCTTATGAATATCTTAGAGGTAAACTAGGGGTGCTTCCCCTAACTGAGGCTGCCTATTCAAGCTAGGAGCACTGCATCAAATGTGCTACTCAGAATATCCGACAAATTGATGCAGAAAAGGTCACACTTTAGGAGCTGCCTAGAGTTGTGAAAAGTATAGCAAAGCTGATAATCAGTCATAAGCAAGATGAAAAAGGGAGAAATATTGATACTAAACTAACAAAATGACATTTTACTGCTTTGGCATTATTGTCAAAGAGGGAGAGATTTAGATGAAAACACATCAAAGAGGGATAAATTCAGATGAAAACACAGACATAAATAACACTGAGGAAATTCAAAGAATCAAAGGGAGAAAGATATAGTAAAGATTTAGAGGGAGTAACTGTGTGAACGGTCAGGCAAGGCTAAGTTATTGTGAATTAGAATGAAGCTAAGGATATTATAAATATTTTTGATGCAATGACAAAATTTTGGATTGGTTGCTAAATCACATGTTATTCATGTGGTGTTGCCATCAATGCCAAAGAGGGAGATTGTTGGAAACTGCAATTGAAACAATTGTTGTATTGTCATTGATGTCAAACCTTAACTAGTAAGACAGTTGCTATCTAAGAATGTACCATATCTATTGATTGATGAAAAGGATTAGGACAAGGGAGATAATAAGAGAACCTCATGAAAGGTTGAGTTATTTGATACTTCAATGTGTACTTGATTATTTGACACATTGATAAAATAATGTATTGTTTATCTAAGTAAGAAGAAAGACTAAAGAAGTAAGCTTAACTGAGCAAAAGTGAAGAAATCTAGTTTAAGCCAAGTAATGTTAGTGTCGACCGAGCATCAGTATATGCCAAGTAAATTTAGTGTTGATCGAACATCAATTTATGCCAAGTGACAGGAAATTGTCGAGCGATAGTGTTAGCCGAGGAAAATAGTTTGAAGAGATGATCAAGTTATACAGTGATGACCGAGGAGATGAACACAGTATTGACCGAGTGTCAGTAATTTACATTTGGAGGAAGAATTCATATTCCCAGTCAACATAGTTGAATTCTTGGGTTATGTAAATCATGTTGACTTTATTATTTATTGTATGGAGAATTTAATACATGGTAAATCATTTTATTATGGATTCAATGAGGAGATTGAAGATGTATCTAGAAGAAAGGATGAAGAACTTAAATGTTGGAAGGATTCGATGAATATTACCTAAACCTAAGATATACGGAGGAGATTAAGCGATAAAAGATGGATCTACCTATTGAGGAGGTATAAAGGTAAACCTAATTGTGCGATTACAAAGTATGTTGGAGTTGTTGTTGTTATTGACTAATAAGTCTAAGCAGAAGGCTGAAGGTGAAGGAGTTGATCAGAGTTTTGATTGCTTGAAGAGAATTTTGAGTAGATCAGTGACTGAGATGGAAATGGAACTCAATCAGTAAATCAGCATATATGTGTGAATTGGATCTATTATTTGCAAAGTGAGTTGTAGGTTTTTCAGATTAGAAAATACTGCTACTTTCTAATCATTGTATCAGTCTAAATCCTTTAATCAAGGTTGACCTAATAGTCATTGTTTAAATCCTTTAATCAAGGTGGAATTCTAATGGAATGTACTTAAATCCTTTAACCAAGTCACTTTTGACAGTGTTTAAATCCTTTAACAGGGTCACACCTAGCAGTGTGTTTGTAAACCTTTAACAAGGTTGGCTTTTCACAGAGCTCACTTTGGAAGAGTGAATATATTAGTAACATGTTACAAAGTGTTTTTTCCCAAATTGGGTTTCCACTATAAATCTTGATTTTATACTTGTGTGAATGTTTTGATGTGAATGTTTCTATATTCTACAAGTTAATTACTTTTGGATAGTGGATTGCATGTTATATGTTTCTGGTATATCTATATACTTTAGAGACCAAGTTGTGTTGGTGATTAGATCTGAGATAGTTAAAGTGTTTAAAAGTTCAATTTGTACATCTAGGCCTGAGAACAACTGATTCACCCCCCCTCTCTATTTTTTTAAATAATATTAACACTAATAGGGATAGATCTTCTAACAAGGATACTATACTCTCAGTACATCATTAGTGAGTGTTAATCCCACCAGGGTTTTACCTTTAATAGAGTTTCCTCAACAACAAAATATTATGTTGTTGTGTTGGCATTCATTGTGTTCATTGGATTTGATATTGTTGCTATTCAAAGTTTAAAGCTTAATAATCTATCATACAACTAATTCACCCCCCTCCCCCTCTCAGTTGTATTGTGGACTATTATTCCTAACAATCGGTATCAGAGCTATTGGTCCTTAGAGAGAAAGCTTAACAACTTGAATTGATCTTGGAAATGGCATTCTATAGGAAGGATAGTCTGAAATTTGATCCTAAAAACTTTGACAGTTGGAAGAACAAGATGTGAACTCATTTGCTATGTTTGGGCATCGACTACTAGTTGATTACAAAGAATAAGGTAGCTATGAAGACTAAAAATGACTTGTTATCAGCTATTGATGATGAAAAGAAGGTATTCTCATACAACATGGTCACAAGGGAAGCACTGATCAGTGCACTCACTGAAGGAAAATTTACTGAAGTTAAAGACTTGGATTTGGCACACCAGATTTGGACAAGATTAGAAGCATTATATGAAGGAGACAAGTTTACAAAGAGAGAAAAGTTATAGAACTAGAAAACAAAGATGGAGAAGCTACAAATGAAGGATAATGAAAGTGTTACAGCTTGTGTATAAAGAGTTACAGAGGTTGTGATTGGAATAAAAAATTGTGGAGGCACCTTTGAAGAGGAAGAAGTCATTTCAAAGACTCTTAGATATTTGACACCTATTTACAAGACCAAGATTCAGGCTATACAAGAGATTATACCTTTGACTCTGAACTTTAGCATAGAAATGTTGATTGCAAAGGTAACTAATTTTGAAGTTGCAAAAATGGGAGATTCTATACCTAAAGTTGAATCTGCATTTAAGGCATCTACACATAAGAAGACAATGTCTGCACTTCCAAGCACCAACAGTGAGAACCTAAAAGAGGAGCTTGGAGAATATGTTTAATAATGGGAACAAATACTAACAGAAGAAAGAAAGATAGATTAACTTGTTGCATTGATCGTTAGGAGAGAAAAGAGAGGTAAGGGTAAATTTGAAGGAAAGTTACCTTTGAAATGTTTTTCATGCAATAAGGTAGGTCACTTTACATCTAGATGTCCTACAAGAGTTCCTAAGCACAAACCTAAGTTTTTCAAGTCTAAATACTCAAAGGATAAGGAATGTTATTATGCTAGTGAAGGTATTTCTGATGATGATGATTTAGATTATGAGGAGATTGGATTTGTTTCTATTAAAGATGAACTAGTACACGAGGAAAAGGCTTTAGTGTCACATGTTGATAAGAAACATGAATGGATCATAGACAATGGTTCTTCACATCATATGACCAGAGACAAAAACAAGTTTGTTAAATTAGTGAAGTATTATGGTGGTGTTGTAAGATTCAGAGACAATCTTCCTAAACCTATCATAGGAGTAGGATCTATTACTCTGGATGGAAAGACTAATACTGATAATATACTGCTTCTTGATGGACTTAAGCATAACTTGTTGAGTGTTGGATAGTTGATGGACAAAGAGTTTCAATTACAATTCAATGATGATAAATGTTTTATCAGAAGTAAGGCAGGAAAATTGATTGCAACTAGTACTAAATCTAGAGGTAATGTATTTGAATTAAATACATCTAGAGCCTCTTGTTTTATTACGAAGGTAGATGATAGTTGGTTATGGCACATAAGATTTTGTCATGTTAATTTTGATAACATTGTGAAGGAAGGTTTGACTAATGCAGTAAGAGATCTACCGAAGATTGTGAAACCATCTAACACTGTATGTAGAGAATGTGTTATGGGAAAATAGACTAGAAGAAGTTATAAAAGAAAAGCATATACATCAAAAGGAAAGTTGGATCTGGTACATATAGACCTATGTGGACCTACAAGGACAAGATCATATTGTGGTGAAAGGTATTTCATACTTTTTGTTAATGACTTTTCTAGAATGATGTGGGTCACTTACTTAAAAGAGAAATTTGAAGCATTTGATAAATTCAAGATATTCAAGGCAAAAGCAGAGAATAAATCAAGTTTAAAGATAAAATGTTTGAGGTCAAATAGAGGTGGAGAGTTTACTTCAAACTTATGCAATTCATATTGTGAAGAGCATGGAATACAAAGACATACATATGCTCCTAGGACTCCACAACATAATGGGATAGCAGAGCGAAGGAATAGAACAATATTGGATGCTTCTAGAACAATGTTGCTTGAAGGAAATACATCTCATGTGCATTGGAGAGAGGCTATTGGGACAACAGTGTACACATTGAATAGAGTTCAAATCAGATAAGGTACAAGTAAAACTCCCTATGAATTATGGTTTGATCATACTCCTATTGTAAAATATTTCAGAATATTTGGTAGTAAATGCTATATCAAGAGAGATGATGAGATAGGGAAGTTTGATGCTAGAAGTGATGAAGAAATTTTCCTTGGTTACTCTACTAAGAGCAAGGCTTACAAATGTTTCAATATGAGATTAAAGAAGATGATTGAAAGTCACAATGTAAGGATAGATGACATGTTTTAGATACAAGAAAGAATTTATGATTGTAATCAAGATATAGAGATCAAGGAGGCCGCTACACTAGAAGAAGAAGAAGAACCTATTGAGACTGAATGCAAAAATGAGACTTGTGATGATGACACAAATTATTGGTAATACTAATCAAGGGGTAATGACTAGATCAAAGGCTAGAGAAGAATTTTGTTTGCTTTCTCAAGTTGAACCAAAGAATAGAGATGAAGCTTGTAGAGATTAATCTTGGATAAATGCTATGAAGGAAGAGTTAGATTAGATAGAGAAAAATAACACTTGGGAATTGGTTCCTAGACCTAAGAACAAAAATGTATTAGGAACTAAGTGGGTTTTCATAAACAAAATGAATGAAGAAGCATTTTTAGTAAGAAACAAAACAATATTGGTATGTAAAGGTTACTCACAACAAGAAGGCATATATTTTGAAGAGACATTTTCTCCTATTGATAGTGTTATACACTGAATTTGTGCCTTTGATCTCAAGCTCTCTTGGTCTTGATAATCCAGTATAACAAGGGAATCATCTCAAGGTTGTGGGACCTTTGCTAACCGAGATGAGACCTCCAAGTTCTAGGTTGGTTCCTCTTGGATAGTCACCTTAGTTTGCTCTTAGACAGGAAAGTAAATCTTTTGAGGGAAAGGGTTAGAATGAGTGCATAAAAGGGAAATGACTGAAAGCAAACTACCTATTAGGTGATGCACCGAAACTAGGGTTCGGATCTCAGTATAGAGGGATGAAATTAGTGAAAGACCTAGGTCTAGGAGATTACAACTCAATGAATAGGGCTGCATAAATATTTTATAGAGGGGTCTGCAGTAAAGGAATACTATGTAGGGAAAAGGGAATTTCTCAAGACAGATGTACTCCTAAAGAGTTAGACACAGACTATAACCTGCAAACAAACATTCATCTATGCAATTGGGTATAGCAATGAGACAGATTGTCGAGGGTGGAAGTATGCCCACAAAAGCATTCGAATCAAATCATTCATAAACATACACATGAATTGCAAAAAGAAAGAGGAATCAGGAAACTTGAGATATCATTGAAAACATGCATACACTTTGATCCAATAAGAGATAATCCACACAAGAAAGCATAGGGACATAAAAAATGTCACAGAATGCTTTGTAATATCTGAACAATCAATGAAAATTTAACAATTGCAGAAAGCCAAAAGGGCAGGAAAATGCCACAAATTGCTCTCTGAGAAAGAAACCTTCTTTTTACAATTACTGGATTCTGAGCACTATAGGCTCCAAAAAATGTTATATACAAACTCAACTGCACGCAGGCAGGAGTCAAAAAAATTAACCAGGGTACATATTTTTCCAATTTAATAACCAACCCTAGCAGTCAAATCTGATTATAAAAGATATTCTTGCAACATTAAAACTGATCAGATAAAAGACCCATCCTTGTATCGAAAACAACCTACAGACACAACAGCCTAGATTCATCAACCTCTCTGCAAATTGGCCCTACCATGAATGCATAAACGTACCCTACTGGGACAAAGAATCGACCCTTGACGGCCGCCCACACCACCCTCATCAACTCCGCAACCTGCAACTAGAAAATGTCTTGGCGACATCAATTTTTTGAGCTACCACACCGCTGCAACCATCTCACAGAAAAAAGCCCGCCAAAACTAGCCACACTGCTTGAAAATACCACTGGTCGCATGATCGCATGAGTCCGAAAGGCTTCATGCGACAAGCCTTTGAGAATCTACCTCTGCTTGCCACACAAGACACATGACCCCGCCAAAACTAAACTGCCAACCATGCGAACCAACAGGAACTGGACACCTTGGCTAGACCCACGACCACACCACAAGAAATGCCCCTTAGAATCCAATGGTGGTCGCATGATCACATGGGATCAGAAGATCCCATGCAAACATGCGACCACCGTAGATCTTGCATCTACGAAGCCACATGCTACCAGGCCCGCAACAACCTTCACCGACCGCCAGCCAGCCACTGAGAAGTGGACACATCACCTCCCATGGACCCACCAGCAGCTGCTGAAGTCTGTTTTACTTGACCGCTAGAGGCTTGTTGCATGGTCGCATGCGGTTAGGAAGCCGCATGCGATCATGCGACAAGCATGAAACCGCAAGCTTTGTCATTACCTTGCCTCAAGACTGTTGACTGGCTATAAACCCCCGTAACCACAAACAGTTAGTCGCATGGGCACATGGGATCAGAAGATCCCATGCGATCATGCGACCAGCTGGAAGATGCTACCCATTGACTGCTTGGAGTTAACTGCCAGACGTTTGGGCCCGCAAGACCTGATTTTAACCTTAACTCGACCTTCACCTTGGGTTCACCGCCAATCTTTGCTGATACTACATCAACGGTTGTCATATGATCTCATGGGATCGGAAGATCCCATGTGATCATGCGATAGTCGTCGGATCTTTACTACACTGGCACGACTTTGAGGAATTGGGACCTGCCTGGTCGGAGTTGCACACTTGAAGGTAAAAAACATAGAGAATTTTTGGACTGAAAGTTAAAAAAACATCCTAAGCCTTCATAGAGAAGGTCAAAAACACACTGGGTTTTCAGGCCAAAAGGCAGAAAACACACTAGACTTTCGACACTAAAAGGCAGAAAACACCAAGGGTTTTGACACTTGAGCATTTCTTTGGAAAATACGACCGTGGCCAAAAATGAATGATAGGGAATTTTTGGGCAACAGATAAAATAGAAGTTGTGAGATTATTCTTCGCTTATGTTGCACACAGGAACTTCAAGGTATATCAGATGGCTGTGAAATCTACATTCTTGAATGGGGATCTTGAAGAAGAAGTATATGTAGAACAACTTGATGGATTTCCTCTATGCGAAGATGGAGACATGGTTTGCAAGTTGAAGAAGGCATTGTATGGGCTGAAGTGAGCTCCAAGGGCTTGGTATGCAAGGTTAGACAAATACATACTTCAGCTTGGATTTAGAAAAGGTAACGCTGACAGTAATTTGTATTTAAGAACTAGTGAAGATGAAGTTGTGATAATTGAAATTTTTGTTGATGATGTTATCTTTGGAGGCAATGATGAATTGTGTGAGAAATTTTCTAAAGAGATGGAAAATGAATTTGAGATGTCCATGATAGGTGAAATGAAATTCTTTCTTGGACTGTAAATAAATCAGAGCAAGAATGACATTTTTATTTCATAGACTAAATATCATAAAGAGATGTTGAAAAAGTATGGAATGGAAAACTGTAAACTAGTTGGTACACCCATGGTGACTGGTAATTGTATACACCTAAAAATGGTCACCTAGACTATTAGCCCCCATTTGCTAAATCATCAATTGCTTGTTCTTGATCAAATCCTAGTCCTATCATTTATTTGATTATTTTCTATGGGCTAACCATCTTATCCTAAGTCTTTATTTAATTAAAAGGAATATTTCCTCCCCTTTTATTAAATAAAAAGCCCCCACTTTTCCTCTTATCCTAAGTTGCACAAATAAAGCATTATTCTTATTTTATAAAAAGGGAAAAAGCACTTTTTGTCTCATATGGACACAAAAGTCAATTCTTATTTTCCTATTAGAGGATACTTGTGCACATGGATTGCTCCTCTTTTAAGCTCCACCGTTGATTAAATCTTTTGCCTCTTAATCTCCATGGTCCATTCCTCCTCATTTCCTTTAAAATGAGAGCTCTCTTCTTCATTCTAGATCCCCAACTTTTTATGCTAACTTTATGCTGCAAAATTTCTAAGTCACTTTGGAGCTTTTGAAGATTTGGAGCATTCTTAGCATCTACATCTCATTCTTGCATTCTTAGCTTAGCTTCATATTTATGCTTTCTTAGATTAGCTTCATTTCTATGCTCTAGATTAGCTCACATAGATTAATTAGCTTGGGTTGTAATACTTGCATATTTTCTTTCATAGCTTAGCTTACATTTCCATTTCTAGCATAGCATTGCATTGCATTTTCATTCTTGATTCTTGAGGATATTGGCATTCTTGCCCTTGTCTTCATTGAATCTCCCATTGCATGGTTTACTAGCAAGGTTATAGGCTAAATAGCTCTAGCTGATAGCATTCTTAAAAACCCTTGCACTCCATGCCTAAGGAGCTATGGATCGATTTGTGAGGGCTCATTCTTGAGTTTCCTTGCATGTAATGATTCATAGAAGTGTGACACATTTATAGCACACATTTTTGGTGCCCACCGTGGGGCAGAGTAGATAGGCTTTGCCCTTTAGTTTCTTGCATTTTCGTCATTTTTTGGATTATTTTTCAAAAAATTTGCAGGTTCTGGTTCTCTGTCTCAGAGTATCATGCGATACTTCTCAGGTATATCGCGCGATATACCTTACTATACGCGTGTGACACTTCGCGCCAAAGAAGAATCGCACGACAGTATTGAGGTATATCACCTAGTGTCATGCGAAGTATCGCCCGCCTATTGTGAAGTATATCACCCGGACTGAGGTATATCGCCCGGCTATAGGAAACCGTGTCGCGCGATACTGGTGAAGTCTGAGGTATATCGCCTGAACCTGACAAAGAGCTATTTTTGGGCTATTTTATCTATCTTGCAAGTTTCAGGTTCTCTGCTATCTTTTTGAAATTTTTTAAAATTTCCAGTGTTTTCAAATCCATGCCACTCCGGAAAATGGGTGCCCTTTTTTTTTTTTTTTAATTTTGCAAATGGTATCAAAAGTTTAAGTGTGATATATTGTTGAAAAGGTCTTTCCGAGCCTAATCCAACCATGATGGTTTCATTTTCAGATTTTATCATTTGATCAGTTTTTTTTGCAGATTATCTAAATTTTTTTCATGTACTAATCATTGTTAGATTTTGGATTTTGATTCTCCTAACTCTTGTTGGTCTAACAAGTTATGGTTGTAGGTGCTTCTTGCTTGAAATTTGCTAAAATTGCATGTCAAAGAGGGCTACTAATGGTTTTTGCAGGGCTGCCCTAAGCATAAAAACCAAATCAAGTGCTTGTTTAATTGCTTTCTTTATTAAGTGCGGCATATACTAGTTGTTTCCTTTCATAGGCACTTAATACCTTGTTGTAGAAATTTTGAGGTGGTAGGAGAGTATGCTCTTCACCCTTGTGGTGAAACAGAAATCTTGACCCATCTTGGGATTTTGAAAGCAAGGGGGTAATTGAATCTTTTCTTGGTATGTTTGGGAGAGATTCTTGAGATAGGGGAGTATGCTCTTCACCTTTGTGGTGAACCAAAAACCTTGAACCTCAAGATTTAATCTACTTTTTGTTTAGTATATGGATTCTTTAGCGGCCTGCTCTTGAGTAATCAAGAGGAACGACCCAAGTGGGGACAACCTTGTCATAATTTTCCTTGGTGGCAAGTGATTCCAACTCACTATAATCTCAAGGCTATCGAGGACACAAAACCTTGGTAGACATAACACTTGTCTTCGCTTGATGTGAGTAGTTCATGGGATTGTGACCATGGGGAAAGCATTGAGAAAGAATGCTTAAGGTACTCTTGAGGCCGCAAGGTCCTATTCCTTTATGAGGAGCAAGAGGGGTGTTATGAATGGAAGCCCTTACTACGAACCATTAGATAGAGGCCATCTTATTTTAGCTGCTTAGCTTCTTGGTGCAATGATTGATCCAAGTGGACTTAACTCGGATCACCCCAAGACACTCACCATATGTGTTCCTTTGGTTGTGTTTTTGACACTTCCATGACAACGTCAATATCTCTTGTGGGCAACCACTTGGTGTGAGGCAAGGGAGCATCAAGTTGTGGGCCACATTGCTAAGTAATGAGCCTTGTCCTTCTAGGTAGTAATTGATTCAATTGTCTTCGATTGTGCTATACCAGTGACAATGTTCTCAACATTCAAATAAATGATAGCATTCATAAGGTTCTCTATTTTGATATCACAAGTGCTTGTCTTGGCAAGGTTGCCTTTGCCCTTGTTTCAAGTGTTTTATGACATGTTTGATCACCTACTGTTTGCAAACTTGTCTGATTACTACTTTCACTACATTTGGAACCAACAAAACTGAACAAATTGCTTGCCAAACTGAAACATTGACCAATTGCTTTCAAAACTAAGTTTTTCACGTTCACTGGTCAAGAGTCGCATTGTTTGCCTAGGAACTATCGCACAAAGTTATTTTGCTATCTCACTGCTACTTGCAATCCAAAGTTGATTTGTGTCACTTCCAATCATCCTTGGTCAGTCCAGGTCAAACCTTAGGTGCTATGTCATGTTGCTCAATATCCAAATGAATTTCAATGGTGTCAACTTGCTCAAAATGGCTCTTGGTCACCTTTCTTCCACATCTCTCATGTCTTCCTAGTCTCCCATTTTCATCCTTTCTCTTCTTTCTTCATGCTTCTTTCTCTTCTTCCTAAAATTTTCATGTCCTCTTGATTCTTTTCCTCTTATTATCTAGTCTACCTTCTTCTATTTCATCTCTTCTATTCACTTCTTTCATGCTTGATTCCTCGTCTTCTAGAATCATGAGTTTCAACTATCTTGCTATAGAACCTCTCTTGAGAAGGGATGATCTTGAACTCATTGCTCAATTCAAACAATATTATTTTTCCAACCATCCTGCAAGTCATCAACTTAAGGAAAGAGTAAACAAAAAGATGCTTGAGTCTGATGCCTTTGCTAGGATTATAGACATGATTCTCTCACAATCTCCTTCTTCCAAACACTCTTTATCTTCTAGGTCTTCTCATCATTCCTCATCTTCCACATCTTACCATGCCTTTTCCAAACATTATTCTCCTTCTTCAACTTCCAAATCTTATCATGACTCTTCTAAACATTATTTGAATTCCTCATTATCCAAGTCCTCTTCCTACAATAAGTCTTCAATTTCCTCTTCTTCACGATCTTGTTCTTCCTCTACTTCCCCCAAGAGTCTTTCTTTTCTTTGTGAGCCATACCATAATGAGCAACGTGACAATCCTTGTAATACTTTTGATGACTATGATGATGGACATTGTAGTGATACTTATGACACCTCTATTCCTCAGAGTCCTCCTAGTCGCAGACTCATGCTTACTGAAAATGGGTTGTCGTATTGGAGAGATTGTGATGGTGATCCATATGATTCTGATTTCGAAAGAGAGTTTGGTTATGTTTGTAAACAATACCTTGATGATGATCCATCTACTATGGCTGAGGACTATAAAATGCAACGCGCTGATTATAAACGTTACTACTACAAGAATCTTTCCTCTAAGAATTCCACTGCTGAAAATCAAAATTGCACTTCCGAGCAAGATCATGTTAATGCTGAACCTTTGTCTTGTGATAGTCCCCTTCCATCCCCTAATTCTTCCAATACTCATACATCTCCTAAAACTTCTGAGTCTTCCAAATCTTTCACAAATCCTTCATCCACCAAAGATCTTAATACTTTTCATGTAGTTCCCTATAGTTATCCTCAAGGGCTACCTCTTAAAGAAACTCAAGCTCACCTTCAATTTGCTGCAAATACTTCTAATGATGCTAAACTAAAAGATCTTAAGCCTTCGTCTGCCATAGTGCCTACTTCAGCTAATTCTTCACCATCTCTTCTAAAGTCTTCCATACAATCCCAACATGCTTCCTTGTCCTTAGAAGTGGCTCCATGTCAAGAAGACTTTAAAAATGATAAAGAAAAGAATATAGAAAAAGATCAAGATCAAGAACCCTCCATTTCATCCAATTATTTTCATGATGTCTCTAATTCATTTCATGGTTCCTTTGATCCTCTACGCTCTTCTGCATTCATTCCACCATTTCCTAAGCAAGATCAAGCTACTACTTGCACCATTGAGCTTATTGACAATCAAAATAACCTTACCACACTTGCACTTTCCAAAGATGATGTTTCCATTAAGGTTATTAAAAATAGTGTTGTTACTTCTGATGTAAAGCCTATTGAAAATCAAAAGAAAGTTGATACGCTTATGCTACCCAATGATCCTTGTCAAGATCAAAGTCTTCCATCTTCTTGTTCTACCACTCCATGCTCACTTCCGCTTTCTACTCTTCCTAAGTCTTTGCAAGCTTTGAACAATCATGTCGAAGAAGTTGGTCCTATTCAAGATGTTCACAATTCTGTTGAAAATTCCAATGCTCACTCCAAAGATGCTGATATCCTTGGTTGTCATATAGATGCTAATGAACATATTGATTATCCTTTTGCATCTTCCACTTCCATCCTTGGACCTCTCCCATCACTGCTAAGGGATTCATGTCTTCCCTCCATCTTGGGTCCTTATGTCCCTTCACTTTCCCCTCCTAATTCTCCTAATTCATCATCCATTTTGGGTCCTTACGTCCCTCCATCTCCTATCTTTCCTCGAGATCAACATAGATGCATACCCTTGAATCCTTTTCATCCACTCACCCATCTAAACCAGTCATATCATCCTTCTTCTTCCACAAGTCCCAAGTCTTTTGGAAGTAACTTGAATGTTCAATACAAGAAAAAAAAGCAATACAAGAATCCATCAAAAAAAGAAGATCACCATGTCTCCTCTAATCGACATGGAAGTATAAAGTCAAAAGAGATATCTAAGAAGAAAACTACAAGACAAGTATGGGTTCCAAAATCCATCATTGAAGATATTCTCTCTAAATCATCAAAAGGAAATAAAAATCCTAAGGCTATATGGATTCCAAAATCTCTCTTGAAAGAGTCTAATGTTGAGAAACAAGTGAAGTTGACATTCAAGCTTCCAAAGGCTTCCACTTCATCTTCTTCCAAAAATATTTTTCCATTCCATGTGCCTGAACCACAACCTCTGCTAAATATTCGCTATATTCCTTCTCGTATTCCTTCATTCACATTTCCTTCACCCTCTCGCCACCCTTCAAGGTGTGTGTCGATGTTGATCTTGCCTTCCCTTCCATCTACCCTATCACAATCCTTCCATTCATTATCCTTCTACCTTCTATCTTTTTTCCTCATTTGCTTATTCCTCCTATCTTCTAACCTCACTTGCTTTACATAAAACCTTATTCTCCATTTTTCTCTTCCATCTTCCTTTCCCTATCAGCATCTTTGAGCATATCATTTTGAATCCTTGACATATTATGGTTTATCATTTCAAGGAGCATTATCTGCAAAGCTTACCTTCTTCTAGAAAAAAAGAAAAAAGAAAAAAAAATTGAAAATGTGCCATGGTGAAAACCTGGAAACAGGCACCTTGGTAGCAAAAGTAAAGAGAAATAAATTCATCTTATGGTGAAAACCACTCTCTTGTGGTGCCTTGGATAAGTACCGTGATGAAAACCTGGCAATCAGGCATCATGCGTAGTTCTTCTACATATTTCATCCATTCCGTCTTCTCTCTTTGATCTTGGCAATGTTGACCTATACACGAACATTTGGCTATCTTGTGAGCTACCTTATGATGATCTTACTTTCATTCCTTTCATGTTTAGCCTTCATATTTATTTTCCTCCATTCATTCTAGCCTTTCGCTATCATTTTCCCCCTTGGTCTTGATCTAATAAAAAAGAGTAAAACATGATGCTATGAAGTCTCTTGACATGTCTACTCCTTTGGACTACATCTTTTCCTACTCTTATACCATGCTTTTGAGGCTTATCCTATGCTGGCCTTTTATTGCTTATCCAAATTTGCTTTGCATGATAATTTTTCCCTAGCTTGGGTACTCTTCAGGAGTTTGACTTTGAGGATTTCTTCCTTTCATTCGCCTTCATTCTCCTTTCCTCCATCTCAGTCACCAGCTTGCTAATACCTCTTGTTTTTCACCTTGCTAGACATTAGGACTACATGATGTGATCTTGCTTGAGAGTTTGATGCCTATTCTATTTGGGGGCATTCTTTGTACATACTTTATGATCCTAAAAAAATGACAAAAAAAAATTGATATATGATGCTGAAAAAAATCCTAAAAAGCATAAAAAGTACTGAAAAAAAAAGAGAGCATCCTAGTGAAAACCTACCAATAGGCGCTTTGATGTCTCACCCAGAAAAATCAAAAAATTCAAAAAATCAAAAACATTGAAAAAGTGCCTTGGTGAAAACCTGGAAACAGGCGCCTTGGTAGCAAAAATACAAATTTTTTTATAAAAAGTCATGAAAAATTTGCAATAAATCTATCAAGTGGTGAAAACCTGGAAACAGGTGCTGCTTGAGACCCTCTGTACCTATGTCTATCAGTCTTGCGTGGTGCTCCTTTGCTCCACTTCTCGCTTTGCCTCTCCTAGCTTGGAATTGATTCTTGTCTTTGTCTAGGGGGCATACATTGTTTAAGCTTATCTTGGGTCTCTTTGTGCGTCTGGGTTTCTTAGGCACCTCGTAAATGGTGTTTTTCAACACCACCCCAACTATGTTTTTCAACACTACCCTAGCGTTGAGTGTTTCTTAACACTTATCAGATATCCTACCCGTAGTCTAGATGATGCAATATTTCTCATTGGCAAATGCGATACTCAAAGTTTGACTCTATGACCTACACACACACACTTGACTTGCTGAGATTTGTTTGACTTTATTTCTTTGTGTGCTGTCTATGATGATTTCTTTGCTGAGTGTTCTCCCCCTATGATCATTTTCGATGATGCATAGCTAGAAGACTAAGGGAATGAGAACATGTTTTATTGCTTTTTCTGCTTATGGTTATATTTTGTTGGTCCTACCTGTCATGAGCATTTATGCTGGTCTTACTTGACACTATGGACCTACAAGGTATTATCCTTGACTATTTTGCAAGTGCATGCTTATAGTCATCTTGACTTTCTTGTGTCTTGATGCGAGCATAATCTTGCTATATCAAACTTAGGTAATCTCACTGCACTAGTCATCTTGACCTCCATGTCTTTGATGCTTAGGTGGGATTTCCACATTTCTATCTGATATAGATCATATTCAGATCCACATAGTTATTCTAGTGTATATTGTATGATCTTGCGATGCTACCAATAACGCTCAATGATGAATATTAGATGTCTATTAGCATTGTGACCTTGCAAGTAAACCACTTTTCATGTAGCTTGCATTCTTAGGTTCATGTTAGTTTAGTTTTGCATCTTGCATATGGAGAGAGCTCTCCTTTCTCTTTCATGCACTTGTTAATCAACTACGCTCACCTTTCACTTCTTCCCGATCATGTCTTTCACTTCTTGTCTTTCATATCACATCATTTTCTCTTCATTTCAGGATCGAAACCAAAATCTGAGTTCACCTTGATCACCCAACTCATCTTTTTCCTTCTTCCATGCAGTTGGTTAACCTTTTGAGGCCTGATCCTTCGATCTTCATTGGGGCATTCTTCACCTCTTCATCCCCATCTCTTTCAAACTTCTAGTCTTTCATTCACTTTCAAATCCCAAGTTCAACTCCTCTCTCTGTGGTGTTTACGGGTTGAGGGACCGATAGTTCATGCCCCGTGTCCCATGTGTGGGGCATATCTTCACTGCTTGATGGTTATTCTATTCTCTTTCTTCGATTATGATTTCTAGTGATTTGATCATGTTGCTCTTGCTTCTACATTCCCTCCACCTGGATTTCGCTTTCGATCCCGAGGGGGTAGACACATCATATATTATTGGCTCTCTTTCCTAAGTGTTCAGTATTGTCGCTACTAGGATGACCATGTAGGATTTGCTATCTCTCTGCACTTCATTCTTTGGAGTCAGATCGCTATTTGCTTTCTTTCTTGGCTGTCTTCTTGCCTTCTTGGCTATCTGCTTGCCTTGTTGGCTATCTCTTGCCTTCTTGGCTGATCTATTCTTTGACGTAATGTGTTCCCAAATCGATCACACATTAGTCAAAGAGGGGCAAATGTATACACCTAAAAATGGTCACCTAGACTATTAGCCCCCATTTACTAAATCATCAATTGCTTGTTCTTGATCAAATCCTAGTCCTATCATTTATTTGATTATTTTCTATGGGCTAACCATCTTATCCTAAGTCTTTATTTAATTAAAAGGAATATTTCCTCCCCTTTTATTAAATAAAAAGCCCCCACTTTTCCTCTTATCCTAAGTTGCACAAATAAAGCATTATTCTTATTTTATAAAAAGGGAAAAAACACTTTTTATCTCATATGGACACAAAAGTCAACTCTTATTTTCCTATTGGAGGATACTTGTGCACATGGATTGCTCTTCTTTTAAGCTCCACCGTTGATTAAATATTTTGCCTCTTAATCTCCATGGTCCATTTCTCCTCATTTCCTTTAAAATGAGAGCTCTCTTCTTCATTCTAGATCCCCAACTTTTTATGCTAACTTTATGCTGCAGGATTTCTAGGTCACTTTGGAGCTTTTGAAGATTTGGAACATTCTTAGCATCTACATCTCATTCTTTCATTCTTATCTTAGCTTCATATTTATGATTTCTTATATTAGCTTCATTTCTATGCTCTAGATTAGCTCACATAGATTAATTAGCTTGGGTTGTAATACTTGCATATTTCCTTTCATAGCTTAGCTTGCATTTCCATTTCTAGCATAGCATTGCATTGCATTTTCATTCTTGATTCCTGAGGATATTGGCATTCTTTCCCTTGTCTTCATTGAATCTCCCATTGCATGGTTTACTAGCAAGGTTATAGGCTAAATAGCTCTAGCTGAGAGCATTCTTAAAAACCCTTGCACTCCATGCCTAGAGAGCTATGGATCGATTTGTGAGGGCTCATTCTTGAGTTTTCTTGCATGTAATGATTCATAGAAGTGTGACACATTATAGCACACAGTAATAAGATGACAAATGATGATGAATCAAAGTGTGTTTTTCAGACCAAGTATAGATCAATGGTTAGAGGATTACAATATCTGACTCACACTAGATCAGATATTGCTAATGTTGTTGGGATTGTGGCTAGATATCAAGCAGAACCTAAAGAGACACACCTAGTTGTTGTGAAAAGGATACTTAGATATCTGAAAGGAAAAATGGACTATGTCATATGGTATGATAGAAATGATAGCTTTGAACTTCATGCTTATACTGATGTTGATTGGGCAGGGAATATTGAAGACGAAAAGAGTACTAGTGGAGGTGTAGTTTTCCTTGGGAAAAAGTTGGTTTCATGGCTAAGAAGCAAGATTGTATAGCTCAATCTACTGCTGGATCAGAGTATGTTGTTGTTGCTATTAATTGCACTCAAATTGTTTGGATGAAATAAATGTTGAAGGATATTGGAATAACTTTTGATGAACTAGTGGTTATCCATTGTGATAACACCAGTATAGTGAACATGTCAAAGAATCTTATGATGCACTCTAAGACTAAGCATATTTCTATTAAGTATCACTTCTTGAGAGATAAGGTAGCAGAGAAGGAAATAAAGTTGGAATACATTAGCATAAAGGAACCGATTACAAATATCTTTACAAAGCCATTGCCAAAAGATACCTTTGAATATCTCATAGGTATGCTAGGGGTTCAGGCCCCTCCTAGTCAGAATTAAATGATGTAGGGATGCATCAATCCAAAGGTTTTCAGAGCCTTATCATATTCTGGACTTGATGTAGGGATCTACTCCTCAAGGGGAGTGATCATGGAAGAAAGGTTTTGAAGGCAGTTGTTGACTTATGACACCCTTTGCCATTGTTGTCAAAGGGAGAGTGTTGCTATGAGAAAATCCCTACTGAATGAGGAGATTGTATGAAGAGATACTATGAGAAGGTGTACTATGAGAGTACTGTAGGGTTATAGAACTTTGGGTTAATGGATTTTCTCATATGTTGACATCAATGCCAAAGGGGAAGATAGTTGGGTATTGCTAATGCATTGGGGATATGGTTGATACATTTAATATGTTTGATCACTACGTTGAGTGATGTTGGAGTTGTTGCTATTGTCATTAGTGTTTTGTCACTGATGTCAACATATGTTTCTGTGAAGAGAACAAGCTGGTTACTACAATGTATGGACCTTGTACAGATGTTTCACAATGTGTGAAGTCAAATGAATGTATAGGAAGATGTTGTGATCTTATATCCAAGATTGCATCATGTAATGTTGTGTATTGGCTGGGTTACAGATGTTTTGGTGAAGATTGGTTATCGGACTATGACAGTAGAAGTTGATAGAGTAAGTCTCTATGTTTCTGGTATATCTTTAAAAAGGTATGGATTTGGTGTATGCGAGTTTAGAGATGACATACAAGGTATTTAAGAATGTTCATTGGTCATCGCAAGTCACAAAGAGTAGAATGACATCATCTGTGGCGTGTGATTTGGGGAAGACTTATTGGGGAGCTGACTTCAAATATGTAGCGTGCATTTTGGTTGGCAAATGTAAATTAAGGATGTCAGTCCTTAATTGTTTTAATATAATAATTGAATACTTCTTTTAGATACCATGTGTATCTTAGCAAGGGTTTATGTAATTGTTTGTATATTAGGAAAGCCTAATCGGCCGACTTGGTCATATAGAATGTAATAGGGTATATATGTAAGATATTTTCTTTGGAAAATATATGGATGAGATGAATGTGATGTGAAAGATAATTATGAAAGCTGTGAGCTTGTGTCTACTAGATGTAGAGCAGAGGATTACCTGTGTACTTCATTGGAACTGATCAAGCAAAGACAATTGCTGCCAGATAGTTCAAAAGATTATGTATTTCTTCATATATACTTGTGTTGCGAAGAGTGAGTTTTGAAGGTGTATTTAACCTTCTTTGGGCAGTGAGCCCATCCTTCTTTCTTAAATCCTAACAGGGCATGTCCTCTAACAAGGACTATGTATTATAATGTTTTAATAAGCTCTTAACAGGGCTAGATCTTCTAACAAGGATACTATACTCTCAATACATCATTAGTGGGTGTTAAATGTTTTACCTTTAACATTGTTTCCTCAACAATAAAATATTATGTTGTTGTGTTTGCATTCATTGTGTTCATTGGATTTGATATTGTTGCTATTCAAAGTTTAAAGTTTAATAATCTATCATACAACTGATTCACCCCCCCCCTCTCAGTTGTATTGTAGATTGTTATTCCTAATAGAAAAATGTCAAATAACATTGAATCTCTAAAAATACCCCTAGAAATGTACAAAAGAGGAGAATATATCCCCCTCAACTCCCTCCAAAACAACATAAAAATAGAAACTACATTTTGAAAATGTTGGGTCAGATGTCTAACAAATCCCTCAAAAAGAGGTCCTCCAACCACTCCAAAAGATCTCCAAAAAGTGTGAAAGAATCCTTTGATGATGAACTCCTAATGAAAAATCCAAATTCATGCCAAGTATTCTTGAAAAATCTCCAATGAGTCACTCATTTAACTTTTAGTGAAGAAGAGTTACCAAAACATGTGGCAGAAAGAACATGCCACCACTACACCTCTAAGTCTCCATAAAGATGAAAACTCTTCTTTGACCCAATGATATCCACTTGGTACAAGGATAACACCACATCATCCTTTTTTAACTCCAAGTCAAAACAGAGTTCCATTTTTCCTCTTCCATCTATCTAATTCAAAATTGAATTAAATAATATTATTATTGCATTCAAAATTTTAACATTTAATTAATTGACTCATAAAAAGTCAATTAATCAATATTAATTACAACATTCTATGCAAATAATAATAAATTACATCCATTAATATTTATTTTATTAAGTAATATAAGAATTTATTACTTATTATATATATGAAAAACTTTTATGAAAAAATGACATCAAATCATACTTTATAAACAATATAAGTCTGTAGACTTATGAGGTTTAATCCTAACTTAGAATTAACATTTTATTTCTACATTTTCCTCTTTGAACCTTCTGGAGTTTGTCGTGGTTCGATGGACTTAGGGTTTTGATGAAGTTTCTCAGTGGAAATCATTGCTATTTGGAAGTTTACTAGAGTTTCTCACCATTCATGAATTCACTGAGGTATAATGTTGGCTCTTTGGTGTATGCCACATTGTCTAAGCTCTATATTTATACAAATCTGAAACTTATTTTATCAGCAAATTTTATGTTTCACTGATAAAACTGTCTCATGGCAAAATATACTTTGTATTGCTTGATTTTTTGAAGGTTTCCAGCATATAAAAAACCTAGTCGCGACTCTGAATATCTTTGTCCCTTTTGACCCATTGTTAACTTTTGAAGCTTTGTGTTTTTGGCTGAATGGAGATTCATGTTGTACTTAAGATTTTGAAGGAAAAAAACCTTCATAAACACATTTCGTGGCTTATCCTATATACTTTCTTAGATTTTTTGAGGGTTTTAATCTTCATGAACAAGATGTGGCTTTTCCATGCATATTAATCTTGTTGTGGTTGTGTATTTTTCCTTCATAACCATAACTTTTTGTAATATTTCTCATAGAACCTCAAACCTATGTATTTCCTTACTTGTGTCATGAACATATATGTGCTTATAAACCTTTTGCACAAGCACAAAACTGTGCATTCTTTCCTACTAGTCATAGCTCAATAAAGTCTACAAGCCGACCATGAAACACATTTACTAGCACATAATGGAAAATATTGCAATCATTGCATTCCATGAGAATTATTTTGAGGAAACCTATCAACAATATGTATTCCTTGTTTGCACTTCCACTTTCTGCATACATATCTATTAGAGGGAGGAAGGTATATGTTGATAAACTTGTTGTTGTTCTTAATTAGATCCCTTACTTTTGCCAATAACGTCATGTAGAACCCCGAAAGGGTTGAGATTTTAAGTTTATTTTAGTAACATTGTGCTTCGCATCATGTGTTCACTACAGAGGGCGCTACTTGTCCAAGTTATAGAGTTTTGAAAGAGTATGGGGAATCATCATCAAAGAAAATTATGATGACTCGCCACATGTCCAGCCTACGATCAGATCATCCAAAGGATCCAACAGGACCCACCATCTAAATATATGGTGCCACTTGTTCATTCGATGGAAAAAATGGAGGCATTTTCTTTTCATAAAGGCCTCTCCTCTACCATGATGGCGTGACTTTCAAAAAGGCATATGTGTCACACATGCCACATGCAAAAAGATGATAAAGATTACAAGGCTAGGATGCTTGAAACAACCATAACAATTGCCACGATGATCCTTCTAGGTGGAATAATCAAAGGCTCCTTCGACTACATTTCAAGATTCAATTTTGGGATCTCTTTCTATAAGAAACCTATGGGCACATTGTATAGTGGAGGTCTTTGGAGAGTTCATTTAGAGATGTGATTTCTATTCTAGGAGTTTTGTTCATTAGGAGAATACTATAATATAGTTGTATTTGCATTCTTTCGATCCTAGTCTTGTAATCTCTTCATATTTAATAGATGAAATATATTGGACTATACCTTGTGTTGCTTTTTTATGTATTTATTTCTATTTTGTAGAAGGTTTTAAGGTTCTATATCATTTTTGAACAAATTATATAACTATCATATGTTTCTTTCAGGCTCTTATAATCTACTTTTGATTTATAAGTTATTTGATCATTTCTGGTTACTCTTTCAATGCTTGTAGTCTAGGGTTATACCATGTCATTCTGTGAATAATTTTCTCTAAGAATAGTTATTTTAGTGGGATAATAAGGGAGTTTTCCTTGAGAGCTTTAATGGGTTCTTCTCGTGGAAGGATATGAATTCTTTGGTCTGTGTCCAAGATCTTTTCATCGCATTCTATTTCCAACAAGGAAGAGTCTGTGGCATTTTGTGCTCATTTATGGGGTTTGACATGCTTATTATTACTAATGAGAGTTCGAAGGGTCAAAGGGTTTCAAGATCTTTGGTGTATTTCCTTGGTTTTGTTTCAACTCTTTCCCCTTTCCCAAATCCACCAAGAGAAGAGTTAGCTTCTATAAAATCCTAGAGGTTTCTTTACAAGGTGCAATTCCTATACCACTCTTGCAAAGCTTCTAGACTACCCTCATTTAGGTAGGAGCCTAGATTTGGGATTAATAGTATGTCTGGTGGGAAAAAGCTTTCATAGCTAGAGAAGTGGTGCCTTCTTTAGTGTTTTTAGCCTTCAAGAGGCAGGTTTGAGGCACTTGGTGACTCTGTAACCCAAATTTTTTGGGCTAATTATAAAGGTATGCATCGAGTTCACTGTTCTACCCTTTCCCCTTTTCCCCTATTGATATATTATTAGTGTGCCCTTCCCCTTTCCTTATGCATTGAAATGGAGGGACATTATGGCTAGAAATACTTTTCCCCTCCTTTTCATAAAATTTTAAGCATTCTAGCTCTCTACCAACAATACCAGGCTAGGAGTGCTCATAGTTTTGCTCCATATTCCCTTGCCACAATTAGTTATGATTGAATTCTCAATGCCTACTACTTTCCTACTCCTACATATGCCCACCAGTCATAGGAGGTTCCCTTTAACTCCTATCAACATTCTTACCCTCCCACCCACAACCATAACATGGGAAGTTGAGAAGAAATCAACTTTAAGTAGATATTGATAAATCTCCAAGAAGAGTTGGAAGCTATTGAGGAGGAGTAAGAATATCACCACCAATGAGAAGAGCTTGATTATCAAGCTAACATATTGTAGAAGCAAGTTGATGTCCACATAATCCAACAAGAATAGTTCCTTGTAATACAAGTTGTTGCTAGAGAAGAAAGGACAGAGCAGATGAAAGATGTAGATCCAACTGATCATGAGGTCTCATCTACTCATAGGTTAGTGGAAATGGCTTTGGAGGAAGAGGGAAAAAAAACAAAGAGAAGCAAAGGAAGGGTTGGAAGAGGATATTGAGAAGGTTGTTCCCCAACAAACCTCACTGTAGGCATGGAACAAGGAAGATAGTAAAGAGGAGGAAGGTTCAGTCCCTCTTTTTGAGGAACTTCCATTCTTCATTGATATGGAGGAGATCAAGCAAAATATTGGCAACACAGTAAAGATAATAGTTCAGGAAGAAGATATTCTTGTTAGACCAAGCTATGTTACACAAGTATCTCTAGACCTTAAGGGAATCCTGGAGGAAATTGATGCTAAGGATGCCTTTTTGAGTGAATTCAATGCTATTTGCACATTTTTCAACCTCAAATCAAAGACTTTAGGTCTTGATGTGACAAGAGATCTCCTAGGCAATAAAGAAGCCATCAGAGTCTATCTTTGGTGGTTATCAAAAGGTGTAAGGGCTAGAGGAGTGAAAAGGAGGATGTCCCATTAGACATCTGGCTCAGATCTACTAGTCGTCGTTGGTCATTCTCACCTCTGAGCATGACGATGAGCTTCACAAAGAGGATCATCTTACACGTAGGCTACAAGAGGGAAATAATCAAACATGGGTGAGTGTCTTTATTCTCAGTCCTTGGGAGGAACTCTAGCATGTCAGACACCTTCCAAGCTTTCTTTTTTGGCTAGTTGTCCAGAAGCATGTAATATATCAAATTCTAGTTAGGAAGGGAAGCTACTTCAACAAGCTTGTCAATGAGTTTTTTTAAAAATTTTTTTAATGTAAATCTTTGTATATAATAGGTTAGGGGTTTTATTTTCCAAGAAGTGCTCTAAGAAAGTTGCATTCTTCTTAAGGGAATGCATGTTTTAGTTTCATATTTTCTTTCAAGCACATGTTAGAACATGTTGTTTTCTCTTAATCACCCTTCTTTATGACTCTTTAGCCAATGGACAAGGCATTGGTCTGCAAAACCAGAGATTCTAAGGTTCTTTCTTACTAGGATGAGATCCCTTGTGAGTCACCAAATGATGATAAACTTATCTATATTCTTAATCAGAGCCATTACTTTTACGAGTGAGGATCAAAACACCTTGATTAAACACATAAAAGATGTATCCTATCTTTGTGCTTTGCATCATATCACAGAGGACAATGTTGCAATCAGTTTGTTAGCTACATCCTTCAAACGAAAAGCTTCATGATAGTTTAAGAGGCTAGTGGTGGGTTCTATCATTGATTGGGACCCACTGATTCTTGAGATTTGTAAGCATTTTAAAGATAAATCAGATCATTTGTCTTAGGTGGAGCAGTTTTCCACCATTAAGAGGCCCCCCATGAGAAAATGACATATTTTAAATTTCATTTCCAGAGGACGTAGGAGAGAATACCTCAAATAGTAAGAACCTTTGTTGATCACACTTTTCTATATTATCTAAGGGATTTAAATAGTAACATATAGATGATGATGCAATCTATGGGAGGTATCACACTCCCGAGTGCTTATGATGTAGCTATTAGGGTTGAGAACAACCTCATACAGGCTGGTCAGATCTCCCCAAGGCCTCCTATGTCAATTTTCCAGTAGCACCAATAGTTCAATCACTAATACATTTACAAGAGGTCTCCATAGTTTTTATTCTAGCTATACTAGCATTACCAACACCTAATATGAAAACCAACAACCATGCAAATGCCCCTTCATCTCAATCTTCGGATCTACAAGAGATTAAGGGTATCTTACAAACATTTGGTAATGAAATGGTGAACATTAAGAAGTAGAAAAATCAAGGTTATAAACCCTATTAGCCCCCTTACCAACCACCTTATCAACAAAATTAGAATAATAGATCACCATATCAACCCAATTATCAAGGACAAAGGCAAAATTTTAACACTAGGTCATATCAGCCTTATAACCCCAATGTTGCTAGCTCTTTAAAAGAGCTTGTTCCCATCCAAAATAATTTGGCTCAGGATTACGAATGGTATTTTCCATGTAATCAACCACATAATTAGAATGCCTATACAAATGGTATCATTAACTAGGCTTTAATAGTGAAAATATCCCAAGTTCACAAGTAGGTGCCTCTAATGGATCCTCTAGACAACAACAAGGAGATCAAGAACCAAAAGTAAAACTTATTAATTGGAAGTTCAAAGATTTTTGTGGTATGAAACAGGTCGATACATTTGTTGTTGACAATATAAGAGGTAAAAAGAGGGCACTATTTGATGGACAACAAGTTTTTAGTCAATCTAATACTGAGGGTGTTCATACTTTTCCAAAGGGACATCTTGTATTAACAAATGAACAACCTATAGTTCTAACACAACCAACACAAACAACTTCCATTAATGTTGATAATGTTGCTACTAAGGTTCAACCTAAGGTTAGCTTGCCTTATTTTAATAATCTTAATAGTATGAAGAAAATAAATGTATCCATGTCCATGTGGGATACAGGAAGAGCAACTAATTATTCAAGTAGGCAATACCCAAACACAAGATATTCAAGATATTCTCCTTGATGAGTGGAATTTCAAACATCAAATAGAAGGTCCATATGAACATATAGGACATGTTGGTTTAGGCACGAGGCCGATTCATTCATACCCAACCTAGAAAAAAATGTAGAAAAGCAGTTTGGGCAGTAAGGTAATGAGGTGTGGGAGTTATTTTTTGATGGTGCAAGGAAAAAGGTTGGGGTTGATGGAGGTTTCATGTTGGTTTCCCCAAGTAATGGAAGGTATTATTCAACTTTTCGGTTGTGTTTTAATTGTTCCAATAATATTGTTGAGTATGAGACCCTGATCCATGGATTGGAATGGGTAAGAAGAATGGGCATTGGTTGTTTAAAGGTATATGGAGACAATGAGCTAGTAGTCATTCACGTAAGAACCCTTAACATTACTATGAATGAGCTGCTTAAGTATTTCAAACATAGGGTATGGGATCTTCTTGGTAGTTTTGATACACTTAATCTGATTTCCATACTACTAACAGATTGACTTCTATTGGTGTTAAATTTGATATTTTGAAAGAGATTAGCAAGGAAAAAACCAATCAACATGTCAGGGTCATCAAGACCTATTATACCTAATAATAACACACATGACATGTCTTTGAGAATGACCAACAAATAGTTACTTTTATAAGAGAGGAAGCTAAATTCTTGCATGCAAATGAAGAGAAGTTTCAACATCAATACGATGTCCAAATCATTAAGATGAAAAACAACAAGATGCCAAAGGATTTGGTCACCCTAGAATCAATTTTCAACACTGATGATGAGACTAGAAGGTCCAAGGCCAACATGCAAGTTCAACAGGAGCACTATGAGGAAGTTGAGGTATTTAAGGATAGATGCTCAAATTGGGTAAGGTATGTATACCAAAAGAACAACATTCATTTATTCAATTTTTTCAGGAGTTTAGTGATTTTTTTGCATGAGAATATAATGATTTGAAAGGGGTTTGATCCCCTTCTTTATCACCACACTATTGAGCTTGAACTTGATGCCAAACTAGTTAGGTAGAAATAGAGGCCTTTGAATCCAAAATTAGAGCCACTTGTGAAAAAGAAGTTGAACAAACTGATTGAGAGCAATATTATCTTCCTTATTAAACACACTTTCTGGGTCTCAAACCTTGTACCAGTTCAGAAAAAGAATGGAGAGATAAGGTTGTGGGTCAATTTTCTAGATTTGAATAGAGCCTCATTAAAAAACCGTCACCTCTGCCTTCGATGGAGCACATCCTTCAAGTAGTTTTAAGATCTGAGAGTTTAAGGTCACATAATTAAGATCCCTCAAGGTACAAGGATCTTAAAACTACTTGAATGATATGTAATGTTGCCTCAAGGTCACATAATTGTTGTCTAGCACTCGTGTATTTCTTTTTGTTAGGATTAACAAGACATAAATAACAATTACATGCAAATATAACCAATATTAGAAAATAATAAACCACATGGAAAGAGAACACAAGACACAAAGATTTAACGTGGCTCACCCAATCCTTGGGCTCCCTCCACCAACAACGAGTCCAATATTATTATTTTTTAGGCAAAAGTGGTTGTACCACTATATATATTTATGTATAAATAAAATTGGGTTCAAAAGCTCAATCAGGAAAGAACTAGAAAGAAAACCCGAAATCGTCACTATTTACAAAAGTTTACAAAATTATACCTTATAAGGTACTAGTTACATGTATTTTCACATTTCATTACAATCCAAAGGCCAGGAACAACTTGAAAAGTGACTGAATAAGGTCTAAAGACCAATACATTTTCAACTCCAAAATGAAGTTGTGAAGACCAAAATATCAATAAACAATAACTCAGGTACACGCTAACGTATGTATGAATATTTAAAAAGATAGAAGAGTTGATCAAAATCTCAAGTTACTCCTCCATGCATCAGGCATGCGTGGGACAAACTTTGGCTGAGAATTCGGTGACCAACCTGAGGGCTCAACAAACCAACCAGAGATCTGCTCTGTCTCAAAATTTAGGTTCCACCCAGAGCCGTGCACCTCATCTCCCCAGCCCCCAGAGGTAGGATCAACATCATTCCAGCCCAGGTCCACGAGATGTGGGTGAGAAGGATGAACAACAGGGGAGCTACTAGCCTCACTAGTGAGCAATCTATCTCCACTTAGACTCGCCATTGCAGGTACTGAGAGAGCTGGAAATGGGACTGAGCGAGCAACAAGACATAAAGAAGGGGGAACATTTGGGGCTTTGAGCAGTTTGAGAAGCACATCAACCACCATATTTATATTTGCCTCTAGTTCAAAACCCAACATTCAACCATATGGCTGTAGGGTATACTTGACATATTGAAAGCTCTACCTTTCCAACGCTTTCTTCACACTATAGTATGTGACCATGAACGTGTGATTCCTGAGCAACAAATGATGTGAGAACAAGCCACCCACTAAAGCATGCCTAGACCAAAGATCATACCACTGCATTGCTTTCTGCAATTTCTTCCCTTCCCAGAAATGAGACTTAATGACTTTGAAGGAAAGGATTTCCAATAATTGTATAGACTGCAATAAATCCATGGCATTGGATAAGAAAATTAAAACAACCTGCGATAGGTACAAGAACTGTTTTGAGCGCGGGGCAAGATATTCTTCCCCAATTATCAGTTTGATGGCTGGCTGAGTTGAGGCAGAGGACACAAACATCTCGTCAACATGAGGTCAGATATATTCAGTGGTAATGCTTCTTCATACTCGCAAGACATAATCCATAGTTGATAATTTTTTGGGAGCATTTCATTGTGGAAGTTGGCGCAGTCATCACACCGAACACAAACATCAAGTAAGTTTTCCACTAGCAAAGCTTGTTGAAACCAAGGTAGGGAGAAATGCAATGAGGCTGCCATATAAATAACACTAGTCGAGGAAGAGTGACGAATCCAGGTAGATCTGAAATTATTAATTGAAACTAACTTCTTTATTAGGAAATACATACACCACAAATGAAGTGGATGGAAGCATGTGTGAAATCGCCAACATATAACTATGAGTAAATGCTTAAGTGTGAGAAATGTCCATGTGTCCCTAGGACAATAGAAAATGGGGAATGACGGCCAATTCATATTATCGTTGCAGAGTACCTTGTACCATACAACCATCATAATTATTGCAAATCACCTCCATCTAATGTAGGAAAATAATGGTGAATGACATGATACTAGATGTAAGGTTATTTTCCTATGTGCATCTTGACACTAAACCCGTCACCCATAGCAACAATAACAAAATTTTATTCCTTCTGATTCACAGTGTGTTGATTCATGAGGTTTGTCCTCTTCCCTTATGAAATGACACGATTTGGCATTTGATGTCAATATAAACAAAATGACCACAATGACGAGGAAGAAATCTAGTCAACTCATGTGTTTATTTCATTTTCCCTCACCTGGAGGTTTATCTGAGATCACCAATCTTTGGAGATCATAACATTCTTTAGGGAATTTATTTGGTACTAAGCATTTTATCTTTGTCTCATCACACCCCAAATTGGCTAAGTAATCAATGACCTTGTTCCCTTCCCTTAGCGTATGAGACATAAGTAAAAGTGGAAATGTATCTAGGATGCACCAATTTTTTTTGAGAACATATGCAAGCTTTCAACTATGAGACACCCTCTTAATACAAGCATTGATGATTACCATCAAATCTCCTTCAATATGTATTTTAGCGAAGCCACCCTGTTTGGCTAAAATAAGTCTCGCGAGCGATGCTTGAGCTTCTGCCATGTTATTTGATCCTGTAGGTAGTGGGGAGGTAGTGAATGCCATTAAATTGCCCTAATAATCTCTTATGCAAGCACCAAGACCCAAATTTCTTGGATTTCCATGCGATGCTCCATCAAAATTTAGCTGCAGTAAGGTTTGATTTGAGGGAAGCCACTTAACTGTTGAACAATCCACTTCACTAGTCCATTATTTGGAGGACCCCATCCTACTAGGATGACAAGCATCTTCCAGTCTCTCAAGATGACACTATCCCATTGTGATACCACTAGATTGAAAACACGACGGTGAATATTAGCGTTTACCACTTCTAAAATTAAAACATCCTCAATTTGTGAAGAAATATTTCTAAAGATACGTTTGTTTCTTTCGCACCATGTTGACCACACAACTAATGCTAGTATGCACTTCCAAATGTTGGAGAATAGGGAGTTCAGATACAGAAGTGGCCAAGATTGGAAAAGATCCCAAATTTTACTAGGCAAAGGGGTGGAATAAGAAAGTTTATTGAGGATAAAGGACCAACATTCTTGTGCAAAAGTACACTTCAACAACAAATGATCTACATTCTCAATATGATCCTCACACAACTTGCACTTAAAAGACTACATGATACAGATTTTTCCAGTTTATCACTAGTTAGTATTTTATTTTTTAGTGCAAGCCATGCAAAGCATCCTGCCTTAGGAAGGACAACTTGATTCTAGCAAAATGAGTAAGCAAGAGAGGAGACCTTATCAGATTATCTTTTGGATAATTTTATATCCCTCTTTAATAGAGCATTTTCCATCCTTCGCATGAGCCCAAAATAGGTTATCTTCTTTATCTGATAAATGAACTACTCTAGATGAAAATATTTTATGAAAGAGTTCCTTCCGTGGCAATGAAAGAGTCAATTCATCTGGGTCTTTCCATATAACTTTACCTGAGAATATGCAAACAACAGAAACATAATTTATGACTTGAGTGCCCCATACATTTTTCGATGTGGATATTATATCATGACATAGTTCCTTCTGTGGCAATGAAAGAGTCAATTCTCCGATGTGGATATTATATCATGACATAGTTCCTTCTGTGGGTATTATATGAAAGAGTTCCTTTTGTGGAAATTAAAGAGTCAATTCATCTGGGTCTTTCCATATAACTTTACCTGAGAATATGCAAACAATAGAAATATAATTAATGACTTGAGTGCCCCATACATTTTCCAATATTATTATTATCCAACGATTATAATCTGATTACAATTTGCAATCCCTTACAACTCAATACCGCCGCAAGAAGCTACTAAAAACATACATCATTTGAAATCCCTAACCCTAAGCTATTTTATAGAAGCTTATTTTGCGATTTAGGGTTACAACATGTCGGCCCAAAAATAGCCAAAAAAACATCCTCGAACCCCAACGAGGGCGGGGGGAAAAGTGTACAGTACTTCCCTAATCAATCACCACAATATAACACTTTTGTCACTTGTTAGGGGGAAATTAGGGCTGTCATTGTTACACATATACACACTTTCATGATTATATCATTATTTAATTATGTATCTTCCACATGAAAATATGATTCTTATTCTTCTTATGATCATGACATCTTTACTTTTTCTTCTCTTAAAATTCCTTACATCCTTTGTATATAACCAATGAGAGTGGGGTATATTAGAACTATTTCACACCTATGATTATAGTCTCTCTGTGGATTCCCTACACCATTTTTTAATATTTAAATCATGGTTCAATAGGTACATCAAGGGATCTAAAAATTCCTCTCTTGTTGATCACAATGATTGGTTTCATTCTATATGTTCATGGCTTCACATTACATGCTCATTGTATTCATGTCATCTTATCTTCACACCATCCCTCTAAAATTAATTTTTATGTTGCTTTGAGATTTTTAACATTGTTAATAAATTATTTTAGTGACTATAATTCAAATACTCTATATACAAAACTTATTGAATTATGTTTTTTTTAATAGGTTTTTATATTAGGAATTCAATACAAAGACAATATATGTAACTTATATTGTTATTGGTATTCCTACACATGTATTAAGTTTGTTACTTTCATGCTAACTTATCAATTTATTTTGGCATGCATCTTGTACTAGTTGAAACATGGGCAAAATATAATCATGAAATCGTATACCCTACACTTTTATCTAGTAGTTTTGGACTCACTTTGACGAAGTTAGCTTTTAGACAATGATTATCATACAATTGATATGCTTATAGGCATAAAAATATTGGTACACATTTTTAATCCAGATTTATTTCACCATCACTGATCAATGGGAATTGGTTTCAACTATTAGTTTAACAATTTATCTACCTGCGTTAATTTTACAATGCAAAATCAAGTTGTATCTTTCAAATCAAAACTTAAATTCCACACATGTTATGAACCCTTCAAACTAGTTATCATGTGTTGAATTGAAGTGTAAAAAAAATTAAATTAAAGCTATCAAATTTCCACAATTCATATGAATGCTTATGATAGTTTCTAGATTTGATTGTGTAGCAAATTTTTAACATCAACATTTCAGACCACACTACATGGTCTATCATTAGGATGCAAGAGAGCTTAAGGAAAAAAAATGTACTATAAGAGATTTCATAAAAAGAAAAATACTAATTTATTTTAAAATAACATCTAGATTTACTAAGCTTGGTTACACATTACAACTTCACAAGAAGATAACATTAAAACACTTGTAGTAGAAATTAATAAATATGATTTCAAGTTTACTTGTTGTCTTCATTTTTTTAAAGTTTTAAATTAGTCCTTCTAGGGGTCTAACTAAAAAGAACACGACCCTCACTTAGAGAGCTTATCAAAGGTGTTCATTGTTAGAGCAAGTTTTTATTTTCCTTATTTAGATATTATGTACTTTCCCACACATTTAGTTTATGTTGCTTAGTTGTAGTGATTGTTTTATAATAAGGGTAGGCGCTATCTACTTTTCTCATTGGTTGGTCTTAGCTCCTCTCTTTCTCATACTTTTTGATCTCTCTAATTTATTATTCATTCATACTTTTTGATCTCTCATGTTGCTATTTTGCTTCTTGAGTTTTTACAAAATTTTCTTATGGAGACTTACATTATTACATTGTTTTGATTTTGCGTCATTGCTAGACTTATTTCTCACACTAGGATTTCTAAGGTAATTTCAATTTATTCATGAAATTAATGATGTATTGAGGCTTGTTGTACTAGTGTACATCTTTGCTTTTTAGTTTTGAGAGATTCAAAAGGTTAATTTCTTTAATGTGCATATTTCCTTAAAACTTATTATACTCTTCTCTTGCACCTTTGGATGATTTGGAGACTGAAAAAATCTCAATAAAAAAAAAGTTTTTATTTTTTTATTTTTTTCTTTGTGGTGGGAGGGGCACTAGTACTTGCTCTTTGCATTACAGGTTTTTGTAAATTTCTAGTATTGATGTTTCATAATGTTTAAGAACCTTGAGAAAGTCAAGTTTCCATTTTGCCAAAATTGGTGTTTGCAAAGATAATTTGCAATAAAAGGGTTTGAGTGTGGTATTAGGTGAACTACTAGTTTTTTGGGCACTATTGCATCATATGGACCTTCCTATTACATTCAAAAGATTTCAAAATCCTCATATTCAAATAGTTTTGTCAAAACTAGAGATAATAGCTCATAGGGAAATTTTTATTGTTAGCCACATAACCCTACATAGGTGTATGGACTAATTTTTAATACTAGACTAAAATATGGGAAAAATAGTCCTTAGGTACTTGCAACACCATAACTAGGATAATTTGGCCTTAAAACTAGTCCACGAGACAAGGATCTCATTTGAACTAGCCTAGACAACCCATACATTAGCTTTATCATGCCACAACTTAGTAACATCTAATTGCTTTTTTGCCAATATGTCTCTATCACCACCCTATGATCATTGTCCTATCGCTTCTATATCACGTAGAAGCTACCATATTAGTTTGTCACCCTACAACCACCATAGTGCCACTTGCACTCAACCTAACCTTCTTTGCCACTATTGGTGCCACACTCCTACAACCCAAATACCATTAATACACCACTAGGGATAAGGAATTTTCCTCATTGAACTTTTATAATGTGATAGTACAACTTTAAATGGCTTATTCTTAGTCGTATAAGGGTATTATTTGACACTTTTTTAAAATGGTAAATTATACACTCTTTATAGTGGTGTAATTGTTATTTTCATTTAACTCCATTTTGTAGAAACTAAGTTTTCTTAAAGGCTTTTCTACACAATACTCATTTTGATATATTTAGAGGGATATAATTTTGTAGTAAATAGTTTGAATGTGGTCTATAACAACTAGTTTTCCAGGCATCCTTGCATAAAATAGAACTGGTCTATAACAACTAGTTTTATTTTGCTATTTTGATTCTATGTCATTGCCAAATAACTTTCCTACAATTATTTCTTTTGCCAATTATTGCAAGTTTACATTAAGGATTGCAAGCACAAAAATCCAAAATTTTTTGAGAGGTCTTTTTTCAACTCCAGGTTGATTTGGTAAAAACAAAGGTCAATTTTGTAGCATGAAATATACCTAACAAAATCACAAAACTTCCCAATTCTGATCTTGTCATAGTTAGAGTTCTCAAGATCTACAACAAATGAACCAAGCTTCCACAAACAATGAGCACACAATAACCTGAAATAATACTATGCAAGAGATGAATCTTTTTACATATAAGACTTGCTTATATAAAAAAACAAGTTAAGTAAGAAGATAGGGAATGATGACTAACTATCCCTACACAATAGGTGACACATATGAGAACACTTAACAAATGCATGAACAAGTGATAAATGTGCACAAAAGAAGCATCTCACTAAGTGAGAACACATGTATACACCACATAAGATAAGACAAATCACTAAATAACCACTAAGTAAACTCAAGTTAATGTACACAGGTCACCAACTAGAAAGGATAATTACTAACTAGATACTAAATGACTTCATTTACACCAACAACAATCTCATTTCCAACACATTAAAAAACACAAGATTTTAAAATAGACTTCAAAATCAAAACAACAACAAGACAACTGTACACAACAACTAGATTTTTTTTATCACTATTAACTCCCAATGTTCAAATTCTATTGCATGATCTTTCATTAAATCAAATAAACTATAACAATCATAGATTCTTGAGACCAAAAACAATTATTTTATTTCTTTACAATTAATAAGATATTTTATATTTTTCCTTCCACATAGAAGCAAGTTGATTCATTTCCGTGTGGAAAGAGAAGAAAGTCATAAGCCATACAAGTGGCAAAATATTTGAATGGGGAAAAACAAAGCCTTACACCATACGACATACATCACTCTCAAGGCGTTCAAAGGTTTGAAAAACGCAACAAAAACAAAATCCCTCCAAACAAGTCATTGACATCTATTCAACAATATCAAAGACTTTGGATTCTTTCTCAATTCTCAAATCATCTTATTATTATTATAAAATTAAAATATAATTTACTAAAATTATATTGTTACCGTTCATAATTTTTTGACCTCACACTTTCGGCTTTTGTTTTTCCACTCGTTTTTTTTCCTTTTGTTTTTTCAAAGCTTACATAAAACAAAACGATAAAAAGAGGCATTTTTGGAAACCTCTGCCGAGGGTTTTGATCGCAAAACCACCGCGATCTGTAGCATGGAAACCTCGAATAATGCCTCGATCTGTCGCTAGTTGATGACAATTGCAGATTGCCTCGGATTTGAGAAAAATGGCGTCGAATTTGGCCAAGGCTTGAGAAAACAGGGACAAATTTTGTGCACCAGAATTTTTTCCCCCACTCGGAAAAATTTGGTGTCATTTCAGGCCGCCGTTAAAATGATGTTTATTGTGGATGTTTTAACCCCGGTTTGGGATCCGAGTGGATAAAATTTGATCTGTGGGGTGAGATTTGGGTTGCAGGTTTTGCAATGGGCTGTTTCCCCTGCTTTGGATCGCGCAAAAAAGATGTTAATTCCACCGCGGGTAAGAATGAGAGCGCGGGAAAGGAGGATAATTCTGCGTCGTCCACTACGTCGCATAATTCCAGGGTCTATTCAGGTATTTTGGTTTGTTTCATTATTTTTAAAGAATCGCTCAGATATTTGCAGTGACGTTCTAAAGTAATTTAAAATTGCATAGAGATATTGAAGACAATAAAAAATGTTGATTACAGATAATTTTGGTTTAGAGGACGTTAAAATTCGTGCCCTCATCATCAATGTCAAAATGTATCTTGAAAATCTCAAACTTTTGATTACATAGATACTCACTGTCTTAATGTACTATTACGGAATGCTCATTTTATTTTTATAACTAGACACAATTAAATAAATATTTGCAGTCGCAGTGGACGTTAAATTTGCTATCTACATCATCAGTGTCGAAATGTCTTGTTGCATTCATACAAAAAGCACCGTTTAAATAGACATTATTCATACATAGAGTTTTGCTTAATTACATAAATATTTGAGTCATAATGTGGTACGTAAAATCCTAATTTTGGTTTAGAGCTGGGTGCAATTGAATATATATTTGCATTAACAGTATGAAATCTCGGATAAATATCTTGTCTAAAAGATGTTAAGCTTTATTCTCATCATCATCACATCCGTGTCAAGATTTTTATTTATGGAAATCTCAAAACTTCAAAACTTTGATTGAATGAATACTTGTAGTCATAACCCACCAAGTATGATTCCTGCGTTTGTTTTAGTATTGTGCATAATTTTATAGGTACTTGTTGTCTTACTTCTGTACACGAACTCTTCTTATTATTTTAAAACTGGGCACAAGTTAATAAATATTTCAGTTAAAATCAATGAAATCCTAAATTTGTTTAAAAGCTAGCATAATTTATAGAGATATTCCAGCAGCTTAATATATGAATTCTTAAATTTATTTTAAGTCGTGCATAATTAAATGGATATTTACAGTTATAACCCAGTGCAGGAATTTCCAAATTTGCTTTAAGTTGTGCAAAGTTACATAGATATTAATTATTTACGGTGAGGGAGTCCTAAATATATTCAGGTATTATGTTATGAAAAGGTTTCTTTTAGAGTCACACAGAATTTTATAGTTAATTGACGTTTACTTAAATTTTCAATCATTAAGTTACTTCGTTCTAAGTTAATTTTAAAGTTTTGTGCAATAGTCATAACCTAGTATCTGAATTTGATTCTATAATTAGATTTCAAGTCCTGACCAAGTTAATAAGATCTTAAATTTATATCTAAATTAAAATTATGGATGGCTGGAAGTGTTCCATGGGTATGCATCCCTTGGATCCTCATGACTTCCCAAATGTGACAGTTATAAGATGTCTCCTGTTTTTAGAAAGGGTGTGCCTGCAAATTTGCAGCATAAAAATAATGAAACACATCTATCAAAACGATTGCTTAAAACCCCCCAAAAACTAAATGGGAGAAGATTGCCATTGGCAAATCAGCACATTATATTTATTTTTTAAAATTTCAAATATTCATTTAATTTCTTAAAGTTATTTTACTGGTCCCTTGCCATATTTTCAAAATTTGGGATTTTTTCAACCATCCCCAAAACCTCATCCCTGTGTTTATCTGTCCTCAATACTCATAGTAGTTCTGGTAATCATATAGAAATATGTGGCCATGGATATTTGCAGTCGTTATCTAACATATGAAATCCTTAATTTACTTGATATTTATGCACAATTACAGAAAAATTTATTATCATAAGCTAGTACATTAACTTCTGAATTAATTTGAAGATTATCAATTATTACATGAATAAATGTAGTCACGGATATTTGCAGTCATGACCTAACATGTCAAATTCTGAATTTATTTGATGTTTATGCACAACTGTTTTCTATATTGATAATCATTTACAAGTATTCTGCTTTCATGAGCATCATCATGAGACCAATACATGCTCTTACAAGCACTTCCATGGTGCTTATATTATCTCCTTTCAAGCAACCACACTAGAAACCACCTATGGAAGACCAAGGGTTACAACTTATAAATCCACTTATTTAGAAACTACCTCAACATTAGAAGCCAACTATGGTAGACCAAGAGTTACAATTTAGAATTCCATATCAGTTGTCCCATTGAGATTTGAAATTGGGTCTCCACATTGAAAACTCAGTGCTTTAACCAGTTAAGTTCAATCTCTTGGACTTATGCACAATTTAAAAAGTTTGCAATCATAAACTCATGCATGAAATCCTAAATTAATTTGAAGATTATGGATTATTACATAAATAAATACATCCATAACCAATAGGAGAATCCTAAATTTAATTCTAACTTATGCTTAATTTCATGGATAGCTGTGAGCATAAGTTGACAAGTGAAATCTTGATGCTCTTTTTAAAATATGCATAATAGAATAAATATTTGTTATCATAATTTGTACTTGAAATCTAGAATTTATTTTAAAACTTGGAACAATTTCATAGATATTTTTGTCATTTTTTTGATTGGTAAAAGTATTATTTTATTATTAATAAAAGTCTCAAAAATAGAAATATGGCATTGTCATCCAAGAGAGTTCATCAGTTATCCACAAAATGCCGGTACATACTCTCAAACTACCCCTTTACAATAACACAACTGTGCCCACCCATAATCCAAAAGCCATACCAAACTACCAAAACCATCATTAGTGATAAGAGTATTTCAACAATTCAATATAAAGGAGGCAAAATTCAAAAACCAGTTCAAAATTGATATACCAACATTTGAGAAGAAGACAAAAAATGGGTGACATCACACTTTGCTATGCCAATGACCACCTCTTCTATGACCACAAGCACCTCAACCCCTAACAACAATACTTTGGACCTTGCCTCTCCAATAGTCAACTATTTTGAATTTATGTTTACACTTATCCATTTTCTCTTTTAGTACACAAGATGTCTGGGCCACCTCCCAGTCATGCACATAATCTTGAATAAAGCCCCATGTTTGCCTTGCTTCCCCCCTCCGCACGTTCGTCTCCCTAAGCATGCCACAAAATGAAGCGATGATTATGCAATGGGCACTTGATCACATCAACCCAATCACCCATCAGGACAACTAATCCATTGCCCTATTCCACGAGAGCCAGAATTGCCTCCAACCTTTGCCTTCATTTTGGCCTTACACACCTCTCCATCATCCATTTCACCTCGTCCCTACTATCCAATTCAAGACCCCAAGCACAAATTATTGATGCGATGTTGGTATTTGTCTTGTATTTGTGCTTTGCAAGCATGTATTCATCACCCAACAATTCATGAACAAGCTTAAATTGGACTCCATTTCTTCTCGACGCTTCTCCACCCACCTTCTGCCACAAATGAGACTAATATTCACACAAAATCACACCCTATTCTCACGCAAACCAACTTCATTGGACTGCATGCGATATTAATTGTTATGTCCATCTCAGTTGGTTAGCATACCAATTCATCATTACTCGAATAATATTGGTTCACTGAACATGTCAAATTGCCGCCAAATTTGTCCTCAAAAGTCATTGCTAATTTAGACAATGAATCGACTAAAGTATTTCCCTCCCTGAATATATGTGAAATTTTAAAATTACTGAAGCTTGTCAAGCGTTGATGACAATTTGAGAGTCCCCTTCCAGGTGAAGCTGATCGACTTTAATTTGCTTGGCCAGGTCAACAATGAGTAATGCTACTTACACCTCCGTATCATTATTAGTTCCATCTTCAAGCTTCATAGTTTCAATCGCTAGGATCTTACCTTCTGAATCTCTCGCAACACATCTTGCCCCAGATGGGCCTGAATTACCTTTCGAAGCCCCATCAAAGTTTATTTTAATCCATCCTACATCCAGTTTCTCCCACTGCACTTTTGACCGGGGGCATGAGGTAGGATTAACCCTGGGGAGCCCATGAACAGGCAAGATGTTTTCTATCATTACTTAGTTGGCAAAACCCTAATTTTTTTTGAAATTATGTACAATAAAATTGATTTTTGTGGTCATAATCTGTTTTAGAATTTGAATTTGTCGGCTATGGAATCCCACACCAACAAACAACTATTGGCCCTACTATGACTTAACTACTAACTAGCTATCAAGAGGGGGTTGGGGGGGAGGAAGTTTGATACGGAGGTTTGTTTACCCCACTTGACTTGATTAGATCAGCCTTTGGAGAAGATAAAAGATTGGATTTGCCCTTCTTGATTCAATATAACTCCCCAAAGTAGTCTCTCCTAAGTTCTGGGGATTATAGTTAGACAAAGACCATCCAGCCTTGGCTCTTGTTCTCGAGTAATGATTCTTGTACCAAGTCCATACCTGATAATTTATGGAGATATTAAAAGTTGTAACCTAATTTTGAGATATGGTATTTCTTTTGAAATTCTGCATAGCTAGATGCATATTTGTGATCACAACGAAGTATTCAAATTTGTGAATTTATTTTAAAGTTATCCATAATCATATTGACATTTGTGGGCATAATCTAGTAACCAAAAACCTCTATGCTGTGTGTGATTGCCTTGATAATTCCAGTCACACCTAGTAAATGGAATCTAAGGTGTATTTTGAAATCATGCACAATTACATATACATTTGCAGTCATAACTGTAATGTCCTCTATTTAAAATAGGATTTAATAATAATATAAAATATAAAATGTATATAAATAAATTTTAAATTAAAATTTAATTAAGTTCAATGAATGGTCAAAAGGCATGAAATAAAGAGATGCGACTCCCTCAAACATGAGATATAAAAGGGAGAAGAGAATTTCATTTGGAAGGGGACAAGGAGAAAAGAAGAAAGAAGGGAGCATGGGAACTAAGTAAGAAGTAATAGAAGAAGATTGGAACGAGAAGAAATTGCTAAAGGGCTGTGACCCTTTCAAAAGGTGGTAGTTATGAAAGGTTGTGACTCTTTCAAAGGGCATAGAGGATGAAAGGTTGTGAGTCTCTTGAAAGGTTGTAATAATGAAAGGTTGTGACTCTCCCATCATGAAGATATAAATAGGAGGGAAAGTTATTTGTTGAAGGCATGGAAGAAAGGATCATCATAAGGAAGGTAATCATAGTAAGTTCTGTTATGAGATATAAGACAGTTCTGATATGCAGAAAGGGAGCATAGAAATTAAGGAAGGATTAATGGAAGAAGAAGTAGGAAGTAACTTCAAAAGGGGCAGCAATGATGGAAGAATGTGACCATTTTGAAGGGTGGTAATTGTGAAAGGGTGTAACCATTGAAAAGGGCAGACATGGTGAAGAGGTGCAACCCTTCCTCACAAAAGATATAAAGGTGGAGGAAGGATCAATATGGAATGGAATTGGAAACTTATCTCTTCTTTTAATCCATAAGGATCAGTATTTAAGAAGTGAGAATAAGACATTCAATCAATTAGAATAAGAGATAGATATCTGAATATAAGCTGCAGATCAGACTGCTACAAGGCAAACAACAGACTTATATACTGATATAGTGCATAATGAATTGGCTGTCTATGAGTGGTCTGTCATTAGCATACTCTAGCCATTTCATAATACAAGATATATTAGTATACTTTAGCTATTCCTTAATCACTTGCTATAGCCCCTCAAGAGGATAGGTTGGTGTTGTGTAGGGAGAGGCAGAGTAAATCTTTACAAGGTAGGAGAATCCCAAGATGGGTAAGAACATGTATTTCCAATGCCTCATGGGAAAAGTCCCGAGATGGGTATGAACATGCATTCCCAATACCTTGAGGGAACCTGCTTGTAGATTGGTGTCCAAGCGCCCTAGGTCAAGTAAATCCTCATCCTCCTTAGGGTTGATGTTTAGGAGAGAAGTAAGGAATTTGGACTTAAGTATGTTAGCTATCAAATGTATTATGAATCATTCATTGTTTCTTAATTCAATTCAATTCAAAAGCGTAGTGATGTATGCTACTCATTGGGAATTGGCAACTTCCTAGTAAGGAACATTACAAAGACCAAGTAAATCGCCTTTTCCAAGCAAATTCAAAACCCAAGTTGGGCATTTTAGGGTAAATCAAGTAAAGTGTTGGGAATATCACAATAACCTAGCATGTGAAATCTTTTGATTATTTTAAGATCACACACAAATACATAGATATTTGCAATCATAACTTAGTCTGAAATTCCTTAAATTGTTTCATTATCATGCACAATCACATGAATATTTGCAAGTGTCACCTAGTAAGTTAGTAATTGAAATAATAGAAGTCCACACCTATGTAAATTCATATTATATACAAAAACCATAAATCATCATCCTAAGGAATGTAACAAATTGACCTTGGAGAAGACACAAAGCTACCTAATACACACAATATTACTGATATAACAATTTGCACCAAACTAAACTCATCACTAGAAACCCCAAAAACATTAAACCCCACAAACCTAAAGGGGACCATGTGCAACACCTTCATTATCACCATATCCGTACAACATACAAATCCACTATTCAAGGAAATTAAACTTAACAGCCTGAAACACAACTCTCTTGGACAAAGTCGGCACAATAAAGGGTCTCAACACTTGGAGATCGCTCCCCGAGATTTTTAGAATATTGTAATGTTTCTTTAATGGTCATCTTAGTTAGTCTTTAGTTTATTAGGTAGCTTCTATTTCCATCTTTAGTTCACAATTGTTTCTTTTAGAAACATCATCTTTGTAAATCTATATAAGGAGCTTTCATCTCCTTTGTTTAATAACAACATCGATTTACCATGGTCCATAACATGTTATCAGAGAAGGTCGACGGGATTTCAAAAAATTTGGCAAATTTTTTAATCAAAAATTTGTAGCCTCTTTTGATCTGGAATTTTTTCCAAAAATTACTTTTTCGAATTTTTTGTGAAAATAAAAAAATTCGTTTGAGTCCAATTTAAACCCGTGTAGGGTTTACTGCAGCAAGTTCTGGGTATGATAAGCAAGTCTAGGGTTTCTGAAAGTTCCATAGTTCCTTATCCGGTCACGGAAAAACTACAAGCCAAGCCCGTTCGTGATTTTTTTTCAGATTTTTGTTTGAGTTTGCTCCTGTATACCCTGGCTAAGGTTTCTGCAATTCGGGAGGGCTCTTGAGGTTTCTGATGGGTTTATTAATTTTTCCCTTAAAAAATTCTGGAGGGTTTTAATAATTTTTCCTCAAAAATTATTTAGAGGGTTTTAATAAATTTTCCTCAAATTATCTGGAGGGTTTTTAATAATTTTTGCTCAAAAATTATTTGAAGGATTTTAATAATTTTATCCTAAAAAATCATCCGTTTCGTATTTCTCCGATTCGTGTCTTGGTTTCTGTTGTTTGGGTTTTGATCAATTTTTACCTCAAAATTGTGTTGGGTTTTCGTCAATTTTTCTCCTCAAAAATCATTTTTGGTTTTTGTAATACGCAAAGTTTGCGTGGGATTTTATGATAGGTGTTCATGTTTTGCTGTTTTTATCATTTTTTTTGAAAAAACAATGCTTTGTAAACTTCAAATCATAGTATCTTGCAGTTTGTTTTGGGGCATCCTGCTCTTTTGCAAAGTTTGAAGGGTTTGTCAAATTTTCCTTAAAATCGTGACAACTGTTCTCGGTGTGTCTCTATCTTCAGAGAAGGGCAGCTCAGTTATCCAACATTAGGTTGGATGTTTTTGCGATGAATTTTGTTCAGAGGTTTTGCAAATTCAGGTAGGGTCAACGAAACAGTCAATGTTATGCTCTACTCTTTTGTTGCAGACCATTTTGAAGAAGGGGACAACCTTCTTTGTTTTTTCTTTGGCTACTCTTGGTTATTAACATTTTGCATATCCAGGGAGGGTCTCAACAATAGTAGAATGTTCTGAAGAATTTGTGACCCAAAGACAATAGTTAGACGATGACCATTAAGGGAGGGTATTAGAATATTGTAATGTTTCTTTAATGTTCATCTTAGTTTGTCTTTAGTTTATTAGGTAGTTTATATTTCCGTCTTTACTTCACGATTGTTTCTTTTAGAAACATTGTCTTTGTAAATCTATATAAGGAGCTTTCATCTCCTCTGTTTAATAACAACAACATCAATTTACCATAACAAATAATATTGAGATCATCTACATATAGAGCTAGATCTAGAACAAATAGGGTTGAATTATCTACGGTTTGACCAACCGGAGTTAGGGGGAAGCAAAGGGCAAGCCAAGATCATCTAATCCTCTTGAACCGAACAAAATACCAATGCCAAGAGTGAGGAGATCCTCATTAGAGCTATCACCAATAGTAAGGTTGTGAAATATGCCACCCCCTTCCCTTGATATGCACAATAGCTTACTCTATAGAGTCTATATGAATATGGGTATCATATGGCTTGGTATCATACTCACTTGTATCCAAAATGACAGCAAAGTTTTTGTCATGTCATATGTCCAGGATCTGACAACATGGTCGTTTGTTCCATATCTTTCAAAAAACCTCTAAAATTGTTGAAATATACCATCCCCTTCCCTTGATATGCACAATAGCTTACTCCATAGAGTCTATACGAATATGGGTATCATATGGCTTGGTATCATACTCACTTGTACCCAAAATGACAGCAAAGTTTTTGTCATGTCATATGTCCAGGATCTGACAATATGGTTGTTTGTTCCATATCTTTCAAAAAACCTCTAAAATTGTTGAAAATTGCCATTGAAAACATCATTTTAGTTTTTCATCCACACTTTTTGTACATGTTTGATAGTGTAAGATGTGTTATCATGGTTTTCGCATTCATCTACAACATTTTTGTTTTCCTTTGCTTGCGTTTGTGTGCAATAATCCATAATATCGTGCTTGTGTGTAAAGTTCATAATAAAATATATACCTAAAAGCTCTTTTTGCGCCTTGTTGAGGTTAGACTACAATATTTTAGTAATACAAACACTACTATTATTTATTGTAAAATTTGGCTATGGAGATAGCCACCCAAGAACTAGAGGCCTAAAGGAAAGCACAATATGATGAGAAGATTAATATGACAAGAATAAATTGTATACCTATCAAGAATGCAATTGAATGGAATGAGAGTACAAAGGAGATGCCATGGTTATGTAGGCCAAGGTGAGACATAGGATAACATAAGATTATGACAAATGTCTTAATTTTATGATAGGATACATAAGTGATATACATGAAGTTTTAACTTATCACCCACTAAAGATGGAAATTCCACTTAAAGTGGGAATGTTTCTATGTGGTCCCTAAGTAAGCTTAAATAACATGTGTGACTAGGACCTAGGTGAAGAATTTACTAGGTATAATACTTTAAGAAGTGCAACTTAGGGAGAATCTACACAAGTGCAAACAATACAAGGTGAGTCGTGACTGCTAGGTCATGTTAGTTACCCATGAATAAATGCAATGCAATATCTCGCAAACGGAGAAAAAGAGAAAACGCTATTGGAAGAAACTCTTCCCCAAAAGAGAGATGAAAAATACATAATATTCTCAAGGAAGAATGAGGACAAAATCCCATGTGAGGGGAGAATGAGAAGGACAAAACCCCATGTGAGGAAAAAGTCCCTCCCATAAGAGAGAATGAACAAGTAAAGTGACCCCCTTTGAAAAAATGTCCTGCACCCCCAAGAGAGCTCGCAGTTGATGATACTTTGTCTTAGTGAAGGGTTTGGTGAAGATATCGACAATCTGCTTTGCTATAGGATAATATTGCAACTCTATGATTTTCTCTTGTATCAGCTCCCTAATGTAGTGCATATGAATCTTAGTGTGTTGGTCTGATGATGGTGAACTCGGTTCTTTGAGATCTGGATGGCACTCTAATTGTCACAATGAAGGATAGTGGGTTGTGGAATGGTAAAGCCAAGTTCAATTAGAATATTCTGAAGCCAGATAGCCTTAGTAGTGATATTAACAATGTCTTGATACTCAGCCTCATTCAAATAAAGAGCAATAGCATGCTGCTTCTTACTTTGTTGGCAAATGGGGCTGGAACCAAGATGGATGCTGTAGCCACAAATAGACTTACGATTGTCAAGATTGCCAACCCAATTAGAATCTTTGTATCTAACCAAGTTGAGTCATGTCTTTGCTTCATAGTGAATCCCATAATGATGAATACCTTGTATGTAATGCAAGATGCATTTGACAACTTTGTGATGAAGCTCATGTGGTTCTTGCATAAAGCATGAAACCATGCCAACGACAAAGGAAATATAATTCAACAAGCCCTGGCAAACCCATATCAAATTTGATTCTTTTTGGGCATCCTTATGTGCATGGATTGGCATTTCAAAACTCAACATTAGAGGTTCAAAATCAAATCAACAAGAAAAGCTACATCTTGTTAGGCCTCTCTAGTGTAATGACCCTTACCAATAGGCCACTAAAAACCCCTCAAAAATGTAACTCAAAATGTAGATAGAAAATTATTTTGCAATATATGAGTTCGCTGTCCCAAAATTTCAGAATAATAGATAGCAACCAAATACCATCTAAAACACTATCAATGATGTAGGAAATTGCTCAAAACCATATGACATTCATATATCAACAATTTGCAACAATGCCATACATATTTCAACCAGTAATATGATCATCAAACCCTAGGTTTGCAATATAGATAGACTAAAAATTACAATGTCCTTTCACTTGCAAAATCCTAGCCTTCCTTTGATACCAATAATGCCAAATGGCAAACAAAGACAAGTACAATGTAAAATAGTAAAGTGCTGAAGCTATATTTTGTACTCAGCTGAAAACATACATTTCTCAGAAAATATGCCAAATGCCAAATGAGAAGTGAGGAACCTGATTGTAGATGGCTGCAATAATTTTTACCAATGCTGAAGATGCCAACACCCAAGCCAAAGTCACCCCAAATCTGAAAATGTACTTCCTTGCCAATTTACGAAAATGTCTAGGAGTTTTGAAAATTCCTTAAAAATAAATCATGGCATTTTGGGACTCCAAAATGCACCTATCTTTATCTCCTCGACGATAGAAATTTGATGCAAAAATACCCAGAATGATATGCTGAGTAATGAGGAAGATATGAGCAAAAATGTGGTTCCAAAACCCTATCCTGAAATTCTAAAAACCGAATTAGACTTGTAGCAAAAACTTTTTCAGATTGCTTTTTCGCTTTGCTTTTTCGGATCTGCTTTTTCGGATTGCTTTTTCGGATCTGCTTTTTCGCTTTGCTTTTTTGGATCTGCTTTTTCGGACTGCTTTTTTCGGATCTGCTTTTTTCCTCTTGCAACCAAAACTCAAACCCTCAAGTAAGTCTGAGGACTCCAAATAAGCTCAACTTGAAATGGCTGAACACCACTTCCAAAGTGCAACCCTTCAAAGGATATTTTTTACCTCCTCAGTTATGCAAATCCTTAGGAGACTCCGTTCCTAATGATCAAATGACAATCTGTAGACCAAGATGGCGCCACAAATGCTCATAGAGAAAAGTAGTGTAAACTCAAGTCATGGGATGTCCAAATGAGAGGCCAAGCACTCTATTTATTCACTTTTCTAAGAAGCCACTAGAACTTCTAGAAGTATCCATAAAATATTCTTATAAAATCCCTTTATAATGCACTTTTATATAAAAAGTAACTTTATAAAATAAAAAGTGCAACTCAACTCAAAATTATAACATTTTGGCCCCACATAACACATTATAATAAAAATATGATAAGCACCATCTCTCCAAGAGCAAATAAGACCATCCAATCCCCAAATAATCATCAGAATGACTCTCTCACCAATACCATCTGCCTACAAGAGTCCATGATAGGCAAATCCACTGAAAAATGACATGTCACTAAAGAGGGGACATGACATCTAGCCTAACAAATTCCATAGTTATAACAACATAATGTGGATGTTAAGCACATGACAAAGTTTGGTACCTTGCATGATTATGTTTTAGACAAAAAGACATTGTTTTATGAATAAGTCAGATTTTAATTGTTATGTCTAAGTAATGTTGATGAAACCAACTTATAGCCAAACATTCACCATTAAACAAAAGAAAAAATGGAAATAGGAAAACTTTCAAAAAAAGAGTAACAGTTCATTATTCTCCAACCATTCTGCTGCTACAATCTGAAAATTTCCTTTTTTTCATAGATTTTTGCAAGATCCCAAATTTACCATTTTTGGTAATTTTCAAATCTTTCCGGATGACAATGAAACTTGCTAATTCTTGAAAGCTAACTTGAGTGACACTATTCGTCAACTCGCTTTTTTGATTACATGCATGAATTAAAAGATACTTGAAAATTAAATCTAGAAACCCCCCCCCAAAAACACTAGAAGGACATTGTGAGGCCTTAGATGAAGGAATTTGGTCCTTTTGTCCAATCGCATGGATTCTTTTGGCCTCTTTGTACAATACTTTATCTCCCTTATAGATAATCCTCTCCATCCTCTTTTGTTGGAATTGGTTGTGGCAAGTCTTGTATGCGCTTAAGTACCATGTCTCCCTTGTGTCTTGAACTTTAGCTCCATTGACTGATATTTTTTGAGAATTTTGCAAGGGAATACAACCACTATATATCTAGAACAATGTGTGCTTCACTCAATGCTATAATGTAGAAGTCATCACATAAAATATAATCACCCAAAGATAAGTCGAGCTACCAAATTACCTTTGTGCATGCGATAGTTGAACCATTAGCCAAAACTGCATTGAACAATGAGAAGTCCTCTTTGTTTCTCCTCAATAATATATTGGGTAGCCTCTGTAGGGAGTTGAGTGGGCTGTTTCTCCCAAAGGGCCAAAAGATGCATCTTCTTAGGGAACCACTAACATCCCAGTTAAGGATCTCATAGGAGGCTGTTAGATCATGTCACGAATCCCAATGGCATATGCTGGATATGTTCCAACAATCTCCTCCTTAGTGTTACCCGAGGGGATTCAAACAGCTGACCCTACTCTGATACCATTTGTAGGGAGTTGAGCTGGTAATTTCTCCCAAAAGATGCATTTGTTCAGGAAGCTGCTACCATCCCAGATAAGGATCTCACTAGAGGCTGTTAGACCATGTCATGAATCCTGAGGGGATATGCTGGACACGTTCCAACAGCCTCACTATCAATGAGCACAATAATGTGCTGTCCAAATAACTCTTCACAAACCTTGAACAGATGATATCATGGTGCTATTAAAAGAGCTGCAAACATATCATTTCTAGTTTCAATATTATCCTTTGGCAACTACTCAGGGCTATGCTCAGCAATTTGCTCCACTTCTTATTGCCATCTTGATTCATCAGTTGTATAACTGGCCTCATCTTCGGTTACCAATTCGATGTAGTGGGCTTGGCATTTGCCAAGACATCTATGACTTGGCTTCTAGTGCTCCTTGCATGTGAAGCTCAACTTTTTCCTTCTACATTCATTTCTGGTTGCTCATCAATCTTTTTAGCCTAGTGGGTGCAATGGCTGGAGTTGTAGCCCTTTGAGCCTCAAAGGATATAAATTAAACTTGATTTTTTACCATCCTGTCCAAAAAGTTTCTCTCTATTGCCTAGTACTTGGTGTGCTCTAGGCTGAGATGAAAATCTTCTCTTAGCATAGAAGGCTCAAGTATCAAAGCCCAAATAATAGCATCCTACAGTGATGTTGGTACAAAGGCCTTTCCTAGACCTTTGAGGGGCACTAAACCCTCAATAAAGGGAAAAATGATTGTCCCTTTCAATACATTGGATCCCATGACTGCAATTCATTACAATTTAGTAACATATGTCTCCACTGAACTTTGTTGTCTGATTCTAGCAGGGTCCTGGAAGTACTCATTCTTCAGCTCAAAGTGGTGCAAAAATCTCTAATTGAAATCATGAAACGTTTGCACAAGGCTCTGCCCTTGAGTAATCAAACTGTGTACCACCTGTCAGTGGCAACAACCTCCAAATGCAATGTAATGAATTGTATGTCATCCTTTCCCAGCATGCATAGTGCTGAGTGTATTAGCAATGTATGTATAAGACTTCTGTAACTGCGGCTAGGCAGGTATTTTGTTGTTACTATCAAAAATATGTAGATTATGTTCATTTACTTTATGTTGGAAAGGCGTGCTATTATTATTTTATTTGTAACGATGGGCTTTACTAGGTGGACATTTTTTCTTGATTATCTCCAAGATATGACAAAAGTTACTTTAGCCCTGATTTCTGTTGATACTCTATATATAACTGTGTCTAACTCCTATTGAACTATCTCAGAATCCGATCTTTTATTCCTTTGTATAAAGATTGGCTCAATGCATTTTAGAATTGCCCATTTGATCTTCTTGTATTGGCTATCTGAAGTTGTGCTTTTCCCTATTTGAATTGTATAAATGGCAATAGGGTCTGGACTTTGCAAAGGATTGACAGTAAACATGTTTCTTCGAAGGTGCAATATTTGTGTCATTGGCTTTGGCAATGTCACTTGCTTCATTCAAATCCCTATCAGGGTATTTTAAAACAGATCTATACCCTTTCTCATTTTTCGAAGTTATTTCATTTCCGTCCATGGTTCACAGGGTGGTAGGGCATCGGCTTTGATACCATTTTGATACTCTCTATCTAATTTTTAAAAACTAGAATGATGCCAGGTAGGAAAGAACAATACACTACGCCAATATGGTAACAAAGTAAACCCTCACAATAATCTTTGACCTGTATTTAATTGATAAAATCTGCTGGAATACATCAATAGAGTAATAATTGTGGAAACAATTAGATATTTAGCACTTACAGAGGATTCTTTTCCAAATCAGAACTGATGCTTCTGTATAATACTGCTCCAGCTGCCCCGCAAATCAGTCTACCAATAGAAAAGAGAATGTTTTTTGTTCAAGGCAATCTGTGGATGAGATTGCCCACAAGGTGCTAGAAGGGTTTCATCCTCTAATCATTGGATCCAAGTGGTTTTGTCACTGAATTGTTGGAGGGCGCTGCTTGATGTAGCCACTCTTTAGGTCCAAATAGGTGAAATAAGCATAGAATGTACCTCATTCCAAATCCAACCACAGGTTGCATGACATGGTCCTGTCCCCTGTGGTCCCTCAAAAATCCCCCAAGGAAGAGGAGAACCAGTTCCCTAAGGCACTTATAATGGATATGTACACTTCAAAAATTTCCAAAGGCATGAACAATCTCAACAGTAAAAAGGTCCCTTTAGACTAAATCACCCATGAGGAGAATAATGGTGAGGGCCTGCTTCCAACTGACATCTTAAAATTTAGGAAACAGTCCAAAAATATAGGAAATGGTCCAAAACTCATAAAAATGCCAGGTACAAATAAATGAAACCATCCTCACCAGTATATACTGAAAAACCAAAAAATGCTGAGAGGGGGAGGGGGTGAATCAGTATTTTAAAAACCTTAAGCAGATAAACAAATCTGAGAATGCACACTCATAGGAAAGGGACGAGACACAGAAATTTTCTCACGTGGAAAACCCAAGATGGGTAAAAAACCACGGCTTCACTAATCAAATGGGCCACAACCCTTTACACTAAGAGCTACAACTCTTCATACATGCTTTACAGAACAGGCTCCAACCTGTTTCCAAAAGGCTACAACCTTTCCCATAATGTAGAGATGAGAAATGCAGAACAAAGGTAAGTTCTTTGTCTTCACAAAACGTAAAGACGCTCAAAGATTTCACAGACTCCCTTAATTCAAGCTCGTATCAAGAAACTGTCTTTGAAAACTTCAAACCTTCATAGATAACCAAGAATCTGAACTAAATCTAATACTTGCTCTTGATTTTCATGCTGCTGCTGAAGAAGATCATTCTTACTGTAAGTTACACTGTCTGTAGCATACGCTTGTAAGAGTTTTCTGTGTGTGTTTATAAAAACATCCTATAACCACAATCTCAGTCAGAATTTTTAATACTCCCTGTTTTCTTACTTCAATGTTCTTCCAAGTAAGTTTTTTAATATGATAGCTCTCACCGTTTTAGTAATCCACACTCGTAACACACAGCACGGTGTTTTTCTTCAAAAACAAAGACTGCACAGCCAACCAAATCTTTATATGCAATCACAGCTGTTCCTCATATATTATTGTACCAAAAACACAGGCTTTCTATCCAGTATGTCTCACACGCCTTCCGTTCTTCCTTTAAAACACGGTGTCAAAAATGGAACATTGCATGCACTACTCCCGATCCACAAAGAGAAGAACATACACCTGCTATATCTCACACTGCTCACTTTTTTAATTTCTTCGCAGCTTGTATATCATTTTTTGACTGCTTCAACCTTTTTTAATTACTATGTTTTTAATCACTGTCAAAAACGATTCCATACACATGTCCTCATATTTTTGGCTTCTTGCGCACCGGCTGCATACCCGTTTTTTTTCTTTTTCTTTCACACAGCTTGTATCTTCGTTTTCTTCTGTACTTGCCCACGACTTTTACATTGCTATATTAATCCCTGTCAAAAAATGATACAATGAACATTCCCTCACATTTTGCTTATCGCACACTGGCTGCATACTTGTCTTTTATTAAAAAAGACCGTGGAATATGAAAAAACGGTTCAACCATACTCTGTAGAAAACCCGACACACACTACCGAATATGCTTCTGATAAGAAACGGCTTTCCATTCATAATGCTTTTTAGCAATGCATAGCAGGTCGCCCATACATTTGTCTGGATATGCGACTGCATGCCTACACTCAACACTTCAATAGGCACATGTTTTTGAATCCACTTAGAAAGTTTTGTTATGATTGCATAAGCATTTAGCATTTAGAGGGAGCTGCAAGCTGGTGTGACAGCTACACCACTGTAGCGACAGTTGCTCTTGGATTCACTTTGCGAACATTCTCCAGAAACAAGAGGACGTGTGTCTTTTAAACAAACACAGCACAATCCCAAAAGAAATGACAGGTTGCCTATGGTAGAAAACATTCAATTATCCGGTGACACCTTCAACATGTGCTAAGTACCAAAAAAGAATAAACTTCGACATCTCTGCAAGGAAGAATAATATCCATATGCAACTCACACTATTAACAGCTGACATCAATGACATAAAATATAACATATACTTCTCTAGCAATCACCCCTTGCCTATTGAGATTTATAGAAATAGGCTTGTGGGTCCCACACATGTTGATGCAATGAAAAGGGGTCGTTACAAATTTTCATTATTTTATACCCATCCTCTGGATGATGTGGATTTATCATCCAAGATTCTTTGGTATCTTTTCTTTTTGGGTGAGTTGCGTCAAGCTTGCCCTTTTTGTCTGTCTCTATTTTAGTATTTTCTCTATTTGTAGCTGTGATTGTCTCTGCTATCACATTTAGTGTTCCTCGCATGATTGGTTATGGCTTCTATTGTTACAATTTCCCTTTTTCCCTTGCTTTGTTGAGTCTTATTCCTTCTTTGCTCTTTGCTGATGTCATCTTGTCCTAGTTTGCTTCTTCTTGACTTATGTTCTTTGTATTCTCTTCTTGCCATTTTCAACTTTTGGTGTCATTTCGGATCTTCCAATATTATTTCTTTTAATGTAAGTTTACAAAAAATGGGTACATGAATTTGTTGCCTGATCTGATAGAAGGACATCCTTTGCTTTTAAGTTATAGGGTTTAGCGCTATTTTGAATAAGTGGGATGCATATGGCTCTTATTGATGGTGGATGGGATGTGTTAGTTCTTGATAACAATTACTATTTCTCTGACAAACTGCAGAAAAAAAGCCAAGGACATCTGTTGATAATAAAAAGGAGGCACCTGTAGTTGCCAATTGTGGACCTCCTGCGCATATTGCTGCTCAGACTTTTTCCTTTCGGGAGCTTGCAGCAGCTACCAAGAATTTTAAACCTGATTGCCTTCTTGGTGAAGGAGGATTTGGACGTGTTTACAAGGGTCGTTTGGAGAGTGGCCAGGCAAGTTTTGGTAACTTATCTGCAGTGCTGGCTTTTTAACCATTGAATATTGAGCAATAATGTACATGCATAGTATGAGGACAATGCCAGTGGCATTATCTCTTGAAATGAGAGAGTGCTCTGCATTTCATTCCTAGTTTGCTAGTGACAATTTTTTTTTAATGTACACTGCTGATGTTAACTCGTCATTATTTCTGAAATGACTCTGACAGGTTGTGGCGGTTAAACAACTTGATAGAAATGGACTTCAAGGCAACAGGGAATTTCTTGTGGAAGTTCTAATGCTTAGTCTTCTGCATCATCCTAACCTTGTCAACTTGATTGGTTACTGTGCTGATGGCGACCAACGACTTCTAGTCTATGAGTACATGCCTCTGGGTTCTTTGGAGGATCATCTTCATGGTTAGCTTACCAAGCCTGTCCAGATATTCATCAGTAGGATGATTTTTTGGGGGTAATATAGGAATTTTTAATTACTTATAAATTCATTTAGAAGCTGAAATTTAGGATTTAAGCTTGTTTGGACAAGTAACATTGAAAAACATCCTTACACATTAGTCTGGTCACAAGTATGCTATGGGATATTAAGGCTTAATTTGAAACGTCATTTAGTGTGTATCTTTGAAATTACTGTTTGGATTTGAGGTTTTGTGGAGTAGGCAAAGTCTGATTTTATCTTTGGTAAACATGAATTCCCTCTTTGCTAATGATAAGAAGTTTGAAATTATGTTACACTATCAAACACAAAAATTATTTTTGTGCCTCCAGTCATTCAGAGCTATCCACTTTTGTTGCTAAGATGTAAATTCTCAGCTTTTCAGAAGCAAATTTATTAAACATTTTCCTTGGAAGTTGAAGTGAAACTTTCTTTTGAATGGTGGGCCAAGATTTCCTCTAAGCAGTTTGGTATGGTGAAATTTGTAACTGGTTAGCTCCAAAGCTATCAGATCCTCTGCTTCAAGCAATGTAAATGAAGACATAACATCTGCATTTAAGAATTATAAGTGTTCCCATTTCTCCATACAGTTTTCGATATTATGTTTTCAAAACACAATGTAAACTGTTTAAGAGAGTATATTACAGGTGATTCTGGTAGAGTCAGATCAAGAGGGGTGGTATTTAACGGAGAATTACATGCATTGAAGCATAGCAAGAGTCTCAATGACTATAACAAGCAAATGATAACCATGTTTAATGAACTTGGTGCTGGTGAAGCAAGATGCATTCTATGGACTTGTTGATTATCCTAAAAAAGGAGGGTCAAAGTACATTTGAAAGAATTGAATTAACCTTGACACATTTAGTTTCCAAATCAAACAAGGGAGTTTATAGGTGATGGATGGTTTCATTGGCTCATGTTTTGGATAGTATAATTTTTTGTTGTATAATTGTATTGCACTGGCTTATCTTTTTGATAAGATGTGAAAGAATGTAGAAGCCAAAACTAAACATGCAGTTTGTAGGGTGGATATAGTGAGGAGTTGAAGGCACATTGATAATATGAAAAACTAAACTTTGGGGCTGGCCACACTTTCTCTAGGGAAAAATGTTATTGCAGTAAATGGGCCTTGAAGACAATCTAAATCCTATGCTGAGATCTATGAATAGTTATACAAAGGCCAATTTGTTAAAGGTTTCTTTAGCAAGAAGGTTTTCATCGCTTTGAAACTGTCGCTTAAATTGCTCTTTTAGATGGGAAGTGGATTAGATGGATGTTAAAGCGCATTTTTGCATGACAATTAAATGATCAAATATACACACAAAAAGGCCTGATAGGAGCACCTTGTATGTAGATCGAAGAAGTAACTGAATTGTCACAAACTTCTAAAGTTTGCCATGCAAAAATTTGACAATTTTACAGAAGCAAGGTATTCTGTCATGTCCATAACAATTTTAATCCCAATCTTTATATTCAACATATTGTCAATAGCTTTCGTGAGCAGTTTGTTCTATATTGATGAATTAGTCATCAGTGGCACCCATTTGTATCTTGTCTAGGTTGCCAAATTGTGTATGAAGCAAAGTCTTAACATGCCAAACTTGAGTCTCTTGTATTACTTTCTTAGAATGCAAGTTTGGCAATGGAAAGATATAACTCTTCTTTTTTAAATCATGTTAGCTCCAGACATGTGAAAAGTTTCCCATATGGATGATTCTAAACCAACTTCAACTCCTTTTTAGACAGGAGTCAAGTTGACTGCATTTGTTGGGGAGGAACACGTTGTAGCTTCTCACCAGCAATTGGTTGGAATTCTATTGTTATTTCTCTGACATGCTTGTCCCAATATTGCTTATGCTTTTAGTTTAGTCTCCAGATTCATGCAGGCACCTATGAAACTTATTGGATACCAAGCAATTGTCTAATTTGTGATAAAGTACTTATTCTGTTGGCATTAAGTATAGAGTAGAGAAAATTTGTCTACTTGGGGTATACCAACTAAGATTGGGTGAGTGGTATTGATGATATGAAGGTCACATCTCAATTTGAATTTATCTATTATCTTGGTTTTGCAGTGGTTTCTTGCAATAGCAAAATCACTTGACATTTACTTTACCTTTTTACTGCTGAGGCCACAAAGAGTTGGGTTTCACAAACAATCATTATTCTTAGATGCAGCAATTGGACTGTTATCCAGATGGCTAATAAATTATATTTCTCATGCACAAACTAAGCATACTGAGGTTCATTATGATTTGATCATTGTGGAATAATTCACATTCATTGCTGCAATAGGGAAGACCAAGTTGTTGACATCTTTACAAAGGCTGTGATGGAAACCAAATTCATAAAGTTTTGACTCATGCTCTGGTTTGCAGCTGTTGTTAAGGGGCAGTTGTGTAATGTCACTTATTGTAGACTTTATGGGATAATTAGCTATAATATTTACTTATGTAGTGCATAATGAGCCAACAAAAGGCTTGCTATGTGTACCTGATGCAGGAGCATCCTAGGTGAATTTGCAATCAGCATCAACCAAAAAGATTTACATTTTATGTTTTGTTGTATTTTTAAATTTTGGTATTTAATAAGCCAAATTTTTTTTAAAAATATATTGGCATGGCTTCTTAAAAACCCATGGTTGAGATTTGGTTTAATTTAGTGGCATTTCACATTGAAAAAATTCAAAAAATTGACACGGTGGACGTTGGGAGCTTGTGGACCCACCTTCACCTCAAATGGAGTCAAAATTCAATTCAAACTCAAATTCTCGAGGGTCACATTGTATGACAAAGAATCTCCTAAAAAAAGTGGGCATTCAAAAGAGCATTTATGGGTTTCCAAGTTTGGGAGTCAAGAGGGAGTGCAAGTGGTCTTACATGGACACCTATTTTTAGCATGCTGTAAGAGGTTTTCTAAGAACTCCTAATGGAGCTTCTAAAATGAAATTCAAAATGAAAATGAATGGGAATCTAATTTGGGCATACCATTCATGGGTCCCCAAATGAATGAAATGCAAGGGTTGATATATACTTGTGGAATTTCAATTTGACCATTCAATTGTGGCCGGTGTAGTTTTGAGGAGAGGAGAAGAAGGAAGAAGGCCATTTTGAGAAGGATATTGCTGCTGTAACCCACCATTGTTTGCAGGTCTATATTAGATTTATATCAGATTGTAATGTGAAGATGACAAGCCAAGATGTGGCTCATTGTTTTGTAAACTTGTTCAAAATTTTCAATAACAATTCCCTCTAGTTTGTTGTATCAATTTGATGTCCATTTAATCTTTGTTTGCTGATTTCAAATCAGATTTGCTATATTGTTTGAAGTGTGTTTCAGGTGTTGTTGAGGGGTAGGACAACCCTCTTGCATCAATACCTTTCTTGTTGGAGAATTTTTTTGCCTTTTCCTCGTTTGAGGAATCTTACACTTGTTTTTATTCTTGCATTTGTTCATTGAAAGCTTTGTGGAATACTGTACTTTTAATTGCATTCTTCCACTTGTATTTGAATTATCCTGGGAATTTTCACTTGTACTTGTATTCCTATTGAGTTCTCAATTTCTACCCGTGTATACCTTTTGTACAAGCTATATATTGTGGCAAATTGCTCTTATTGTAGTCATCTGGGTTTTATTCATTGTTGCATGTATTCTTGAGTATCAATTGATTATCTGGTTACTTTTGTATCCACTTATTCAGGCTCTCTACTTGTGTAAGCTCTTCTTTTGAATATTTTTCTATTTCTAAATGTGTAATTCGTTTCTATTGTTATATGTGACTAGTGACCAACAACTAGGTGAACACATACTTAAGCTCCTGGAAATTTCTTATGGCAATCATTGTTAAGGTTTCCAACTTTCCAGCAGATTGTCATCAGCTGCACAAGAATCCCATATATTTTGAAAAGTGTGTCTCTAAGGTACACAACTTGCTGAAGCTTTTGCAAATGGGGTAGCAAGGGAAAGTGGGCTTGATCTTGGGGGAAATTCTAGGGTTGTTGTGCTTGAGCTGAATTAGTACTGGGATGCAACTTTCGTGGAAGCCCAGTACTTCAGTCAAATGAGGAGCATATAGATGCAACAAGGTCTAAGTGAACCATTCATTCTCATGAGATATGGATTCGTGTGAATTGCTGCTCATGAAATATGGGGTGACAAAGATTGACTTAACTATGTAGTTGAATCCCAACAGCACTTCACATAATTTGGCACATTGCATAAGTGCTTCTTCCATGAAAATATGGCCTTTCTTATTTCCTATTTTTAATTTTGAGAAGTATGGAGACAAATGATGTCTCCTTTATCTTTTTACAATCAATTCATCTTCTTTTATTTCTCTTTGGACTAGCTGATAAACGCTAACGAGTTCTAAGTGGACCATTTATTCTCATGAGAGATGGATTCTTGTGAATTGCTGCTCATGAACTATGGGGTGACAAAGATTGACTTGAAACTATGTAGTTGAATCCCAACAACACTTCACATAATTTGGTACATTGCAAAAGTGCCACTTCCATGAAAATATAGCCTTTCTTATTTCCTATATTGTATTTTGAGAAGTATGGACACAAATGGTGTCTCCTTTATCTTTTTAGAATCAATTCATCTTCTTTTATTTCTTTTTGGATTAGTTGATGAAATGTATAAGCGTAAGAGACATTCATTGTTCTATATTTGCTAATGAAATAATCCTTGACCTGATGTGATTGTTATCTTACAAATAATTTCAAAAGGAGTACTCCTTTTGTTAGAATAAAATTGATTTAATTGATATATTTCCCTGAATTGTTGGAACTTGAAGCCTCCTTTGTTGTATATATTTCCTTGGATTGTTTAAACTTGAAGATAGTTGGGTGCACAGTGGACACAATGGTTAACTCCCAGGTTTAGATAGAATTGAGAAATATTGATTATTTGTGGAGTTATGTTATTTTGATTTTCGGGGGGACACATCCCCCCGAAAATCCCTGCCGTTCCCGAAACAGGGACGCACCGGGGATGGGGGGACGACGTCCTTGGTGGCGCCACCGTCCCATCGCCGTTCCCGAGGAGACGCAGGGACGTCCTGGTGTCCCCGTTGGGTGTTAAGGAAAGAGGATCGGAAGATACTAATATATAAATATATTATGTATAGTTGATATTCGCTGATCAATGCAATTGCCGTTGTAATTGATTGATTGACCAACGAAGATCAACTATATATATAAGTTGAATAGATGGAAATGTCAACAGTCATGTCTTTTGAATACCGACTATTTCCTAACAAACGACATAATAATAATATAGTCGCTGTTTTTAAAACCTGTCGGCATTAACCTGTCGGCATTAACAAATTGTAATAGGACTGTCACGATAGTTATCGTGACTGTTATACATGAACAGTCACGATAATACCGTGACTGTTTATGTATAACAATCACGATAGTATCGTGATACATAGTTAACTTATGAATTGTAGATTATACCATTCGATTTATATTTAGTGTTTTATATATATATATATATATATATATATATATATATATATATATATATATATATATATATGTATAACATAATTAATGATTGATATATTATATTAGTATATATATACTATAACTCATTATATATATATATATATATATATATATATATATATATATATGATAGTTTTACGTCATTTTTGTAAACACGAACGAACATATTTTAACACTCCCTCTTGAGAGAGAGTTTACCAATTTTGTAGAATTTTCACATCAAAATATATGACTCAATTCAAAATGTCATATCATGATAATTTATCACTTATAACAATATACATATTTGAGATGTCCGGACCAATCCGGCTCAACCCCTTTCGGGAGTCTATCTTAAATAATTGTTAAACAAGTGATGATTTTGGTAACAAGATGTCCGGACCAATCCGGCTCAACCCCTTTCGGGAGTCTATCTTGAGACCTGGTTTCTATTGTCAGGATCGTCACCCTGAAATAGAAACGATAAACAGAAGATCGTCATCTTCACACAATTTTGAAATATTTCAAAAATTATATATATATATATTTATGAATGAAATGTACATTAATAGTTCATATTTTGATCAAACCAATTTTGGTCCTGAAGAATTCTATCTTCACCCTTGCAAGGGATTTAGTGAAGATATCAGCATTTTGTTCCTCAGTGCTGATGTAGACTAGTTTAATAATTTTTCTGTCTACCATATCTCTTACATAGTGATATGGAATCTCTATGTGTTTTGACCGATTGTGAAAAACAGGATTTACAGAGAGCTTGATGCAACTCTGATTATCACAATGAATAATGGTAGGCAATAGAGGTTTACCAAATAAGTCAAAAAGTAATTTTCTTAACTATACTGCTTCTCTAGCTCCCATAGATGCAGCCATGTATTCTGCCTCTGTCGAACTCTGAGCTACAGCTGATTGCTTCCGACTAAACCAAGATATTACTGCGGAACCCAAACTGAAACAAACTCCTGTGGTACTCTTTCGATCAGTGGTACTTCCTGCCCAATCTGAGTCTGAATAACCTTGAAGTTGAATTTCAGTCTTGTCATATTTTAGTCCAAGATCACTTGTTCCTTTTAAATATCTCAAGATGTGTTTAGCTGCCACTAGATGAATCTGTTTTGGTTCACACATGAAGTGACTTAGTACATTTGTGGCATAGCAAATGTCAGGACGTGTATTCACCAGATACATGAGGGATCCAATTATCTGTCTGAAGAGTGTCACATCTGCAGGTTCTGAGTTTTCTGCTTCATCCTTTAATTTCTGAAGATTTGTCTCCATAGGAGTAGCAAGAGGTTTACAATCTACCATACCAAATCTGTTCAGAATATCAGAAATATATTTCTTTTGACTGAGGAGAATATGATCTTTGTTTTGAATAATTTCAAGACCCAAAAAGTAGTGTAGTAGGCCCATATCCTTCATATCAAATTCAGCTACTAGGTCCTTTTTACATTTATCTATTAGATTGTCTTCTCCTGTAATGAGTAAGTCATCAACATAGAGAACAAGGATTATCATGTCTCCTTTTTCAATTTTGAAGTATATATTAGGATCTGCAATATTTTTAGAGTACCCCAATTTGCTCAAATATTGATCTATTCTTTCATACCATGCTCTGGGAGCTTGTTTGAGTCCATAGAGTGCTTTCTTTAACTTGCATACGAATTTATTTTTGTCATGAGTGAGAAATCCTTCTGGTTGTTCAATGTAGACTTCTTCCTCAATCTTACCATTTAGGAATGCAGTTTTGACATCCATTTGATGTACTTTCCATCCTTTAGAGGCTGCAATTGCAAGTATGGTTCTGACAGATGTGTAACGAGCTACTGGAGCGAATGTTTCCTCATAGTCAATGCCTTCTTTCTGTGAAAATCCTCTAGCAACAAATCGGGCTTTATGTTTATCAATACTGCCATCTGGAGCATACTTGATTTTGAATAGCCATTTTGATGATACAACTGACTTATGTTTAGGTCTAGGGACAATATCCCATACATCATTTTTCATGATGGACTGATATTCTTCAACCATTGCTTCTCTCCAGGCTTGTTTTGATAATGCTTTCTCAACACTGACCGGTTCTGATTCTGATAGTTCAGTTAGAAGTGCAGTGTAACATTTTTGCGTTCTAGTTCTTTTGTTTTCTTTGGAGATTTGTGCTGGTTCCATATTGTTTTCTTCAAGTATTTTCCTGGCCCATAATGGTCTCTTTTTGTTGTTTACATTTTCTACACAAGAAGGTTTAGGATCGAGGATTGCGTTTTCGTTATTTGATAGTGTTGAATTCATATTTGAATTGTTATTCTCGCTTTCTTCCTCAAGTGATAAATCTTTCTCAAGATCAAACAAACTGTTGTCTTCATTATTAGTGGATGAGAAGTTTTCTTCAAATTTGACATCTCTGCTTATTTCTACTGATTTTTGATTAGGGATATATATTCGATATCCTTTAGAGTCTTCACTGTAGCCTAGAAAAATACCTTTCTTACCAGAAGGTTCTAATTTGGTTCTTTTCTCTTTTGGTACATGTATATATACTGGACATCCAAATACTCTTAAATGACTGAGATCAGGTTTAACTCCTGTAAATACTTCTTCTGGTGTGGTATTTTCAAGTATTGCATGTGGACATCTGTTTTGAATATACACTGCAGTGTTGGCAGCTTCTGCCCAATATGATATATGAATATTATGATCATGCATCATAGCTTTTGCTGCTTCAATGATGGTTCTGTTCTTCCTTTCTGCTACTCCATTCTGTTGAGGGTTATAAGGTACAGTATACTCCCTCTTAATCCCAACAGATTTACAATAGTTTTTGAAGTTGTCAGATGTGAATTCCCCACCATTGTCTGACCTAAGAGTTTTGATTTTCTTATTGGTTTGATTTTCTACCAATGCTTTGAATTCTTGAAATTTGGCTAATACTTCACTTGACTCTTTAAGTTTTAAAAAATATATCCATGTTTTCCTTGAATAGTCATCCACAAAGATTAGATAATATAGGGCACCTGAAAAAGAAGGAGTGGACATGGGGCCACACATATCAGTGTGAATAAGCTCTAAAACACTATTCGTCTTGTGTTCACTTGTTGGAAAAGATCCTTTAATGTTCTTTCCTAATGCACATCCCTTACAAATGCTCAAGTGTTCAGATTTTAGAGAGGGTACCCCAGAGGTGATTTTATGCAAAGTAGGAAGAGCACTATATCCAATGTGTCCTAGTCTTTTGTGCCAAATTTCATTATTTTGTTGAACATTGTGATTTAGGGCTACTTTTTGTTCATTACATAGTTTGTATAAGCTTCCATCTCTGGACCCTATGTGCATTGCATTTTTGATGTTTGTGTTTTTGGTCCAGAGAAGAACTTTTTCTTCATTAAATGTTACCCTATATCCTTGATCAGCTAGCCCTGATATTGAGATTAGGTTTCTCTTTATTCCGGGCACATATAATACTTCTTTTAACTGTAGAGTGACTCCATCTCTTATCTGTATCAAACAGGTCCCAATTCCTTTTACCGGATAAGTGGAGTTGTCACCAATGGTTACTTCTTCTGTAGAGTTTCCAGAAAGGGTTTCGAACTGATCTCTGAATCCAGTGATATGTCTTGATGCACCGCTATCTATTATCCAAGTATTTTTATTGGAATTTAATTCACTTGCTAAGGCTAGATAAAAAAGAGAATTTTCTGTTCCTTTAGTTTCTGCTAAGGCTGCTTGAATTTTCTGTTTTTCTGGACAGTATTTGTGAATATGTCCAAATTTGTCACATTTATGACATTTTATTTTGGAGAGATCCCTTTTGAAGTGATGTTTTCCATTACTTGAATTGTTGAATTTTCTCTTCTTTTTCTGAGAAGTTTTAGTATGAAGGGCTTGTACTTCATTTTCATTTTTCGACCCTATTCCTCTGGATGCTAATCTCGATTCTTCTTGAGTACAATCGTTCTTTAATTGTTCGAACCTAGGTAAAGGTGGTCTTGTACTTATGCACTGAATGAAGGTTTCCCAAGAGATGGGTAAACCCTTTAGGGGATAAGTGTAAGTTCAGTATCTTCTATAGTATTTCCAATGCAGAGAAGTTGATCTCTTATCTCAGATATCCTTAGGAAATAGGAGGTGATTGTTTCCCCTTTGTTCATTTTCATGTTGAGAAGTTGACTCTTCAATGTTAAGATTCTACTGGCATTGTTTATCTCGAATGTGTCTTGAATGATTTTAAACATTTCAAAGGCACTGGTAATTCTCGATATGCTCGGGAGGATAGAATCTTTCACTGAATCTATAATCAATTTCCTGGCTTTGTTGTTTCTCCTTTTCCATGTAGTTTTCTCAGTTTCTTCTTCCGGTATTTTCATATCCTTCTCAATAAATTCCTCTAGTTCAAGTTCCATTAGAAGAGAAGTAAGTCTTGTCCTCCAAGATACAAAGTTTGAAGGACCTTCTAATCTATCTTCCATTCTCATACAGTGAGCCATAATTTAATTTATAATTTAAAATATTCTCAGCTATATGTTAGGTTTTATATATATATATATATATTTTATCTTCTTTATATTCCTTACAGCTCTGATACCATGTTAAGGAAAGAGGATCGGAAGATACTAATATATAAATATATTATGTATAGTTGATATTCGCTGATCAATGCAATTGCCGTTGTAATTGATTGATTGACCAACGAAGATCAACTATATATATAAGTTGAATCGATGGAAATGTCAACAGTCATGTCTTTTGAATACCGACTATTTCCTAACAAACGACATAATAATAATATAGTCGCTGTTTTTAAAACCTGTCGGCATTAACCTGTCGGCATTAACAAATTGTAATAGGACTGTCACGATAGTTATCGTGACTGTTATACATGAACAGTCACGATAATACCGTGACTGTTTATGTATAACAATCACGATAGTATCGTGATACATAGTTAACTTATGAATTGTAGATTATACCATTCGATTTATATTTAGTGTTTTATATATATTATGATATATATATATATATATATATATATATATATATATATATATATATATATATATATATATATATATATATATATATATATATATATATGTATAACATAATTAATGATTGATATATTATATTAGTATATATATACTATAACTCATTATATATATATATATATATATATATATATATATATATATATATATATATATGATAGTTTTACGTCATTTTTGTAAACACGAACGAACATATTTTAACATTGGGGACTCGAGGATGCCCAGGCGTCCCTCGACCCCTGAGGGGACGCCCAGAAGTCCCTCGTCACGACAAGCCAAAAAATATAACTTCATAATTTTTTTTAGTTCAGGGGTGGGAGTATTTATACAAATATAACATTTAAGTATAAGAAATTAATTTCTTATACTTTAAGTTATATTTGTATAAATACTTTCAGGATGTTTGAGATAGGTTCTAGCTTCATAGGAGTTAAGATGCAAATTCTAGATTTTGGGGGTTTTCGAAAAATTCCAGACTTGGCCAAATTTTAGGATTCAGCAAGCCTTCAATAGGGTTACCTTCCACAATCCATCATGGCTTTCTAATGTCAAACTGAAGCTGGCAAAGGGATTCTCAATGGGTTTTAACTCGTTTTATCACAAATCACTTGGTTTCGACCCCATCTCTATGACAGACTTAGCTTAGCTCTTGCCCAAATCCTAGACAGACATGACTTCCCAACAGGCGAAAATCACTCAAACCTCATTTTCCGGACCTAGGGACTTGAAAACAGCCACCAACATAGATATAAATGTTAGATATTGGTCCTTTTGTGTTGGATATACATGTTAGATATAACTTAAATCTAACATTTATATCCAACTCAAAAGGACCAATACTTCAACACAATACTTTTACATCTTTATGTCTTATATTGTTATACATCTTTCCATAACTAGCATTTTAAGTACCACATGTATAGTATATACTATATACACCCCCCTCGTCCCCCCTCGCCATCCCCAAATTGAGGCCCCTCTGTCCCCCCGTCCCGGAAACTTGTCCCCCCATTCCCCCATTCCCCCATCCCCCCATCCCCCAGGGCGGTGTAAGGTTTGTACCTAAATTGGCAGCCCTACAGAACTTTGCCTCTACTCAAGATCCTAGTCGGTAACTATGTCATTATTGTTATGTTATTAACGCCAACTATTTTGTCTTTTTTAATCAAATTGCCAATCCATTAAGCATTAGTCTCTTTTTATCAGTTAACACTGATTGCAGATTGCTTATGGATGAAGAATGCTGATGGGAGACGATCGATTTCTTGACAGTTGGATGACACCACACAAATTGGAAAAAGATGCAGGGTTGATGTTTTGGATCAGCATGAAAAATTATGTGGAAAAGACATGAGGAAATCACACTTCAATCCAAAAGTGACAAAATGCAGTGCAAAATGTGCCAACGGTGATAGAGACAGCGAGGACAAGTGGAAGTTTTGTCAGGCAAAATAAATAGCTAATAAGTGAAATAACAATCCGATCTCAATCTTGAAGTGGCAAGACCAGTTAGAAGTTGTGTGCCAAAGTGAGCAGGATGATTATTGAATCATGCTAAGTAAAAGACAAGAATTTTGTACTTTTCAGGAGCTCCAGCCAATCTAAAGTTCACCCAACAGAATCATTGGCAAACATGAGATACTATCGTGCCAAACAATGGGTTTTAAGATAAACATAAAAAAGTGTCATGTTATGTTGCATTTTTTGAAAGGGCATAGCTAGGTAGAAGTTGTATTGCAGATGGCAAATAAACTCAAAAACTCTGCCAAAAAAAAATGAACAAGTGAAAAACAAGTTGCAGTTCTCAGTTGGTTGTGCCAGCCAAAATTGCAATTTGGAAGTGGCAAAACCAATCCAGATGGCATGAGGTTCTAAGAAGAAAGGAAAAATAAATAAATCATGTCTTAAAAATGGTTATGCATTCCAAAATGGCGATTCAAGTGACAAGATTGTCAAAAAATTGCAAGTAGCATGAAAGGTAAAAACAAATAAAGGAATCTCACACTTTGTCAATGGCATGACCAGTTAGAAACTCTGGTTTTGGTGGTAGACGAGTTAGGAAGTTATGACCAAAGGAAGAAATAAAAAGTAAGGTGATATAGCAGTATTTTACAAGGGTAGAGAGCCAGTTCTGAATAGAGCTTAAGGTGGCTGAAGTGTTGTAAAGATGTGACCAGCAAATTTAGGTTCAAAAGACATAAAGAGAAGGCATGCTTTCGGCATGTTAGTGCCACTTTAAAAGAGCAAATCAACCAGCAGTAAAATGATAAAGTGCAACAAGAAAAAAGAGCTAGTTCACTTGTGTTCTTGGCTGGTAATGCCTTAAACTAAGTTGCTGGTTCTGGTATGGGTTTTGGAACTTGGTACGATTTTTTTTCTTTCGGTACGGATAAAAGAATATATATATATATATATATATATATTCAAAATAATGATTGCCAATAAATAGAATATTTAAATACCTCATATTTGTTAAAGTAATTATGTAATGCTTCCATAATGGTCATTTAGTAGGATCCTTCCTTTTTGTAGTAGGTTCTTATTTAGAATGTTTCTTTTCTGTCTTTTGTTTCTGTTTTACAAACTCTGCATGTAATCTTTATTTAAGGAGTAGTCCTCTCCTTTGTTTATTATTAAATATCAATCGATTATCATTTCATGTTATTAGAGCGGGCTAAGTTTTTTGATGAATTTTCTTAAATTTTTTTTTGTAGGTGTTGTTATGTGGATTTTTTTCCAAAAATTTTGAATCGTTTTTTAATGAAAAACTGAGATTTTATTTGCTGTTGCAAATCGCAGAAGGATTTTTTTAATTGTTTTCCACAAAAAGATTATGGGAGAGTTTTCTGATTATTTTTCCACAAAAAATCATGGGAGGGTTTTTTAAATTTTTTTGACAAAAAATCATGGAAGGTTTTTTTTCAAAAAAAATCATGGGAGAGTTTTCTGATATTTTTTTCCATGAAAAAAGGGTTTTGCATAATTTTTCCCAAAACAAATTATGGTGGGTTTTCTCCAAATTTCTAAGCTCACGGGGTTTTACCATTTTTCCACAAAACAAAGGTTTTTACTAATTTGTTTACAAAATTGTGTGTGAATTCAACATCACATTGAGGGTTTGACAATTTTTGGATAAAATCGTGGTTTCTTGCAGCTTGTTTTGGGTCACACCTAGGGTTTTTAGGGCGAACATTGTTCTACAAAAGTTTTTGATGATTTTTTTAACAAAACCGTGGTTGTTGCTATTTTCAATGATTTTTGGCAAAATTGTTGTTTTTCAAAATTGTGAAGTTTTTTGAAACTGATCTTAATGTCTCTGGATAGAGGGATAACTTTGTTACCCAACATCATGTTGGAAGGCTTATGGTAAACTTGGTCATATCCAAAAGTTATGTAGCACTAGGGAGGGTCTCACCAACAGGCTCATAATGCAGAGCGTTCTGAAGAGAAGGGGGCAGCCTTTTGTGTATTCATGGCCAAATGACCTACAAATTATGTCAAGTCTTTTGCAAGGTAGTTAGTAGAATGACTGTTAAGGAACTGCGTTAAAGTAATTATGTAATGTTTCTATAATGGTCATTTACTTAGGATATTTTCTTTTCATAGTAGGTTCTTATTTAGAATGTTTCTTTTTTGTCTTTCGTTTTTGTTTTAGAATCTTTGCATGTAATCTCTATTTAAGGAGCAGTCCTCTCCTTTGTTTATTATTGAATATCAATTGATTATCATTTCAAAACTCATTATTTGGAAAAATGAAAATACTCAAGTTTGATATTGTCATGATTCAAATAGTAATACATGAAACCATCAAATGGTAATTACAAAACTATGAGCTAAAATCACACAGAAAATGACATACAAATACCTAATTAGAATATCAACACCAAATTCCAAGATGAGTTCACAAGCAAAAAATAGCATATTTTTTCCACTTGTCATAAGTGCATCATAATTCACTCACTTGGGAATTCTATTTTTGGCTTCATTATCTCTATTCAAAGATGCCTTATGATATGTTGTGACATGTGTCCTAAGGTCAACAAAAGTAACTCTCTCTTACAACTCTTTTTTGTGTCTTGGATGTTTTTACATTTCCTATGTAAGAGGCCCAAATCTGGAGGCCATATCTTTTGTTCAGGAAGGTTGTTGGGGTTGCTTTCAAAAAAAAATTGTAGAGCTCAAAAAGATCTACACAACAATCGTCACTTGAGGTCGAACAACCTAGATTTTTTTAATTTCAAAAACAAAGTCTATTGTCCAAAAATTAAGTTTTAATTTTTCATAGTCTGTAAAGTGCATTCTTCATATACTTAACATTAGGAGCAAGGGTACGATCCCTCCTTCCTTAACAATAAGAACATGGTCCCTCCCTTACCTTTTAGAGTTCTTTATCTTTCTATTGTCACTAATGTATTCTTGAGTCCTATTGACCTACTTTTGGTCACTTGTCAACATGAATATACTTATTTTATTACTGGTGAATTATAGACATGTTATAAATGAATTGTATAGTGGTGAACTTTAGACATATTATAAACGAATCACAAAGTTTTGGGATGTATAATCATTGGAAGAAAGGTTTAGAACATATGACTTTAATGGAACTTTGTACTACCATCTTAATTCTGTTAATATTTCAAACTTTGAAAAGAAAATAACAATGTATAGATGATCTTTTAGAACTAAGACTTAGGCCCTTTCAAAAATATAGATGAATAGAAGAGAGATAATACCCGATTTAGATGCTTGAAATCTGCTGAATGATTGTAAGAAGAAGCCTTCAATCCAATGCTATTATTCTACTCCAATCGGCTCTTTAAGTCTGCTACAATTTGCTCTTTAAGGTCTGCTATTATGCCTCTCCAATTCTGCTACAATATATGAACTTAGGTCTGCTCCAAGTATGTATTTAGGTCTGCTACAGGTGTGAATTTAGGTCTGTTATTCTTCTTTCCAAATTGCCAAGAAGCTGCTATAATGTTAGAACAATTATGCAATGATGATCTGAATTATAAGTCTGCTGAAAGTTGGAAATAAGGCAGTCATGTTATGTTTTCGATGATGCCTAATTCGCACTCCTCGATCCCATGTAAGTATGCCTCAAGAGAGGTGTCTCTTCAATATGATAAGGCAGCCGACTTGCATATGCAAGTCGGCTTTTATAATTATTGTTATTCAGACGCTAACCTCAATAGATAGCTGACTATAATGCAGGTCGGCCCTCATAGCAACTTCAACAATTCAATATGCAAGTCGTCCCTCTTCTCAATCATAATGTGATATGTCATATAATAAGTAGCATACTTATTATTTATTTTAATCTTTGCCAAGTCCATAATATTAATAATCATTTGCAATGTAATTTATCTTTGTCTCAAGGCACAATTATTAACAAATTCTAATGTGGGGAGATGTGTATAGTTATGAAGGAATCACCTAGTTTAGGTGTGTTTAGATTATTGGAAGAAAAGTTCATAATGTCTGAATTTGATGGAACTAATTATTACAATCTGAATTCCCAATGTGTGGGAGTGGTTATGGTTTTATTGAAGACCCGAAGGAGATATATATTATGTATGTAGTAGATTTCAAAGAGGTTAGAAAAAAATAAACCAAAGAAGGCAGTAGACCTTGTAGAAGGAACTATACACAAAGATCCTCCTAGAAACATTAGAAGTTCTAGTTTTCTGCTGAAATGAATACTCAGTCATTCTTGGAGACATTAATTAATCCCAGAGAACCTTGTTTCTCAATGGTGACCAATTTAGGCACATTTGCTTCAACTTTTCCTGCTATTGCTTTAGTAAAATTTGTTTAAACTTGTCTTCTTTTTGCATCAACTCCGCTACCCCTCTCTGAAGTCTTATCAACTAATCCATACACATGTCATTCAAATCATAATTTCTACGTGGGCACTATTTTTCATCCACAATCATCTTGCACCATAAAACATCATCTTTTATTATGTCACATCTATTGACCTCTTTGTTAGCCCCTCTAATTTTACACAACACAAGATTTGAGTTTTCCTATGGACTTGCAATGTCTTGTTCAGCCCAACATTCCCTATTTGAAAGTCATAACTACTTTGCAATTCAACCCATCACTTATTTCAAGTGAATAAATGTTATATAATCTTGTCCTGAAGAGAGGCTTAGTGAATAGATTTTAATTGATATACCCATCTAAGAAGGTAAAAAATTTGAAGTGATTGAAAGGGAGTTGACATTGGCTTCTTGGCTAGCTTTGATGCTACCTCATCTCCCGCAAACTCTTGAGGCTGAAGAAGGTGGCGAAGACTTCACTTTTGATGTTTGCAAATATGATATAAAGAAAGGTGCACTGAAACCAAATAAATACGAACATGTAAGTGCCAAAGCATAGGTGGTTTCTTCAATATTGAATGGCAGTACGGTGATGCATTAAGAAGAGACAGTCTTAGAATAAAATAAACACTGCGTTACCAAACAACACATTGGTACCTTTTTTGTGGACGGTGACCTTTTTATTCCTCTAACACCTTGCACAACTGTATTTTCTTGGGTGAAGGATTTGTTGTGTTAGCTTGCATTACAATGATTTCTTTCTTCTGTCCAGGTTTAGTCTGTTAATTAAGAGAACAATCTTACTGGGGTGAATCAACTCTTTAAATTGGTTGGTGCTGATGATTTAGAGCTTGAGTACTCCTTCAGTCATGCAGTATCTGCTTCTTTACATATATGACCATTCTCAGGATTTGTTTCTTAGATTCCATCATGGCGATAAAGATATGGTTCTCCAAGTAAAACATCACATAACTCTGATGGTGTGTCCTCGTACAACTTTCTCTTGAAAATCAAGTGGCATTGATGAGTAAAACATTTCGTTGAAGCTGAATTAAGCATCTAAGACCCTAACGGTGTATGGTTGAGATTCTTGAGAATAAGGTGGGTGGCAATTTTAGTCTCTGAATTGTGTTACTGAAAGCAGTTTTTTCTGACTCACTTTTAATGTTGAAATGTACCAGTTGTTGATCCACAGAATGGAAAATTTTGCTGCTTCTTGTATATTGGGATTAGAGGAAAATGCTATCTGTGTGGTTGCTAGGTTCACAGTTATTATTGTTAGTGCTTGAAATTGCTGCCACAATCCTTATGCAAAAATGTGTATGGCTTTTCTAATGAATAGTGATGGTTTCTACTAACAGTGAAAAAATCACCACGGACAGCATGACTTTCCTTGGGGGTTGAAGTTGAAGGGGCCACTCCCTTGTTCAAAAGCAAATAAAATTGTGTAGAAAATTTATAACATTTACAGAGATCGATTTGGGGTTCCTTGGTTGTTTGGAAAAACAAACATGCAGTGCTGTATTTCTGGTTCCTTTACATTGGGCTTGATTTAAAACAACATTTAAACACCATAAGCAAAGATTTTTAAGGTTTTTGAGAAGTACAGACATGCACAAATTCTTGGATAGATTGCAGAGCACAGAAATTTGTGGTTACAAAGAAACGTTTGATTGCTGAAACAAAACACAATTTCAGAAGGATTTACAAATAAATGAGAAGAATGTTACATTATGGAGTATGTATCATGCCATGACTAATAAATTTAGTACAAAGCTTGAATTCATCAGTGATTTTCTCACATTTTAATACATCTTTGACATAATGCTGCAAGACAGGGTTCAATGATAAATTTTACATGTTTCACCATAAAAACCGTTGTTATATATATTGTACAGAGTAGACTGATGAAATTGCTTATACCACAAGAAATAATTATGTTCCCAACAACCCTTCTAGAGCCTTTCATAACCATTTCCTACCAAAAACAAAATCTGCTTTTTCATTTATCTATCTAATTTCTCTCGTATGTCTTTCCTATTATTGCGTGACCTTTTCCACCTTTTCTCCAATCACACTTTAAATACAAATTACAATTTTGCATATTTTTATAATTAATTAATTATAAGAAAAATTAATTAAACTAAATTATATGCAATGATAAAAATAATTTAAAGTACATGATAGGACATCCCTTGGAAAATTTGATCAACTTGATGCCACAATTTGATCCTTACGTCACTTTATGATGTATGGTTAAATAAAATATTGGGGGGATCTATATATGGGGGCACTTCCTTTTGCTAGAATTTTAATAATCACAACATTATAACAGAAGTCAAATCAGCCATACGAAAAAGAGTTAACTCCCTTACATTTATCCTTTCTTACTGTATGATCTCAGCACCATATATCTAGCTGGTTGTATCCAGTGTAAGACGGGCACTGGTTGATGTCGGGATGTCAGGATGTCAGGACGGGGGAAAAAAGAGTTCAATTTGGGGATGGTAGCGGGGGTGGTGGGGTGGGGTGGGGTGGGGGGTGCTGTAATATAGTATACATATAGTACTTGAAATGCTTGTTAAAATGATGTATAATAGTATAAAAACTAATAAATTGTAATACCGAATACTTGAACATAGCAAAATTGCAACATGAATATAAAAAATATAATAAAGATGATTACAACGAGTAGCTTGATATCAAAACAAGTACAAAATCATGTACATACATTCATAAATATGCATACGTAGTGTGTGTGTGTGTGTGTAACAATGATCTTTACGGTATACAGTAAACCCCCTTTCTATCATAAGTGTTGCAGCTACAACATTTGCTTGCAGGAACCCCCAGCGGCAAGATGGTGGCGCGAAGGCGGTGGGGACTTGGGAACGCCAAGTTCCCGATGCGGGGACATCCTTGACTCGGGTGTGTGAGGGGTTTGGGGGGGGGGATGAGTCCCCGTGTTACACTGGTTGTATCTTACATATTTCTTTATTGATTTGACCTCTTTGCATCTTGTGGACACCTCATCCACTTCATAATCTCTATATGAGAATCTGACAATGGTTGATTTGTAGCAGCCAACAGGTAAAATTGATTCTTGAAAATGAGTGTCTGTTGCCATTCCTCTTCATTGGTTAACATAGGGGACCATCTAATTCTAGCATATCTATTGACAAGCTGTTTGGGGGCCAAGGTGTGAACTACAGGTAGCTGTTCCGAGCTGGAAAAAGAATTCCCTAAGATGCCTTTAAAATGCTAAATTTACCAACCCTTTCTGCTCACCTTTTTGAGCTGGGCAATCATTAAAAGTAAACTTGGCTTCTAATGACTTTGGGGCATGAGCAAGCTCATTATATTTGGGGTATGATAACTTCTGCGGATAAATTTGTTGTGAATGAGTCTCCTACCTAACATCAGCTTGCAACACTTTGTTGGCGTCCTTAGCATCCTCAAAGTTTGATGAAGACTCCAAGAAACTTTTTTTGTTTTAACTGAAGTGGGAGAACTGTGGCCTTTGCCACCATGTTGCCTGTTTAGCAGCTTTGGGTTTCTCCTTTGAACTTTTTTGTTTAATGTGCACAACCTGAAAGTGCCTTTGATAACTAAATGGAATTTAATAATCCAGAACTTGCTTCCAAATTTTATCCCCAACTTACAACCAAATTTTCACAAGAAAACTTCTCAAAATATCTAAATCCACTTGAATCCTAGTTGAGGTAGAGTGGACTAAACCACTTGTTTTGGGATCAATTATAAAAAATCTTCTCAGCATATTACCTATCCCTTGGAAGCATGAATCCATCCAAAATTGAAGTGGAAAATATAGTGGAATCCATGCTGGCGCAATTGTAGTGATTGCGTCGTTGGATTAAACTTTGGAAACTATGGCTTAATCAAAAGCACTAAGCTATGCCAAAACTAGGTCCCATTTCCTAATATTTTCAACATCTTGACACGATAATACAAAAAAACTGTGCACTACAATAATTTTCTATAGATCCTTTCAGCTTTTTTGACTAGGTTTTAGTTATCCATGTATGAAGATCAACCAAGCTAGGCCACAAGGCTTTAAATCTATAGATCAAACCTTTACTAGTAAATTTGGCTTCCTCAAATAATACTTCTTGTAGGCAGTTGAGCTGGCCATTTCTCCCAAAAGATGCATCTATTTAGGAAATCACAACCATCCCAGCTAAGGATCTCACAAAAGGCTAGACATGTTCCAACAATCTCCCCTTAGTGTTACTTGAGGGGATTCAAACCTACAACCCTGCTCTAATACCACTTGTAGGGAGTTGAGTTGGCTGTTTCTCCCAAAAATGCATCTGTTCAGGAAACCGCTACCATCCCAGTTCAGGATCTCACAAGTTGCTGTTAGACCATGTCACAAATCTTGAGAGGATATGCTGGACACATTCCAACGCTTATTGGCTGGAGGACAATATTGAATGCTCACTAGAATAATGGACTAGATTCATTAGTCACATTTGAGACACCAAGCAATATTTTTATCCTTTCCTGCTATATCCTACAACTCCTTTGCTACTAGTTTTCATGTGGAATGTGATGGAAAAAACATTGATTTGCCTGCTTTATCAAACACGTCCGTTTCACCCATCATTGCTTGTTTACAAAGTGACTAGAGCATTAGGCACATTTAACCCCGACAACTGGAACCTTTGTATCAACACCTCTTCCTCTCTTTGTTTCCCAATGACATTTTCCTTAGTTACCAGGGTTCGTCTCTGACCCCCCCGAACTGGACCAAGTTCGAACTGGTTCGAAATTCGGGTCCTGTTCGCCTATGGGTCCGGGTAGGGTCCGGATTTTCGGACCCAGTTCGAACTTGTGGTCCAACATTTCGAACCCGAGCGGACCAGGAAGACAGACGTCAAACCCTGTATGAACTTCGACGAACTTCGGGGCACAGACGTCACTTTATTGACATTTTTTTGCAAAGTTTTTTAATTTTTGACATCCGAAACCCTAAAAGGTGGATATGAAAGGATTTTTTATTTTTTATTTTTGTTCATGGGCAGGAGGATTTATACAAATATAACATTTAAGTATAAGTTTGATTTATTTAATTTCTTATACTTTAAGTTATATTTGTATAAATTATAAAATATAATACCTTCCAGGATGTTTGGGATAGGTTCCAGCTTCATAGGAGTTAAGATGCAGATTCTAGATTTTAAAAATTCCAGACTTAGCCAAATTTCAACATTCAGCAAGCCTTCAACAGGGTTACCTCCCACAATCCATCATGGCTTTCTAAGGTCAAACTAAAGCTGGCAAAATGATTCTCAAAGGGTTTTAACTCGTTCTATCACAAATCAATTGGTTTCGACCCCATCTCTACGACATACTTAGCTTAGCTCTCGCCCAAATCCCAGACAGACATGACTTCCCAACAAGCCAAAATCACTCAAACCTCATTTGCCAGACCCAGGGACTTGAAAACAGCCACCAACAAAGATATAAATGTTAGATATTGGTCCTTTTGTGTTGGATATATCATATACATGTTAGATATAACTTATATGAATATCTAACATTTATATCCAACACAAAAGGACCAATACTTTAACACAATACTTTTACATCTTTATGTCTTATATCCCCTCGTCCCCCCGTCGCCTAGGGTGGTATAACTATGACTTGAAGTATATGATGGTATGATCATGATTCATGATGCTATGATTACAAGTTTATGGTGTTTTTGTTGACATTCTTATTTTTACTCATACTTCTAGGCTTCATAAATATGTATATATATATAATTTTAAAATTTTTACATGTATTTTTGAACCCGAACCCAAATCCCTTTTTAAAATTTTGTCGAACTTGCGAACCGGTTCTTCATGCCCGAACTTCGAACCGAACTCGAACCGGTAACTTAGACATTTTCAACTAGGCAAAGTCTATACATTCACAACACCACTGCTGAGACTAGGCACATTAGGGTTACCTACAGTATGGGTGGCAGAACTTGTTTGAAATTCCATCTTGATCTCAACTAAATGGTCTTTTGTGGTCACTTAACAAATATATGAAGATCCACTGATGATGCAAAATTCTAGTTTAGTAGTTCATCCCTTGGGCAATCAGAGTTGATGAAGGTTGAATTCCATGAAGATTAATTAGTGTAGGATTGCATGTATGAACTGTGATTTATGTCATAGGCCATTCTTTGAATGCCACTAGGCACCAAATTTTAAAAATGTAGACCTCAAGTTTCTAATTAACCTTTGATTTTCCTGGAATAGGATGATTCGAGGCATTTTACCTATTTGCAATAATTGGGGATAACAATGATTTGGTAGGTTTTGATATTTTTATCAATGAAAGCAATGCTTTTTGGATGCAAAATAACTGAGCATAATGACTGCTGTGACATTCATGTTTCTCTACTTCTGTAATTGTTTCTCTGGCTCTTAAGTGTAAAATGACTCTTTTGGAAATGGTGTTGTGGTCCCTTACCTTGATTGAATGATTTTGAATCATCATTCTTGGACTTATACTTTATCTTTTGCTCAACTTTCTATACATATTTGCTATCTCGTAAAAGAGCAATTTGAAGCAAAAATGCCTGCGTGGATTTGGTCTGAAGTGACTCGTGTTAGGAATATTGCATCATTAGGTTCATTAGGTTTGTTATAGTTTTATAAATATCATGTGCAACATAATATATAAAGGTTGAACAAATGTTTGTTAGTATTGAGATGTTTTAACAACTCACAAATATAGAGGGTTGTTAGAGGAGATAGAACAAACCTCCTACTAAATAGGATATGTAAATCCTATATATGCAAATGTATTGAACGAAATTAAGTACATAAGAAATATAGAATATTATTTGTGTGTAAATTTCTCTTATTGTTTACATGGTATCAGAGCAAGGACAACCTTGACTCTCTCATGAGAGAGACTGGAACATGAGATCATTCTAACCCTTCTAGCAATAGGATTGGAGTCATGTAGATGGGCGAAGTTGTTTGTTTTTGTGTTAGAAGATTGCAAATATTGCTGACTAGAGATGAAGAGTAATTGATGCCATTGTATCAAAATCATCCCATATACCATTTGCACAATCATATTCAAGAAACGTGTTGCTGATTGATGTCGAAGAAGCTACAAAACCTTGTTTTTTTAGCTGTCATTAATAAAGGGAGTTTTTGTTAGGTACATTCATGGAGTGCGATCTATTGGACTCTAGATCTGCTGGCAAAAGTAATATATGTGTTAGAGGACTACAGGCAGGTGCTACAACGACTGCTTACATTCTTTTGAGAGGATCATGTAAGACACCTTTCATCATTCAATTAGTACGAGGTGCTTTATTGGTGGCAATAGTACGAAGACCAATAATATGCACTGACTGGCCTCTGAGAAAAGCTAGAGATGTTGGTGTATTGACTAACAAAATTGGTGTGAGTTGGTTTGCGTTTGTGATCTTGACAGGCACAAATCTATTCAACAAGGAACATAAGGGCACGGGTCTATAGTTTGATTGAAACCTACACTCAATGTTAAAGCTCAAGATTATCCAATAGGACTGCATGATCTGAATCCAGCATAAAAAGAAATCATTGTTTTGGAGCGGATAGGGATTACTATGTAGGGTAGAGTGAACAAATTGAATAGGCCAATATTAGATATTTTAGTGTATCACGAATTGCATCACAAATTGACCATTAGAGGAACTAGCAATAAGGAGTACCTGTGGTGATTGCTTTGGTAAGATCTATGTACCATAGATTGTGAGGCACAAAGGTGCCCATATTTTCACAGCAATAGTCCACGGTGCCTTATATGAAAATATTTGAGATTTGTCAATTTCTATTGCCCATGTTGTCTCTATTAGCTCAACATTTGCGTGTGATCAAAACCATCTATAGCTGCTATGGAAACAATGTATAGTGTGAATCGTCAACATTTGCAGCGTTAAGGCATTCCCTATTTGGTGTGTTAGATGGATTTCTATCTCAACAAAGTAGGTGATGTGCATTAAATCAATTTCCATCTTAGTTGAAGAAAGGTGCTCAATTTGGAGATACAACAAATGCCTTAGTGAAGAAAGAATATGCATAAGGAAAAGTCAAAAGGGAAATGTAGGACATTGTATGAGTGCTACTAAGAGCTAGGTCACTTGCAAGGTTTGTGAGGTAGCCAGATCATCCGAAGGAGCATAAAGATCTAGTGTTCATGGTGAGAGGGCTATGACAACCAAGGATAGGCCCATGCCAAGTTCATTACAATATTCAAGCTCCTCAATCTGTCACTGCCTCAAGGGTAACAAGATCAACTACTACAAGTAAAAAAGGAACTCAACTCATTTTAATAATTTTATTTTATTTAGTTTTTAAAGCAAAGTTGTATCATTTTATTTAGAAGAAGGTTCATTTTTATTCCCAGCTCATCAATGGTTAATAGTTCTGTAATAAAAAATAAATTTGTCAAAATGTAAAGTGTCAAAAATGATCAAAAGCAAAAGTTGCTTCAATTGTATCTGAATGTATTATTGCATGTATGCGATATCCATCTTGAGGGGGGCATTATAAAATTGTGCTTCAAAGAAAAAAATGCTAAATAAGTAGAAAACTTATTGGAGGATGGAGGCACAGGAGGGTGGAGGATATTCATCAACCTCTCGTTAGTCACTAGCAACAAGGCTGTGAACTTGCATTGGTGACAAAAAATTTGTGCCAAATTGACTTAAGCCAAGATTGATTTTCAGGTGGCAGTGGCAACTGTCTCATATCATTTGTGATCAGAGTGGCAATGATCTATAATGGTGGCTACATATGCAACAATGAGGACTTGGTTCTCAAGCATTTTATGGTGTGGTTGGATGTGTATGTCCCCAATCACAATTCTTGATTGTTTTTGGATGGATGTGTTTATACCCCTTCACAAGATGCTGTAAGTGATTGGAAGTGTTTGTTCCCAGTCACAAGAGTTGGTGATTATGATTGGATGTGTTTGTCCCCAATCATAATTGTTGTGAATATATGTGTGTGTTTCTGTTCATAACCTTGATCTTGGATAGACGTGTTAGTCCCTATCCAAATTTGATGTAAGACCTTGGATAGATGTGTTAGTTCCAATCCTTGGTTCCATGGGTAGAAGTGTTTGTCCTTATCCTTGGATGAAAGTATAGTGAGGCTAGTTCCACTATTGCTTCTCATGAGTAGATGTGTACGTCCCTACTCATATTTTAGGATGAACTACTGAATGTGTTCATTAAGTATTAATGGTCTACTTGTCCCCATTTAGAGAATGGTGCAATATGGGGGTGGGGAGGCGGTGGGTTCATTATGTTTGTTATGGTTTTCTAAATATCATGTGCAACATAATATATAAAGGTTGTATGGATATATGTTACTATTGAGTTGTTTTAACAACTCACAAATATAGAGGGTTGTTAGAGGAAATAGAACAAACCTCCTATTAAATAGGATATGTAAATCCTATATATGCAAATGTATTAAACGAAATGAAGTACAGAAAAATATAGAATATTATTTGTGTAAATTTCTCTGATTGTTTACAACACGTAGATCAAGATTAAAATTTGTATGGAATCTTGAATGTTTAAGTTAGAAGTGACGGTATAGAAATTATACACAGTAGAAGACTCTTTCAAGTCTTTAACAAACTCAAACTAGGTTTCTACAGAAAGGGTATCATGCTTATGGGCATTGCAGTATTCATCCAGCATTTTTTTACACGAGAAAACTCTCAAGATGGCAGAAGCAAATAAACTATTTTGTACTTTCTATATCCTCCTATGGCAGTGGTGGTTTCTGTTAAAGATTGGCATCTCAGATGAAGAAACATGTCATGTCCCTGACATGAAACACCTATACAAGCACCAGAAAATTGTCTTACTCGTAAGACTTCACAATTTTCTGCAGATATTAAACGTAAGAAATCAATGACTTCTAAATACAGAAGTATTCTAAAGGAGTCCTCAGCCTTGTCACAACCAGGCACTCCAATTTTGTGAACTCTCTAGAGAGACAAAATTGCTATAATGAAACAAAAGATCATCATAGCCTGTTGATATATTCAGATTTTAAGTAAGGATAATACAATCTTTAAGACTGAAAATATAGTGACATAAGAAAGAGAAAAGATAATACCCGATTTGAGGTAAGAAAATCTTCTTCATATCAAGCCTAATTGTCATCCATCCTTCGCTGCATATTTCCTTCTGATTATGTGTACTAAGTGACTGATTTTATCTGCTACACTTTTCCAGATTCTGGTCTACTATAGGTCTGCTACAAGGTCTGATCTGCTGCCCTTAAATTACCAGTATGCTGCTATAATAATTATGCCAAGATGATCTAATATATATCTCTGCAATATCCCTGCTGAAGGTGCGAATATTACTTAGCATGTTATGTTTTCTATGCCTTGTAAATTCGCACCTTAAAATACATCATTTATATGTGATAAGTCAACCTTGTAAACAAGGGTAAGGGCTGACTAGAAGGCATAAAACATTTCTCATTAATAATATCACAAGGTAAAGGGGCCAACCAGTATAGGCATGAATAATCCACATAATATCATCCCAAGTCGTCCCTTTAAGGCATTGTTAAGTCGTCCCTCTAGGACAATATCAAGGGAAATCTTTTCCTTTAATTAGTTTAATATGATATTGGTATGCTGAGATGAATAATAGTTATTATTCATCTCAGCATACATATTTTGATCTTTCCGAAAGGCCATAAATATTAACATAGCCGATATATGGATGATTCACCATAAACCACACCAATATCATATCTCATAAGTATTGATAATCACTAATAAGTAAGATTAATAACAGCAGTATAATTAATGAGAGTCGGTGATTAAGTATGCGAGCATATCTGTCTGGAATGACTATAATATTAACAGAGATGAAATGTTAAGACAGAGCCAGCAATAGCTTACACCATGTCTAATTGGTATGCTTATCATAATGATTCAAGTGATATTACTGAGCATCATGAATAGCTAGAGTATTGAGGATATAGGTATTGCTGCATGATTAATATCTAAAGCTTTTGTGAAAGACTGGGTTCCAACTATCCAATTTCTGGTGATTACTATAAAGTAATCATAAGCAAGGATTTCGTCATCTACAAAAAGGATATCGGGTCAATATTTGGGAAGACACGATGATTATTCAATGTTCTTTATGATTAGACTCGCTTGGCCTTTATGTATATTATAGAAATACAAATTATGCTAATTGATATTATATGTAGACTTCCCTACAGTCTTATATGCACCTGTATATCAATATCTAATATGCATTCTGTAATTATCTGATTTAGTAGTGATAGAAACATTGATGGTAAGGACTTAATATAAAAGATATATATATATATATATATATATATATAGATGAAAGATGTTATGTTCCCAATTTCTGAAATCAACCATGGTAAGGATAGTGAGGTGATTACTATTGGGAGAACGGTGATGAGGTCACCTTCCTAAGCATGCCACCTCATGGTTGTGACTGGGAGGAGTCTCCATGGGGCCAAAGGGGCACAAGTGGACTGCCTTTGGGCTTGGGAAGGACAAATTCTTGGGGCACCCTATGGTGAATGATCCTCACAATCCTACCATGGTAAAAGGGTTTTCAATCATTTGAAACAAGTTAGGAATGGCGAGGTGAAGAATGGTGATAGGACCCCACACTAGGTAGCCCATCTCATATGCATGGAAAAGGCACATGAGGCCAAGCAGGACAATGTATCCTCTCTTGGGCCTAGAGTAGGAGGTTTCTAGGGCACCTCATCAAATCTAAGATGTAGGAGAATGGCGATAGGACCCCACACTAGGTACCCACCTCATATGTATGGCAAGGGCCACATGAGGCCAAGGGGGAATAATGTATCTACTCTTGGGCTTAAGGTAGGAGGTTTCTAGGGCAGCTCACCAAATCACCCTACCTGAACACTTCTATGGTTGGGTCACTGATGCAAGAGCATCTTGGGTTCTTGGCAATCTTCCATCAACCAAAAATATTTTATTTCATGAATCTTCAGTTTGTTAGTCTCTGAGTTTCTTTCAACGTTCCTTCAGTTTGGATCAGTTGTTGTTGCGCGTGTCATGGAGTGTTCTTGGCATCATGTTTTACCTTTACCTAGGTTCGCACCTCAATTGGTTTCTTTGTTCTTGAAATATCTTGAAGTGTTTCGGAGAACACTTCAATGTTCTTCACGTTTCATGGCCAGTCTATATTTTTTGATCTCGTGAAGGATTTTCCCAATCGGCGAAGCTTTGTGGCTCATATCTCGATTTTCCCTGACTTGTGGCCGACTTTCTTGTTGGTTCACACATTATGTTACATCTAGTTTTGAGGGATTCTTATGATTTAGGTCCTGACCTATAATGTAATATGTTTTCCTATTCTTGGAGAATGTAATCTTTCTCAAGCCGACTTGATGCTTGCGAAGTCTTTAATAAGTTGTTGTAATTGATCCTTAGGTAGCTTCCAGTTAGCAGTTTTAGGAAGAAGATAGTTTAATGGCAGCTTCCAATAATGGGCCTGTATACCTGGAATGTAAGACTGCATGTTGTAGATTCATTGTACTGGAATTCATGTTAATGGAAGGCTGATCTTGCATTCTTCTCTCTTGTTTCTTGTTGCTTCTGTTGTGTGGCTCGTGCTGCAAGGATTGGATTGACTTCTTTGAGGTCCCTTTTGTCTTTGGTTGCATCATTTGGTATCAGAGCAAGGTTGTGTTCCTTGTGGAAGAGTGAGGATCCGACCCGCAATTGTAGAGGATTCGTCTGAGATGGCTCCCAAAGGACATGTAGAGGTGGAGGAAGGAGAGATGCAAATCCAACAATATTGGAAATGTTGAGACAAATTGTAGCTAGGTTGGAAGCTGTGGAAACGACCTAGAGAAAAGGTCGCCGTATTGAAGATGTAAGTGATGAAGGAGTTGAAGAAGCCGCTAAAGAAGGTGAAGAGCAACCTGAACTTGAGCAAGGAGATGATAGATTGTGAACAACGCTAACTAGGGTTAATGCTAGACCGCATTTCAATGCACCTGATTATGATGGAAAGTTGAATTTAGATGAATTGCTTGATTGGATCACGGAGATGGAGAAATACTTTGATTTGCTAAGAAGGTGAAGTATGCTTGCACAAAGTTGAGATGGAATGCATCCTTATGGTGGGAATATTTGTAGATTGATAGACAAAGAAGAGGCAAGGACAAATCAAATCATGGGATTGAATGGTGAACAAGTTGAAGGACAAGTTCTTACCTGCTGATTACCAAGTAAGTTTGTTTAGGAAATTGCAAAAGTTAAAACAAAAGGATCTTAGTGTGAAGGAGCATACTGAAGAATTTTATAGGTTGGGTATTAGGTGTAGTCATACAGATGATGAGGTTGAAAGAGTTGCTAGATACTTGAATGGATTAAGGGTTTCAATTTAGGATGAAATCAGTTTGGTCAAATTGCAGAATATAGAAGAGGCTTACCAATATGCCCTAAAGGAAGAAGAAAAATTGAACAAAAGGCAAGAGCAAAGACAAGAGGAAGAGGTGGAAGATTTCAAAGAGGAAGAACATTTGCAGGAGGAGGAAGATCTTATTCAAATCTGAGCAAAGGTAAAGTAGAATCCAAGGAAGAAAGTTCATATCGAAGAGATGACAGGAGTTTCCTTAGAGGAGGATCAAGTAATAGAGCATTTAGAGGAACTTGTTTTAAATGAGGACATTGAGCCTTTGAATGTACCCAAGGAAAATTAAACAAGAAGACTGAGAGCAAGGGTAGATCTGCTTATGTAGGGGAGGAATCTACTGAATCTTTGGATCAACCAGAGGATGCAGAAGTACTAATGGTTTAGAGAGTCCTATGCCATGAAGAGATAGACCAAAAGCAATTAAGAAAGGGTTTATTCAAGATCAGAAGAAAAGTTGCAGGAAAATGTTGCAATGTGATCATTGACAGTGGAAGTTCATAGAACGCTTCAAGGGAGTTGGTGAACAAGTTGCAGTTACAGAGGTTGAAGCATCCAAAGCCTTATCAGATTACATGGATAAAGGATGATCATAAGATACTGGTAAGTGAGCAATTTTTAGTGAAAATGCAAATAGGATCTTATCGGGATGAAGTTCTTTGTGATATTATGCTTATGGATGTATGTCACATATTGTTGGGTAGACCATGACAGTATGATAGACATGCCTTACATGATGGTAGAAGGAATAGACACACCATCTTTGCAAATGGGAAAAGACAAGTATTGTTGCCTTTAGTAGAGAGTCCTAAAAGTGAGATCTATACCAGTGTTAGAGTTTGTTTGGTTGAGGGAAGGAAATTCTTGGATGGTTTGAAGAATGATAGTATGTGTTATGCTTTGATTCCTAAGAAGCTTAACTTGAAAGTAGAAGAAGAACAACCTAAGGAAATAAAAGAGTTGCTGACAGTGTATGAAGACATAATCTCGGATAATGTACCTAATGGGTTGTCACCTATGAGGAGTATTAGTCATTGTATAGATTTTATTACTAGAGCTAGTTTGCCTAACAAAGAAGCACATCAGATGACACCTGCAAAGAATGAAGAATTGAATAGGCAAGTGCAAGAGTTACTTCAGAAAGGTTTGATTAGAGAAAGTTTGAGTCCTTGTGTCATACCTGTAGTATTAGCACAAAAGAAGAATGGAGAGGATGTGTACTGATTCGAAAGCTATTAGCAAGATCATCATAAAGTATAGGTTTCCTTTACCTAGGATGGATGAAATAATTGATTGTTTGAGTGGAGCAAGGTATTCCAGAAAGATTGATTTGAAGAGTGATTATCATTAGATTAGAATTAGGGAAGGTGATGAATGGAAGACAACATTTAAGACAAATGAAAGATTATGTGAGTGATTGGTGATGCCTTTTGGATTGACCAATACACCGAGTACTTTCATGAGACTTATGAATGAGGTATTGAATAAATTCTTGGGTAAGTTTGTAATTGTTTACCTTGATAACATTTTGATTTTGAGTAAAAGTAGGGAGGACCTTTTGTTATATCTGAGACAAGTGTTGTAGAGATTAAGGGAAGAGAAGTTGTTGATTAACATCAAAAAATGTTCTTTCATGAAAGAGGAAATAGTATACTTGGGGTTTTTGATCTTAGTGGATGGGTTGAAGATGGATCCTGAGAAGGTTAAAGCAATTATTGAGTGGCCTACACTCGAAAGTGACGGAGAGGTATGATCATTTCACAGATTGGCTGGTCTCTACTGAAAGTTCACTAGGAATATCAGTTCGGTTTGTAATCCTATGATTGAGACAATGAGAGGGGATAGGAAGGAATTCAAGTGGACACATGGAGCACAAAAGAGTTTTGAGTTACTAAAACAAAAGGTAATTGAACAACTTGTGTTGGCTTTATTTACCTTAATTCAATAAGGCATTTCAAGTGGACTGTGATGCAAGTGGGAATGCAATTCGAGCAGTGTTAACTCAAGAGGGTAGACCTATTGCTTATTTCAGTGAGAAGTTGAATGATGCCAAGAGAAGATATTCAGTTTATGATCATGAATTTTATGCCATAGTTCAAGCTCTGAAGAAGTGGAGACATTACCTATTGCCGAAGGAATTTGTGTTGTACACCGATCATCAAGCATTGCAATATTTGAACAATGAAGGTAAGTTAAATCAGAGACATATGAGATGGGTCGAATTCTTGCAGAGCTACACATTTGTGTTAAAGCATAGGAGTGGTAAGACAAATAAAGTTGTTGATGCCTCGAGTAGAAGAAGGAATTTATTGACAGAGATGAAAGTTGTAGTATTAGGATTTGATGAGTTGAAGACCTTGTATGAGGACGACCTTGATTTTGCAGAACCTTGGAGAGCTTGCAAAGAACTTGTTGTGGTAATTGAAGCAAGTGGTTGGACTATTTCATTCAGGAAGGTATGTTATTCAGAGGATCTCAATTGTGTATTCCTAGGAGTTCAATGAGGGATAATTTGATTAAGGAAAAGCACTGTGGGGGACTAGCTGGACATTTTGGTAATGAGAAGACAATGGCTTTGGTGAGTGAATTATTATTGGCCTCACATTCAAAGGATGTTAGGAAATTTGTTCAGAGTTGTAGAGTTTGTCAAGTTGCTAAGGGAAGTAGTCAAAACATTGGAAGGTATACACCTTTGATAGTACCAACTAGACTGTGGGAAGCCATTGGCATGGATTTTATACTTGGGTTACCAAGGACACAAAGAGGTAATGATTCTATATTTGTGGTTGTGGATAGATTTTCTAAGATGTCACATTTCATTCCTTGTAAGAAGACTATTGATGCAGTACATGTAGCAGATTTGTTTTTCAGAGAAGTTGTAAGATTGCATGGGTTACCTAAGAGTATAGTTTCAGACTGGGATAGTAAGTTTGTTGGTTATTTTTGGAGGACACTTTGGAAGAAAATGAATACTGAATTGAAGTTTAGCTCTACATTTCATCCACAGACAGATGGGCAAACATAGGTAGTAAATAGGAGATTGGGAAATTTGTTAAGGTGTTTGCTTGGAGAGAAACTTGGAAGCTGGGATTTGGTTTTAGCATAAGCATAGTTTGCTTATTACAATTCACTGAATAGGAGTACAGGGAAGACACCATTTGAGATAGTCACAAGCATGAATCCTAAATGAGTGTCAGAGTTAAGGGATATTAGTTAGGAGGTTAAGAGGAGTGCAAAAGGATAAGAATTTGTGGAGGTTATGAAATCATTGCATGATGAAGTTAAACAACATTTGGAGAAAATGAACTAGAAATATACGAAGGCAAATTTGAAAAGGAGACTAAGGAGTTTGTAGTAGGAGATGAAGTGATGGTTTATTTGAAGAAGGGTAGATTTCCAGTTGGAACTTACAATAAGATGAAGATGAGGAAGCTTGGACCGTGTAAGATCTTGAGGAGATTTGACTCAAGGAATGCATATGAAGTAGAGTTGCCAGAGGATATGCATATATCGCCTATATTCAATGCTGCAGACTTGTATGAGTATCATGAGATAGACCTTCATGAACCAGATGTGTCAAATGCTGAACAATAGTATCCTAAGAAGCATTTAGATGAGGTAGAAGAGATTTTAGACAACAAAATTGGCAGAAGTACCAGAGGTAGACAGTATAAGGATTATCTTGTGAAGTGGAAAGACAGACTTGTTGAAGACTCTTCATGGATTTCTTAGGCTAAGGTTGACCTTATTGGTTTTCCTTTAGCCCCAGGAAAGTGAGAGGCTCACTTTTCCAATAACCTCTGGTGTCTGATGTAGGAGTATCTTGGGTTCTTGGTAATCTTGCATCAACCAAAAATATTTTATTTCCTGATTCTTTTGTTTGTCATTCTTTGAGTTTCTTTCAACGTTCCTTCAGTTTGGATCAGTTGCTATTGCGCACCTCATGGAGTGTTCGTGGCATCATGTTTTACCTTCACCTAGATTCGCACCTCAATTGGTTTCTTTGTTCTTGAGATATCTTGGATTCTTGGTGAGACTTCACTGTTCTTCACGTTTCACAACTAGTCTGTGTTTTCCGATCTCACGCAGGATTTTCCCGATCGACGAAGCTTCTTGATTCATATCTCAATGTTCTTTGACATGTGGCCAACTTTCTTGTTGGTTCACACATTATGTTACATTTATCTGTGAGAGATTCTTATGATTTACATCTTGACCTATAATGTAATACATGTTCCTTTTCTTGGAGAATGTAATCTTTCTCAGGCTAACTTGATGCTTGCGAAGGCTTTATAAGTTGTAATTGATCCTTAGGTAGCTTCCAATTAGTAGTTTTAGGAAGAAGATAGTTTAGTGGCAGCTACCAATAGATAGTATAAAAAGATAACCTCTTAAAGGTTCTAATAACAGGCATGTATGCCTGGAATGTAAGATTGCATGTTGCAGATTCATTGTACTGGAATTCATGTTAATGGAAGGCTGATCGTGCATTCTTCTCTCTTGTTTGTTGTTGCTTCCGTTGTGTGACTCGTGCTGCAAGGATTGGACTTACTTCTTTGAGGTCCCCCATGTCCTTGGCTACATCAGTCACCTTAATGTTAATTTTAGCAATCTATTGATTTGATCATATTTGTTCCCGAAGAAGTCTAACAATGAATTATGATTATAAATAAACCTAAGTAGGCGATGTGCTCCTTGGAAGGCTGGATGCGAAGGTGGAAGCGCATGGAGGTAGATGCAGATCCAGATGAGTCTAGGAACCGCATCCAAGCATCTGGAGGCATCCCTGCATAGTCGTTCCTCTTTGTCCTAATAATTCCAACTAATAAATAGTAAGAATCTTGTAATGATTTTGATTCTTCTTGAACTCGTTGAGAAATAGTTGCCAATTCTTCTTGAAGATCTCGCAAAGCTTGATCTCGAGGGCTGTACAAAATTGAGAATCTTACCAAAGATGAGACATTTGAAAAGAATGTAAATGCTGAGATTTGTGTAGTGTTATGATATTGTTCAGCTCACGATCTTGTGGCAATTTAGAGTACTGACAACAACCTAAACCACATTTGGGTATGGGAGCAGTCAAATACTAAGGCTTATTGGGGCTGATCCAAGGAATGAACATTTTGGAGTAGATTTTTAGGCACCCACTCATTATGCAAATAAGTTTTAAATGGAAATAAATGTTTTTAAATAAGAATTTAGTAATTATCTGTTAATAAAAATTAAAATAGGGAGTTATTTATATCTATATACATATATTTCAATTTAATCAAAGTACTTTTTTGTGATTTGAATGTTGGTTTATTTAAATATTTAAAATAATTTTTAAATGGAAATAAAATAAGAATTTAGTAATTATCTATTAAGAGAAATAAAGAATCATGGACGACATTTTTATTTCGTAATTGTAATGATTTTCTAATCGTGAACATAGACGTACATGATATGGCTTATTAGTTATTTGAATATTTGTGAACTATCAATTGACATTTAATATTTATCTTGATCAATGATGAAGTATCATACTATCAAATGATTTAATTTTGTATATTTCTTGCATTTCTTTGCATATATATATATATATGCATCCAAACCCCCCCCAAAAAAATATTTTGTGCATCCACGCACCCGATTCTTGCACCCGCATCCGCCCCTGCACCCGAATCGGTAACTTAAAAATAAGCCCTAATTGTGCTGCAGGGCTTTAATCAAAGTGAAAGGTATCTCTTAAACCTAGGGCCCGTTTGGGGGCTGGAATTAGACTGGAATTGGCATTATCTAATTCCGGATAATGTCAATTCCATGTTTGTGTCCATCCAAAAAATTGGAATTTCGAAATTCCAATTTTGCCCCAAAATGGGCATTTGCATCTTCCACTCAAATAGGTGGAATTGGAATTTCGAATTAAAATTCCAATTTTTATAAAACCAAATTTAATATTTTGTGGGATCCGTGACTATAAGGATGTATATTATATTGCTATAAGGATGTATATATATACATGTGTGTATATACACACACGTGTGTATATGTATGTATATATACACAAATGTGTGTATATGTATACACACACATGTGTATATATGTATAAATATACACACATGTGTGTATTTGTGTATATACACACGTGTGTGTATACACACACACGTGTGTATATGTGTGTAGATGTGTGTGTGTGTGTATACACACAGATGTACACACGTGTATGTGTATATATACACGTGTGCATGTGTATACATGTGTATATACACACATGTATACACATATACATGTGTGTATGTGTATATATACAGACATGTATGTGTGTATATATACAGACATATACACACCATATTCAAAGAAATTAAAATAAAGAATTAAAATTCCTTATGCATCTTCTCAGTCATCTTCCGGGTGAACCAAATTGGTCAGCCCATATTCCAGAAATCATTTTCAGGATTTGTATCTTCTTGAATTGCAGCATCTTCCAGAATTGACTATATCCAGCATTTGGTATTCCAGCACCCAAACAGACCCTAATTGTTTGACAAAAAATGTGGTCTAGGGCGAAATTTGGATAATCATAATTTTGGGACATAATGTTGGCTCCTTACTATTTTATTCTGTATTAACAGCAGGGAATTGGTTCTAAGGAGCCTTTGAAGATTCCAAAAGTGTAGAAAGATTAACGTTAATCCTGATGCTGTCAATGAGGAGCCAATCAACATGGACAATCTTGACAAGGGAGCTGAAGGCGGAGAGCAATGGGCGATAGATTAATCCTGAAGCTGGGGGCATTGATTTCTCTACTGCTATATGCAGTCCCTTGATTTGTTTTGGTTCAGGCTAGCTTTTTAAGATATATATGTTTAGGTTTGTTAGCATGACAGTTAGTAGTTGCCTTCAGTTCAGGGTTTTAATACGATGTAATGCTGGTGATAGCTTTACAAACAGTGAACACTTTTATAATTGAAGTAATCTTAATTAGTGATTTTCATGGTTGCGAGTTGTCTTTTTGTAGTTTTGGTTGTTATGGTTGGTATTTTGTCATTTCATTTCATGATTTACGCACTAGAAAATAATTTAACTAGAATTACTTCAAATTACAAAAGATAAAGTAACCATTTTAGGTTTTAGTCCTCCCTCTATACGATTATGAATTAGACGGGATCAAATTTTGGTAAATCTTATAAATTTTGTGTGATTTGTATGCTGTAAATTTTACATATGCCATATTATTATTTACAATGAGCTTATGTTATATATATTTATATTTTTGATCAGTAAATAGAGGGTTGTCAGGTTCCCCATCCATTTAATAGGATAAAAATCAAAGGCTATACAGCATCTACAGGACTTGTACAAAAATAGTCAATACGAAATCTCCAATTGAAGATGAATGAAAAATAGTCTCCCTCAGAAAAGTAGATCTTCTGCAGCATAAATTTCTGCAGTAGAGCAATGCAACCACACTAAAAACAAATTCATATCATCCTTTGTATAACAGCCATGCTGCAGCAAAATCATATCCTTCCGTGTCTTCCAAAGCTAAACAAGTCATCCACAGCAAAAACAAAGGTGAAAACACAATCTTCCATAGCAAAGCAAGTTCTTCTGCAGTAAAAAAGAACATAACACCATCAACATTCAACTCAACCTCTTTATTCAGTGAAGAAGGGACAAAGCAGATTAGAAAACCAAATATAATTCTGTGGATATGCTGGAAACCTGGTTTTCATACACCTTGCACTACTTAAACGCCCTTTATGGGTTTTCAGTGGGTAAGTTAATGGAGAGGCTGCCTATTCCAAGTTTTCAACCATCCCATTCCTATATGGCACATGCAGCTATCAAATCACACTCCTCACATTTCACCATTAAAGCATATGATTATCAATTTTAACATAACATCCCCCGTCTCAAAATTTAAGATCCTGCAGTGGGTTTTGATCTACTATTATCAAATATAAAAGGAAAGGTCCTATGGAGACCTAAATGGCATTTTAAATGACAACTTTTTTGCAGTTTTGGCAATTTTAGGGGTTAACGATATGGCATAGATGACCATGATGACGAATCTAGACACATCCATTATGGCAAAATGTTTTCCTTCATTTGAGGTATAGACAAGCATAGTACCCAAGTATATAGGATAATGTTGTACTTGTATTTGTATTGGATGTGTTGGTACCGGTGTTACCCGGGGATGCATTTTCGCCATAGTTTGACCCGTCCTGGGAAACGAGAACGTCTTGGAAACTTGGAAACTTTCGGAAACACGTCCCCCGGCTGTCCCATAAAATTAATGTTTGAGTTTTGATAATTGTTTTACTTCCACTCTCATGTGAACTCTCAATTTAAATTATTTAACACAAATGTTATATGTTAAGGTTCTATAATGTATATAAGCATGCTTTACTCATGTTTTCACATGAATATTTGAAATTTCTTTATATATCTTAAAATTTCTCTATTTTTAATATAGTCATCCCCCCTGCTGTCACCTGCTCCAGGAAAAAAAATCCATCCTGAAAACTCATTTCCCTGCCCCCCCCATCCCCCGTCCTGAAAACCCGGGGTAACATAGGTTGGTATGTATCTAGTAACCTTGATTTTTACCGAAAATACCAAACTGTTTGCTCCTTGTGGAATTCTTGATGACACAATTTTCTGCCGAGTGCCTTGGATTTCACATTGATGCATTGTCAAAGTTTAATTTGAAGACTTCCTTTGATGGGAGAACTTTTTTTAACCAATCCCTTTTCTAAGGGGTGCAATTGAAGTAGGAAATCCCATGAATGGGAGGCAAGCTCAGAATTTTTCATTCTTTAAATTATCTCAATACTAGGATGAAAAGATACGTTTCTTTTTCTTTTGTGCCTTGAATGTGAGCCTACGCATGACCAATATAGGAATAACAATTTTGCTGGAAAATTGGTCCTATTGGAATTAGATTCGAAAAAATCTTTTGTTCCTTTGCTTTTATATATGGTGAATTACCATTGAGGGGTCAACTAAAAGGTAGGAGAAGAGAGCCTTGGGTTTCAATAAAAGTCAATTCTTGAGAATTTTCAAAAGAGTATTTGGGGGGCCAGCGTACCAATTTAACACTACAGTAATTAAGCCCAACATTTTAATTTAAAAGTGAAATGTAGGGATATATGATCCCCATCTTCTTGGCTTGTTCACAAAGAGGATGTTTGAAGGGACAACCAAATTCAGAATAGTGGTGCAGCTGAAAACCTTGACTTTGGGTGTGTGATATTTTTGCTTGCATTTGATTGAAGGCCGATTCTCATCCATTTGAGGTTCCAATCAAAGAGAAGCATCCAATCATTGTAGAGTGTATACTCAGTTTTGAGCATGCCCAATACAACTTATCCTCTCCTCCACTTATGAATATCTTTGTTGAAGCCAAAATTTCTTTGAGAGTAAGAATTTGGTCCCTAAGGGGTAGGGAAGGAGAAATCTTTCCACCTATAGAGCTGTTATCTATCCATAAAGTATACTTCAACATAATCTCTAACAAAGATCCCCCATAGACAATGAAGAATTTTGATATTTATGAGATTCTCACATTCATGAAGGGGAGTGATTTTTATTCCAAGATCATCCTATAATTTTTCTTTTGACTTCTCATGAGATGATCTATGTTTATGTGTAGGCATTTCATCATGAAGTTCCAAATATGAGGGAACCTAAAGAGGGATTTGACATTATAAAAATTGTGTTTTGCTCTGTGGAGTCTACTATTTTTCTATGTTACCTGGAAACGCGTTTCCACCCCTAATGGGCAAGTTTTGGAAACGGGGATGGTTTCGGGGATAGGGGGATGACCGGGGACGTTTCTAAGCCATCCTCAATTGGCCAATAAAATCGGAAATTGTTTTTGAAACCCGGAAACGCTGTTGACTATTTCCGACTTGCCTTGATTGTCCCCTGGACGACCGGGGATGACAAAGCCGTTCCCTAGCTGTCCTAGGGACGTATTGGAGTTTCCGATGTCAATTAAAAATAATTTGCAATTTTTTAATATTTTTGTGGACCCCACATAATGCAAATCTAATAAAAATATAATAAAATATACTATAAGCTTAGAACTCATAAGTTATAAGGCAAAAACAAAAAGTTAACTTTTAAAACATTAAATGTCATCGCTGGTTTTGCCGTCGCAGGTTGAGCTGAGAAAACACAGGTTTTTGCCGTCCAAGTTTGCCGTTGCTGGTGGTGTTGCTGTGTTTTGAGAGACAGGGCAGCTGTGGTTGCTCAAGCTCAGCCCGTTTTAACTGCCTTTGGAGAGAGAAAGAAGCTGCACAAGCTCAGACAGTGACATTGATATGGATCAAGATTAGGGGCAGCTGTCATACTATCTTTGTTTTCATTTTGACTTTGATGTTTCAGATTTAGAGTGTTTTGACATTATATGATAGTTGATGCATTGATGCAACAATAATTGAATCTTGATATATGATATGATACTTTAGGTCTTTAACTTTTCATTTTGTTGAAACTTGAAACTTGCAACCTTTGCACATTTTGATATATGATATGAATCTTTAATATTTTTCATTCTCTCATTTGATTCATTTGATGTCATCCCATGTTCCTATTTAGTATTCTATGATGATTCGATTTGATGCTATGTTCTATGATGATTTGATGAATGACATTGATAATTATGTTGCTATGATGAATGTTACAATGTTATGAATTCTGAAATTCATGACTATATATATATATATATATATATATATAGTCGTTCCCTGCCCTGGCAAAAAAAACATCTTGGAAACCCGTTTCCCCATCCCCCCGTCCCTAAAACTTGGGGTAACATAGCTATTTTGTGTGTGTAAAAAGATGCTCTAGTTTGCTGACAATTTATCAAAGAGATGCCAAACCAAACCAATTTAGCATTTAACTTGTGATTTTGGATTGTTAGTTGTTTGATTCTAGCATCACTTAAAGTAGTACACAAACATACTTTCTCCCAAGCCACCAAAGGGAACCTCATTTTATCTTCTATGCTTGGTTAGAGAAATTCCTTCATTGACGTTCATTGATTTCAAAATACTCATTGGAGCATGAAGCAAAGGCACAAGACACATTGGTTAGCAGCCAAGACAATGCAAATAGTGGATTTTCTTTCAAAGGATAGGCATTTGCCATGCCATGAGGAAAGTTTAGATAGAAATTGCATCAAGCACAATAGTTTCCATGCCACGAGGAGATTTTTTTAGATAGGATTGCATCAAGCAAATTTGACCATATTGAAGATATATAGGCTGCTTAGAGAAATGATACTAGCAAGGTACTTGCTCAGGAGTTGCATATTTTGAAGTCAAGACTCTTGAGATTCAATTTAGCAATTTTGGGGTTGTACTGAAGGAGACCTCTAATTTTCCTTGTTTATGCATTGGTTTGAGGTTCGTACGTAGGCTAAGAGAATTGCTTACATATTTGAGGCCTACCTAACATTTGCTTTCCCAAACAAAATTGTGTCATCAACAAATTGGTAGTGGGTGAAGCCATTCTTCTTAGCAATTACTATCCCTTTCCAACTCTCACAATTGTGTCATTGAGTGATGAATCGACGTAGTGCTTCTTCAATGAGGATACATATGTATGGAGACAAGGGATCTTAACACTTGGAAGAAGCCAACACAGCCTTCATTTTGGAGGATCAAAAAATTAGGTAAGAGATGCATTTAAAAGCCCTCTCCATCCACTAGGTAGAGACTTGAATATTCTAGCACTTACATAGAAAATCTCCAGTTTACGATGTCATCAACTTAATCAAATTTCATGGTCATGCTCTTTGTATTTGGTTGGGAAATAGAGTGTAGAATCTCATGTGTTGTGAATAAGCTTTTTGTGATTGTGTACTATCAATAAAACCACTATGTTCATTCAATTAGAGACAAATGTAAGAGCTTACATTTGTTGGCTGTTGTCTTCAAGATGGTCTTACATATTGTATTACACAAAGAGATGGGATTGGAGTTTGTGAAAGAGGAAAGAGAGAAAGACTTGGGAATAAGAGTTTTGAGGTTCTTTCTAAATTTTCTAGCTTTATTGTAGACCAGGACATTACCTCATCCACATCTAGGCTGAGGGCATTGTTTAAGTGCATTTGAGACAATGCCAACTTGATTTTCTCTTCTATGAAAGGGTAAAAAAAAATCTGGTTTTGATCCTTGATGACCTTGTTGGGGGTGTCTTGAAGATTTTGTGTTTGGGGCCTGGGCCGAAAAATTAGAAGCATTCTCATTTTGAAGTAGATTCATGGAAAAAGAAATTGTACTGGCTTTAACTGCCTTTGGATCTTTCAAAATATTTCTAGAGCTGTCTTTAATGGAAGAAATTTCATTGTGATTGTGATGGGCTGTTGTATAATGGAGGAATTTACTGCTTTTGTCCTCTTTAGTGATTTTAAACACCAGTGGATCTCTTCTTGGGCTTGAATCTTAAGTCAAAATTGCAAGGGGAGAATTTTCTTCAAAGTATAGTTCTTGATCCACACCTTCCTCAATGACTGTTTCTTTGAGGGAGCAAAGGTCCCCTTGATTTCTTTCATTTCCGAAGGACTCAAATTCCAGACTTTCTAAATTGTTTTTAAAATAGAAGAGAATATATTATTCAACTTATTATGACTGATTGGGATTGGTTGGACCATATAATACCACTTTTTTTGAATTGTGAACTCCCAATAGCATTGTGATCTCTGCATATAATGAAAATTTCATCCTTGATGGAATCCAAGATGATTGAGATATGACTCTGTAACCATTTTTGAGTATTTGACCTGTGGGACCATAGACATAGAAGATATAAGTTAAGAGCTTTATTGCAAGGGTAGAGGAAATTTTATTCTCCTCGATCTTAGGCAATCTTTGATGGTATAGTGAGATCCACATTTGATTTGTTTGTCAATAATTTCAACGACTAAATTTTGTCTCTCTCTTTTATGCACACAACTTTTGTTTTTTGTGACCTTTTTTATTAGCACTTATCTTCCATGTTTAAAATCCATCTCCAAACCAGAAATTGAGGCGTCATGCTCATCATAGAATTTCAACAGCAAGCCCTTGCTAGGGGAAACTTGATTCTACTTCTTCAGAGCTACTAACACTGAGTCAATAGTATTAGGGTTAGGATTGGAGGGAATACCCTTGAACAAGGGTGGCTTACTTTGGCATATCAAAATTGATTCAATTTCTTGCCAAAGTTTTATTTGAATTTTCCTTTTTTGAGATTACTCTCTAACACCTTCCTAGCAGTGAATAGAAGATTAAGAACATTAGAGCTAAGGTAGAGTGAGAGATTGACAATTCTGGTGGAAGATTTGAACTATTAGGTTTTCCCTCCAAGTATGTGCAAATAATGTTTTTAAATTGCATTTAGAAAATTGCTAGTGTATTTGAAGCTTTCTTTTGTGGAGGACCAACTTCTGCAAAATTGTTATTTTTCCTTGACTTTAGAGATGTGGCCCTTCGATGACCTTGTTTTGAGCACACAGGGCTGCAAAGGAAGGGGAGCTCAATTTAAATTATCTGTATCCTTTCTCTTGTAGAAGATTCCAAAGATACAAATTCTTCTAATGAAAGGACATCTAAAATATGGAAAGAAAATTCTTCTATAACATGAAAGGGCAACTAAAATGTGCTCTCGCAGTAGAACTAGCTGCCTCACCCATGCACATCCCACATTTGTACTTAGTATCAAATTCAACGTGTGTAGGCTTTGACTAACCCTCCTTGTCACTCATATTGTGAGGAGTAAAACTCATAGTGACACTGCAGTAAATGAAATTTGTGGTTTAAATTGAATACTATACACATGTCATATTGTAAGGGCTCAAGGCACAAGGATTTTAATTTCCTTTTTCTTACTTTTGGTTGCATGAAGCATAGAAGCAAAGGATACACACAAATAGGAATCTTTGTTCTTCAACCTTTGTCAAACAAGGATTTTGCTTTTGTTGTTTTTGCTTCAGGTAGCCCAAAGTGTAGAAGCAGAGAATGCACAAAAGATGAAATTCTAATTTGACTAGCATTAAACGGCTATCTATGCAAATTTACAAAAGAAACATTTAAAATAATTTGATAAATGCATTTCAAAACCTAAAATACTGCTGTTCTAATTTCAAAGTTAAACCCCTAAATGACATTTTGAGGATTGTCTAAATTGGGAAAAGAAACCATCGTTAATTTTCTAGGCTCCATGGGGACGTGTCCTCTGTGCTTTTACCTCCATTCCTGTACAAATGCGGGGCCTGCATTTTGAAGTACACTGTCTGTCCCCAGTTTGGGCAGAATTCCGGAAACGTTTCCAGGACGGCTCTGAGAGTGGTTTAGGATGTAGGGGACGGCCAGGGGATTCCTAGGCATCCCTGGGCTGTCCCTTATGGCCCATGCCACTCTTGGTAGGTCAGTTTTAATAAAACATATTTTTTAATTTGAAAAAAGGCTGGTCGTGCCCATGAGGACACTTAAACCACATTCAACAATACCAAAGCCTAGTCGAAGCATAGAGAAACCAAAAAGAAGGATAAAAATCATTTTCGCATTGCAAAGAAGGAGAAGAGTAGCAAGAGAAGGAACAGCTGGTCAAGAAGTGAACAGCATTTGAAAGAGGAGGTTAGGGCATCAAATCTATTTGATTTAGACTTGTATAACTACCATCTGTTGATTATGGACAGCGATATATTATTTTATTAGTTCTATGTTTATTGTTTACAATTTATGTCATTTAATGGTTGATATTTGGAGCCTTTACGCATTTTTGTTATAATTTTAATGTAATATGTATACACATTGACAATGAGAATGATTAATCACTTTTCCGAATCCATCTAAATGTATTAAGCTTCTACAGTATCCATGATGAATGCTTTATCATGTTATGATATGCATATTTGAATTTTTTCTATATTTTTAAAAACTCCCTATTTTTTAACAGGTACCCCTGCCATCCCTAAATAACGGCCCAAAAGTATCTGTACCGGAAACACGTCTTGCCATCCTCTGCCGTCCCTGTCCTAGAAACTTGGTGAAACATAGTTAATTTTAGATTTAGCATTAAATATTGAAAATAAATATGCAAATTCCAATTTAGATGGGCCAAGAATTACCTTGAAGACTTGAATACTTGTTGAATGCATTGAAATTTGAGCAGTTGATTGACAAAAACTTGGCCCTTGCTCGTCATCCTCTTGTTGTTTTCACATTTGCTAATGATCTCACTCTTGCATTCTTGGTCTCGCTGTTGCACCTTGGGCACCACTTTGATTGTGATTTGGAGTGAGTGGTGGGATCCATATAGTTTTTTTTCACTGTTCTGTGTAGTGGGGCACATAAACTATCAGGGTTAAGGTTAGTGGGCTAAATTTCAAAAACCATGTTTGGTTTTAATTTTTTATTTCTTTTTTAAAGTGTTTGACATGGGGGACATGTCACGGTCTCAGATACTTTTGTGAGACTTGGAGAAGTTTCTCGAAGGTTCAGGGGATGCCCCAGCATCCCCTCAATGTCCACATTAGGGGGAGATATTTTATTCCTATTAGGGGGTGACAACTTTGAAATGCCCCTTCTGAGGGAGATGCCTCCTGCTTGTTGGTGGCGGTGGGGGCACAACAGGGGTTAACCCCTTGGCATCTTGGTGATGTCCTCATCCTGGAAACTTCAAATTTTGGGAAGGGGACGCATCCCTGTATACAGCTTTACATAAAAGTAAAATAGATTTCTAAAAAGTTGTATGGTATTTATATAATCAGCATTTTGTATAGTGTATAACATTTGTTGTTTTCCATACACACTATATTTGACATGGAATAACTTCTTTTCTTTGTTTTGTCTATTTTAATTTTTTACAATTAGTTCTTCGTTATTTAGTTCCCAGTTTTTGTCAGAGTTTTTCCTGTTCTAAACCTGAGTAATTGAATTCCATTTATATTTTTACAAGCTGTATTAATGCCATGTAATTCACACACTACTATGATTTTGTTCCATTTTGTTTTGTAAGATTCACTGCATCTCAAGTATAGTAATCAGGTCTGCCGTTGTTGTAATCTTTGTTAACCATATTCTCAATGATACAACCGCTGTACAGTCATATCTGCACTAACAATAGTTGAATGTTCCTTAAAAACATCACGTTCTGACTTAGAGCTTTCAATATTATCAAATTTCCTAGTCACGAATAGCAGAGTGAGAAATAGAGAAACTCCTTTTATCAAACAAGCTTCATGGCACTTGGCAACTTGTTTCTCACAATCAATATCTTCAATATTTGTAATAAATACAAGTGGCATATTTCTCCATATAATAATTATTTTGTTGGCAATGAGGGAGAGCTTGATTGTACAATTTGTTCATATGAATTTAAATATTGTAGGTACAACGCTCAGTAGTTTTAATACCATGTAGTGGAATCCAAAGTATTCATGAACTGAAGGGAATATTAGGCATGGCAAACGCAATTATCACTACCCCAAGATAATACTGTTTACTTATGCTATTCGTTCTTGTTAAATACAGAGTTATTTTAAAGTTTTAAAAATAAAAATAAAGGTAGCATTTATTTGATAATATAAATAATGAATGGTGCCTACGTCCAGAATTATGCTATTGAATATGTTCCTTTTTTCCCAAATCTGGGTAGGCTGCTTTTGCTACTTATTATGTTACGGATGTATGCTTATCAGTGATTGATGCTTGCAAATTTGTGGAAATGGAAAAATTATAAATATTTTAATGTTTCCTTTTATTACAAAATATCTCATTTCTTCCAACTAAATAACTGTCTAAATAAATGGAGTTTGTTCCTAAAGCTTGAGATTAGTTTCTGCATTTTCAGGTTAAGAAGTTTTGTAATTTTTCCTTTCATTTACATCAGAGTTGACTTGGGAAATTTATCAATATATAGTAGATTTGTTTCTATTTGTCAGTCTGCAATTTCACTGTTTGTTCTTAACACTTAAACTTAATCATCAAATTTATATGTAGTCAAGAAATATGGATATACTGGGCAATATTGGCTTACTATCTATTTTTCATCGTGTAGATGTTCCGCCAGATAGAGAGGCTTTGGACTGGAACACGAGAATGAAGATTGCTGTTGGAGCTGCAAAGGGTCTGGAGTATTTGCATGATAAAGCAAATCCCCCAGTTATTTATCGGGATTTAAAGTCGTCCAACATTTTGCTTGATGAGGGTTTTCACCCAAAGTTGTCTGATTTTGGGCTTGCAAAACTTGGCCCAGTTGGAGATAAGACACATGTCTCAACAAGGGTGATGGGGACATATGGTTATTGTGCTCCAGAGTATGCTATGACAGGTCAGCTCACTCTCAAGTCTGATGTTTTTAGTTTTGGTGTGGTTTTCTTGGAGTTGATTACAGGAAGAAAGGCCATTGATAATTCAAAGAGTGCGGGAGAGCACAACCTTGTGGCTTGGGTAAATCCTCTATCTTTGATAGGAAATTTTTACACATTTTTAATTAAAAACCTTAAATTGATGGTTTGGAAGTCCATATAAATATTTGAAACTTTGAATTAAATTAGTTTCTTTAGGATTTATTGCCATGATTTGTCTCAATCTATGACAAACTGCAGGCACGGCCCCTGTTCAAGGATCGCAAGAAGTTTCCTAAAATGGCCGACCCTTTGTTACAAGGTCGATATCCTATGCGTGGTTTATACCAGGCTCTTGCTGTTGCTGCAATGTGTCTTCAGGAACAAGCTGCTACCCGCCCTCTTATTGGTGATGTTGTAACTGCCCTATCTTACTTAGCTTCTCAAACATATGACCCAGGAGTTCTTTCTGTTAACAGCAATAGAATTGGTTCCCACTCTACTGGAGTAGAGGACCAAGAAGAAGTGGGTCAGAAAGAACGTGGGAAGCACGGTGGGACTCAGTCGCCATCTCATAATTCACCTGATTTTCGTGCAAAAGATACTGGACGACAACGCTTGGGCATTGGATCTGAAGTTGCAAATGGGCAAGGAGGAGATTCAGGAAGGCGGTTTGACTTAGATGATTTGGAGAAACAGGAGGGGCATAAAGACAGTCCTCTTCATGCTGGGAAAGCACGAGAAGGGCAGAAGAATTATAATCGAGATCGTGAGCGAGAGCGTGCCGTGGCTGCTGCTAAAGAGTGGGGTGAAAACTGGAGAGAGAAGAAAAGAGGGAACCGACAAGGTAGTTTTGATGGGGCTATTGGATAGCTAGCTTTTAGTGTTGATAGGGTGAAAATTATGCTAACTTAACCATGCTTCTCTTGTTTAGATCATCAAGCTTTGGTTCTTTGTAGAACATTAACCAGGTTCAATGGACATGAACCTTACAAAAACAGATTTCATTAGGTATTTGGGAAAACTATGCAGATAATGTTAGCTGAGCTACTACCATGGGAGCATTTGATTATATGCAGAGATTTGCCCTTCTGGTACTTCGAGTCCCTGGAAATATTATCTATAATGGTTGGGCTCTTCAAGCATGTAACTATAAAAGAAAGATATTTCATGTTATTCATTTTCCTGTGACTCTGCTTATGGTCTAAACTAATGCATCTTTGAGTTCTAAGGCAGTGGAGAATAGCAGTTTGATGGATCAGAAAACAGAACCAGGCAGGTTGATCTTTGTCCTTTGAAAGCTGCGGAGGAAATACGGCCAAGTTTATGGTGACATGTAATTTGTGACAGTTGAAATTTCCTCAGCAGGGTAGGTGAGAGCTTTTGTTAGCGCTGCCTGAAGCAAATATTGTATCTAGTTCTTCCGTAGGCAGGATTGAAGTTGGAGAAACAATAAATTTTGTTGCTTAGATGCAACGATTGTTTGGAAACTTTTACAATTGTGGGTTCAGGCCACATTTCATTTTTCACATTAAATTATACGTGTTTGGAAGGTATTAGAAAATGGTAGTATGTATACTGAATCTGGCATATGCTATTCCAGAATTTATTAGAATTCTAATGTATTTGCAGTGTTACTTGTTTATGGTCCTATGTATCTAGCCCTTTATGGATATCATTAGAAATACGTTGTCCAAATTTATTTAGCAACTTGTATCTTGAACAATTTTTTTGAAAGATACTCTTTTAAGACCTGTCGGATTGACTTCCTAATGAACCATGGGGCATGACATTTAAAGATGCTAGAAGTAGAGCTGTGGATGATGATGATTGTTCCTTTTTATTTACTCAATTTGTCCATGAAGTATAGAGAGATTGCACAATAAAGGATGCTTCACTTCAGAATTGTAAGTACTTTTCTCAAAGCTAATAAATATGCTTACAGTAAATGCTGCAATTTGTATAGATTTTATGGTCTATCTTATGTGATTATATGTAATGCATCAAATGATTTATAAGATAATGCAAGAATTACGAACTTTTGTATTGATAGTCATACAACACTTTGATTTACATCCCATATATTCATTTAAACAAATCTGTATATACTTCAAATATGTGACAACACTACTCACAAAACACAACCTTTAGCGTCATCCAAAGCAAATATTTCATTTTGACTAAAATATATTATTTCATGAAACAGAAAAAAAATAAAAATTGTTGGTTGGTTTTCTTTCAGAAACGCCAGAATGGTTTTGGCATGTTTTTGACTCAGGTTGTTTTGCCTTACTATTTCATATTTGTCAAATATTTTCTCTGAAATTATGCTGGCGCACAAGTTTCTTTATTTAGAATGCACTAAGTTTCCCCTTCGAAATTACTATGTGGCATTTGTATTCACCATGGTAGTTAAAATTCATTAGATTATGAAAAAGATATAAATCATAAAGACATAGGTTTTCTAGTTATTAAATGGTACCTTGAGTTAAAGCATTTTAACCCTTTACTAGTAAGTATATTCCATAATTCAATCAAATTGAAATAATCTTCATAAATCTACCCTTCACCAATTTTTTTTTTACAATATCCACCACTTTCTTTTCGATGTTTTTAAATTAAGTTTCATCTCAAATATTTATATAATCTCCAATTCATACCATAATAATCTATCTAAAGATCCAAATCTTTGGATTAAAATAATTCAACTAGAACCCTTGAAGAAGCACATATAAACATAACTCAAGGGAAAAAATCTAGTTTCAAACCATGGTCATCAATTGTTGTTATTGGAATATACGAATAAAACGTATTATAAAGGTGGTAGATGACATCCTAGATCTACCAATGCTACATCTTTCTTAGATGAATTAGGGTTAAAGTGAGGTCATCCAATGAGAAAAAGTATGAAGCACCTTGCTAAATCATCTCAATAATTGGACAATATCTATTGTATTGCATATCAATAATAAATGTTGTATTGTATATCAATAACATTGAATATGAAGTTAATAACAAATATTTTTGATTAAGGCAAAAACAAGTTTTGAAGGGACCCAAAACCCTTTACAAAAGGATTACTAAAGATAAATCATGAAAGCCCATCAAAACAAGAAATAATGGTGCCAAGACCACAATATGGGTTTTAACAAGAAGCTCCCACAACTTGAAATAATAGCTACACAGAAAAGCCAACATGCAACCAAAAAACAAAAAATGGGACCATAGAAAGTCTAGCCCAAACATTCACAAGGAACTATCAAGATTTGCATTTATCACCTCCTTTGTGGGAATGTAGAGTCATGTCAAAAGAGGCCGTAGATGTCTTAGATTTCTTTCCTTTCACAGTAATCCAACCCTCTTCCACCTTAGCGACATCTTGCCAAACGAGAGTTCCAAAAGAGCCATAATTCCTCAAAGCACAACCACTAGAAAATGCCCAATCATTGGCAGTATTCTTAGGCACAACAGGTGCATCAATAGGAGGCACAATTTTGTCAACAACAACCCCCCAATAGAATCCAAACCAGCCTAAGAAGCAACCTGACGTAGAGAGTTGTCCTAAAAAACCCCCCCTTCCCCAACAAAATCCATACCAACTAGAAAAGAAACCACATGATGCAGTGAGCTGTCCTTTGCAACCCCCCAACAGAATTTAGACCAACCTAAGAAGAAGCCATATAACACTAAGAGTCTGTCGCAACAACGTGTGAGAAACTCCTTTGAGTTTCAAATTTCTTCTCCATCGTATAGTGTTCTGTAGTAGCACCATTCCACCACAAAGCCTTCATTTTCTTTTTCTCTAAACCACAATGAGCAACCACATGACTTGTTTTAAAACATCTTCTACACCTGAAGGCAATCCCTTCTTAGTCTACCAATTGACCCCAACTACCCTTTGATGACCTAAGTAAAATTTTAGCAGACAAGCCCTTAGACACATCCATATCCACCAGAATACGAGTGAAGGTAGAATGATATATATTAGATGACTCATTATCAACCATAAGGAAATCCCCAAAAGCTTCTCCCACTTCCTCCAAAAGGGAGTCCACCCAAAGATGAAGGGGGAGGTAAGGAAGACGAACCTATATCGAAATCTAATTAAACATTTCTGAGGACAGATTGAAATCAGGGTGCCATGGCTTAATCATTAACATAAATCTATTATCTTAGCTAAATAAATGATCACAAAAAATTTTATTTCTGTCCTCAACAAAGTCAAATTTTGCAATAAAAAAACTCCATTCCATAGAGAAAATATGTACTGTACTATAAAGAAGAGGCTCCCAATGTTGAGAGATCCACGCATGCAGTTGAGGGAGGCTTTGGCCAAAAACCCCTAAATCGACAAATCACACCATGAGAGGAGAAAACATAAACATTATGGTATATTTCCTCCTTCGTCTCCACATTCAGATCAATGGCAATACCCTTAGAAATAGGAAATGTTGTAGCATCAACAAAATGTCTCTCCGTACCATGTACATTCCTAGCACCTGGAACAACACCAGGAGATACCCTAGCCACAACACCCCAATCCACAAGCCCAGAGTTAGGGGAAGACGCCACACATTGGGTAGTCCTCCCAACCATGATAGAATGAGGAGATGGAACAACGACAACCACAGAAGCACATGCAGAACCCTACATAGGAGGTCCCAAAGAATGCCAAGGGCCCTACACAAAAGGAGCCAGTTGAGAAGACACATAAACTACAATTCCCACACCATGACCACTAATATCGATAATACCTTCCCCATTGCCCTTGGACGAACGACCTCCACCAACAAGATGAGGACTAGAGGAAGAGGTGCCACGACTCCCCAAAGATGTGGAAGCCCTAGCCACCGCAAGAGAAGGAAGCAGAGCCACGGGAGACATTGTTTGACAACAATTTGTAGAGTTAATAACAAATGTTAATCTTGTTGCAATCTTATAATATCAAGAAAAAGAAGAAGCATGAAGAAAAGAGAGACAAAACAAATAACAAATGCACATTTAGAGGTAACCATGATGTAAATTATAGTCCTATGCAATGAGTTTATATATTTTTCTTCAAAAGTATTAAAAGCTACTTACAATATTTAGAAGTCTATATATATGAGTTTTTTGGTAGTAGAAAATAAAAACAAATAGAATCCATATCTTTTTTGAAATGTCAAAACTAGTGACAGTCATTTAGCACATACAAACATTAACAATATAACAATAACATCATGGAAAATCATTATTCTATTATACAACAAATGCATATAATGGATAACTATAACGTAGAATTAACTTCAAGGTTTCTTCTATAATGTTTTAGATTGTTGAAAAAATGCATCTAAGGACGAAGAATTGTCTTAACCAACATTACTAAAATTTGTACTGATTTAAACAAAAAATAAAAAAGAATATCAAGTATTATAAGTAAAAAGATAGTTGTGTCATATAAAATAATTAGAAGAACATTGTTAAAAGGTTATCTAAAAATTATATATAGATTAAATTTTAAAAAGAACATTTTTATAAAATAATTAATTTTAAAGTTGATGTCCAAAGATGTAGGTTGATTAGTTCTTAATACATTTGTTTAGTAAAGCATGTGTCTAAAGGCATAGGTTGATTAGTTCATGGTTTGAGAAATAAAATATGGAAGAGTATATTTTAGATTAAAAAAATGATTTTTAAAGAAACTCATAATATTTTTCTACTAATATAGTAAAAAATTAAAAATACAAGCTTGTAGGACTTGGCTCATAGATCATCCTCTTATTGATACTAGTGTATTATAATTTAATATAAATGATAGTAATAACTTTTCTAAATTATAAATGATACTAATAAATTTTCTATCCTTGTAAATACTCCCAAATGAAGTACAAGAATCACTATATTAATTATTTTTTTAAAAAAATATTAGGTTTCAATAAAATGATCCTTGCAAAGGAACCATTTAGGCTTAAACTGACAAGTATCAAATGTATTAGACTTATTAGCCATAATGATCATTGAGTTAGATATATGGCACCAAATTGCATTGTAGTTAGGCATTCTCTATACTTTACTCATTAATAGATTTGAAATCAATGCAAGACACAAACTTAAGAACAAACATCAACATCAACATTAAATTCCTAGATATTCAATGCATTACAAGCCTTACCTACAAGCTAAGATTTGATTAAATATTAAATAATTGGGAAAAAGGACATCCACCTACCAAGTGTTAGTTAGTTAGCTTGGAAAACTGTTTGTCCACTTGCTAAACAATATTAAATAATTATTTTCTAAAAGTTAGTGTAGAGACAATTATTTAATAAATTGTTTGATTTCCCTAGTGACACCTTGCAACCAAAATTGTTATTGGTTGTTGGGTTATTTTTAATCTCAGTCATCGATTGAGAATTGATCTCGGTCCTTGGTTTTCCAACGAGGGTAGTATAAAAGGGGGTCTAGGGGCATTTGGAAAACACAAGTTGAAGAAGCATTTACAGTTATAGCAAATGAATTTGTAGTGATAGCAAATAGTCTTGCAGTGTTAGCAAGGGGGCAGTAATAGCGTTGGGAGATAGCAGTGGGAGAATATCAGCAGGAGAAATTGGGAGATTGTCTGAGCTCTGCTAGTAAGAGGCAAACAATTTTTGTATCTCTTAATTTGCTGAAGATTAATATATTTCTCATTTGCAGTACTAGTTTTCCCTTCAGGGTTTTTCTAGGGACAATTGTCCAGAAATATCATGTCATTGTGTTGCATATTTCTTTCCGTATTTTTATAGGCGAAGTTGCAGTTGTGTTATTTTTCAATACTAGCTGTGAATTAATTTTCGACAGTTAAATAATCTTTATAAGATAGGATATTAATAATAAGTGACTACAATAGAATTTTCACATGGTATCAGAGTAAAGTTGAGGGTAGAAAAGGTTTACCCTAGGAAAATGAAAGAAAATTGAGGGTTTATAAAACCTAGTTTGACCTCTTTCGAATTATTATTTCTTTTATTTCTTTGAGATGACCTCAACTGGTTTGAGAGATCAAGACAGATTGGATGGAGCCTCTAATTTTGGTGTTTGGAAAGCCAAAATTTCTTTATTTGTGGAAGAGAACGGTATCAAGGAATATGCTACCACTGTTGTAGCTGTACCTACAGATCCAACACAGCTTGCAACATACAAGAAGGATGATACCAAGGCGAGGAGGATAATCCTTGACGGTGTCAAGGACCATATTGTTCCACATATCGCGGAGTTAGATACTGCAAAGAAGATGTGGGATGCCATTCTGAATCTGTACTAGAATGCTACCACCAACCAAAAGATGATTCTCAGAGAAAAATTGAAGAATACTCGGATGAACAAGGGAGAAGACATCACAAGTTACCTCACTAGGCTTAGACTTGTCAAGGATGAGTTAGCAGCTGTTGGAGATAGCCCCAGTGATGATGAGCTAGTTAGAATAGCCCTAAATGAGTTTACTAAGCAGTGCGATGTCTTTGTTCAAGTTGTCAGTGGAAAAGACACCTTACTGAGTTGGGATCGACTATGGAGTGATTTCACTTAGGATGAGTTTAAACTAAGTCTTGCTAATGGAGCCAACAACAAGAGTCAGAAAAGTGAGGTGGAACAAGAAAACGTTTCCCTAGCATGAAAGGGGAAAGCGAAGAAGGGGTCTAGAAAATGATCAAATTCACAAAGTGAGAAGAAGGACCTATCTAAGGTCAAGTGCTTTGGTTGTCACAAGTTTGGCCACTATGTTAGTGATTGCCCGCAAGGGAAGAATGATTAGAAAGGCAAGAAGTAGATAGCAGCTTCAACAAGTGCAAATGAGCTCTCTAGTAGATTTGAGGATGAGTTTGCACTCATAGCTTGTATGGTTAGCTCAACTCACAGTGTGTTTAGTATATAGACAGTGGGGTGTCGTTTCATATGACATGAGTTAGAGAATACTTCTCTAGTTACAAGGAGGACACCACTATCCAGATTTCTATAGGGAACTTGTCCAAGCTTAACCTAGTTGGGAAAGGGACTGTTCAATTTCAAAGGGAGAATGGGAAGATTATTTCCCTTCATGATGTGTTGCATGTGCTAGGCTTAGGTATGAATTTGATTTTTGTATCTGTTCTTCTGGATAAAGGGTATAATTTACTTTTTAGAAGGACACAGGTGTTGATCAAGCACAAGGATTGGAAATCACTTGTATCTATTGGAGTTAGTAGTGGTCGCCTTTATAGGTTGCAGTTTTCCACTCCTAAGGCACTCATGAGAAACAATAATCCCAAAGATCTTGGAGAGATATGTCATAGGAGGATGGACCAGATACATCATGGAACACTTAAATTGCTTCGTGAGACATTGACAAATGTTCCTGAGGTGAGCACAGAGCATGATGGCGTATGTAATGGATGTGTGTTGGGGAAGTTTGCGAAAGCATCTTTTCCAAGGAGTGACACCAGATCTGAGGGTGTTCTTGATCAAGTACATTCAGATGTAGGTGGACCAATGTCGACAAAGTCTCTTAGAGGATATGAGTACTATGTTAGTTTTATTGATGATTTCTCCAGGAAGACATAGATACACTTCTTGAAGACCAAGGATGAGGTTTTTAGTCACTTCCAAGAGTTCAAGGATCTTGTGGAGAACTCAACAAGAAGGAAGATAAAGTTTCTTTGGTCAGATAATGGAGGTGAGTACAAAGGAAATGAATTCCAAGAGTTCTATACTAGGGAAGGAATCAAGAGAGTGGACTATTCCTTACAATCCACAACAGAATGGAGTTGCTGAGAGAAAGAATTGTTCTATATCAGAGGCAACAAGGGCTATGCTACATGATCAGGATATGCCCCGCTATTTATGGGCAAAGGCATGTAGTACAACTGTATACATTCAAAATAGGGTTCCACATAAGGTACTAGGGAAGATGACACCAGAGGAAGCTTTCACAGGGAAGAAGCCAAATGTCAGTTACTTTAGGATATTTGGAAGTTTGGCATATTGTCATATTCTAGGTGATACATGTACCAAGTTAGATCAGATCGCAAAGAGGGGGTACTTTGTGGGGTACAATGAAACCTCAAAGGCATATCGAATATTTATTCTAGGGACCAAGAGGATTATAGTCAGACGTGATGTCAAGTTCATGTAAAACAAGGCATTTAGGAGGTCCAGAGATTTTCTAGCAGAAGATCAAAGCGGGCAGTCAACAAAAGCTCCAAGGGTAGCTCAACCGAGTCAAGGGAAACAAAGATCGAGTATAGTTACTAGTACAAGCATAGGCTTAGGTGGTGAGATTTCACAGAGTATGGAGCAATTGGTGCAGTAGGAAATGCATCAAGAAGACATAGAGGTTGATATCTCATCCTCTACAGTTGGCAACAGGAACCGTGAGGTTCAACAAAGGGATACTCAAGAGTTTGTGGGAACTCCTAGGAGGAGTACTAGACAACGAAAACAACCAACCAAGTTCAATGACTATGTGGATTTAGTCAATCAGTTGGTAGATAGTGAGCCTTCCAGTTATCAGGAGGTTGCACAACATCAGGTGTGCGAGATGCGATGGTTGAATAATATACCTCAATAATGCAGAACGGTGCGTGGGAGGTAGTGCCTAGACCAACAGATAAGGTAGTTGTTGGATCATGCTGGATCTATAAGATCCAACATGGTGCAAATGGTAGCATTGAGAAATACTTCATCAGGGATTGTGTACAATGAGGTATTGTTGAGCTACAGTATATACCTATAGAGGAGAAGGTACCATACATTTTGACAAAGGCATTGGGGTAGGCAAAATTCATTTTCTTCAGAGATAAGTTAGGTGTCGTGCAGAACAACTTCCTCGGTAAGAGGGAGTGTTAGTTAGTTAGCTTGGACAACTATTTGTCCACTTGCTAAAACAATATTAAAATAATTATTTTCTAAAAGTTAGTGTAGAGACAATTATTTAATACATTGTTTGATTTCCCTAGTGACACCTTGCAACCAAATTTGTTATTGGTTGTTGGGCTATTTTTAATCTCAGTCGTCGATAGAGAATTGATCTCGGCGTTGGTTTTCCAATGAGGGTAGTATAAAAGGGGGTCTAGGGGCATTTGGAAAACACAAGTTGAAGAAGCATTTGTAGTAGTGATAGAAAATGAATTTGTAGCGATAGAAAATGAATTTGCAGTGTTAGCAAGGGGGCAATAATAACGTTGGGAGATAGCAGTGGTGGAATATCAGCAGGAGAAATTGAGAGATTGTCTGAGCTCTACTAGTAAGAGGAAAACAATTTTTGTATCTCTTAATTTGCTGAAGATTAATATATTTCTCAAATGCAGTACTAGTTTTCCCTTCGGGGCCTTTCCAGGGACAATTGTCCAAAAATATCGTGTCATTGTGTTGCATATTTCTTTCCATGTTTTTATTGGTGAAGTTGCAGTTGTGTTATTTTTCAATATTAGTTGTGAATTAATTTTCGACAGTTAAATAATATTTATAAGATAGGATATTAATAATTAGTGACTGCAATAGAATTTTCACACCAAGAACATGACACATGTTGATACCAAAAGACAAACATTCAAGGTGATGATTTATAACATAGCTAGTTGTGATGACTATTATAATAATATGTAGGATATATAGATTACATAGGTGATTTTGTACTCAAGTAGTGCACTATGGGGCACTAAGAATATTTTAAGCACTAGTTAATGTAAGTGGCAAGTCTCACATCAATGTTTGTCGTAATTGCCAAATAGATTTTTCCTAAAGTTTCCTTATTCTTTGGAAAGAAATATTTGGAGAAGTGTAAAGAAATTTGAATGTTTGTATGTATTTTTTATTTGTAATTAATAGAGAAGTCTCTTATCACCTATCTTTTGTTTTGTGATAATTAGTTTGTCTAGTATTTAAGCAAAAGCCCTAGTACAAAAATGATTTTGGGTACAAGTTAGTTTGTTAATTATCTTTTGTAATGGTTACATAGACAATTATTACATGATAACATCGACCTTATTGTATTTAGACCCTCATAACATTCACATAATTTGAAGGTAGCTACTTTTCTATTAACATGTGCAAAATCAAGCAAAGTGATGGTGTCATAAAAGTATTAGTAAATGTGATTAATTAAATTAATTTTTTTAGATTATTTAGTTGTAGAATTGATTTCAAAACATATTTTTAAAAGTGTTCAACTTAAGGGGAAAGCCAATTATGAATTATAGTAATATGTTTTTATTTTAGTTCTCTCATTGTTTACTACCAAGATGGTTCAATTTTTGCATTTGACAATACATATTTCTTATGTGACAACTATTTATGATAATGCAATCAATTATATAGTTATATATTCTCTCATTTGGTCAAAATAGAAGATCTATACATTTTTAAATATATTTATAAAATACTTCAATTTTGGAGAAATTCAATTTTTGTAAAAAATGGTTGGTCAAATTTTCTAGCGTTATCACTAGCCCAAGGTATCCCGTTCCTACCATGATAGTTACCAAGGTTTATTCAAAGCATTTAGAGGTTTACAATAAGGGGATCAAGTATCCTTGTTCATTTTTATTATCATGGTAGATGATTTAGGAATAATATTTTAATATGAATTTAACAAATGGAAATGAGAGTCATCCTACTTGTGAAGGAGATCAAACCTCCCACTTACCGAGAAATTTACTTATGAAACAATATTGTTTGGTATGTACAAAATTAAGGAAGACAAAATATACATAAATACTGTATAATTATATAAAATCTTCAAGTTAGGAGGCTAGTACCACATAATTAAAAATATATTTCTTTCACATAGATTAAAAGAGAAATTGAAATCAATAATTTATTGGATATAAAATTTGAAACCTCCATAGAAAGCATATTGCATTTCAAATTTTCTCTTGTTCAATTTTATTTTGAAATTCAATATGCTTTCTTCTCACCACAAAGTCTCTGAATTCTTGAGTATTGACAAACTCATCATCTAATAAGAAATTTTGGTAGGTTAGGGCTCTTATATCCCCTATGCCATCATTAGAAAACTTCAAATAATAAATACTTCTATTTGTTTGCATTGAGTGCACTATCATTCCTATAGGTGCGAACTTAGATTGATCTCCCTCCACTTCTTCCTATATATCTTCTATATCAATTATTTTAATGGGATCCTTACCTTTGTCCTCTTAGATCTTTTTCCACTTAATGTATTGATTTTCACCTTGTGAAATTTGTAGATGACTGTTATGGTTCTTGATTCATTTCTCTAACATAAGGCCTCATTTGTAGGTTAGGATCTCTTTGGATCTTGAAGACCTTTCTTCTTCTAGAGTCATTGACGGGTCAACATTATCCAACGCCTTCCTTTAATCTTCTTTATTTATATTACTTTACTCTTTTCTTTGGCAAAGAAGCTTGGAAAAATTGGATCCTTTCTCATATTCTCCTTCTCATATTTCACAATTCTGATCCACTTATTTCTTTTATCTCTTACCTCCTCAAATGACAAGGACATCCTTTAACATCATCAAAATCCATTTCATGAAAAAATAGATTTCTTCACACTAATCCTTACTGCATGGATGAATATCTTTGGATCAAAATTTATTATTGGATTAATATGAGACATTTTCTACTTCATCTAAGGAAAAAATTGATCTAGGCCATCGTTATTAGCTAATTGAAAGTCACCATTTTAGAGAAGTGGGGAAGAAATAACCTTTCTTTTGACCCCTTAAATGAATTTTATCTACATCATTCATCTGCCAAATGATTTCCAAGTAAGTGATTCTCCTTGGCACACAAACTAAGAGAAAATGCAGCCTAAGAGGATATCCATGTATCCTAAAGGAAGTGGAGATTTGATTATGATACCAATCACTCCAATTATGCTTAATCCTTAACTCTAGAGTCCATTTAAATGGCTCGATGAAACCCATACTCTCCTTAGGGACTCTCTCAACTTGTTCTCCAAATTATCTCATCAAATTCCTAACAAATAATCCCTAAAAAATGACAAAACCTAATTCTCACAATCTCTATGCCACAAATAGGTCCACTATTGAACTAAGAGAAGCTTATCTTCTTACCCACAAAATTTGATCCATATATCTCTATCAAACTAGATCAAACTATTAGCAAGATGAATACAAAAAAATATAGTTTAAAGATATTTACCCCAATATAGTTCCTTTTGTAGTCTTTATACCCTAGAGGACATGGTAGGGGAAATTAATAGATGCAGAAGTTAATTAAAATAGAAAAATATTCATAAATTAACAATCCATGAAACAAAATCATAACACAAGTAAGTGGACCAAGAACAACATCATCATATTATATTAGGGTAAAAACACAATAAGTTGTCACCCTTTTACAAAGGAAAATACTAACAACACCAAAACTATAAAACTTCAAGGGCATAAAAGTCACATTTTTGTCAAGAATTTGAAGATGATATAAACTAATGAAATGTGTGAAATAGGATGAATTTTATGCCTATAATAATTTTTTTTAAAAAATTTGAACAAAAATAATATTTTAAAAAAAAGTTTTTAGGTCTATTTTTCATTTCTTGAAAAATACTGCAAATCAGGGAGTTTACTTCCCGCCAAATCATTATAAAACATTGTTTTTTCCTCCAATTCCAAAATATGTTTTAGCTAACATGTATAGCTAGTGCAGAAAAAAAGAAAGAAGTGTTTTCTGAAAGATTAATATACCTACATGTATTTTTTAGCGAATTTGCTCAATATTTTGTAGTTGAAACAATATAAAATTTATATGTCTAGAATTGTAGTTCCGAGATCTAGAAAAGGGTACTTTTAGTTTTTTCACATTTTCTATTTTGAGCAGAGAATGAAACAACAAAAGTGCAAACTTATGGATTTTATTTTGTGTTTTTGGAGGTTTGGCTACCAACATGGCATGCCATCTAGGTAGACTCGACCAAGTCTAACTCGGCCAAGTCTAACTCAGCCGAGTAGGATTTGACCAAGTCCTACTAGGCCGAGTACCCTTAGGGGTCGGCCCCTCGCGAGCGGGTGCATGGGTGACCCACCCTTTCAAATAGAAGGGTATTGCATATGATGAAAATACACCTGTTAATAACAAGTTCAAACATGCAAACGTTAATGATAAAGAGCATATTCAAATCTATTTTAGCATGTTCATAAACTTGTAAAAATATTAATTTTCACCATAACCTCAGATGAGCATGAAGCAAGTGCACCCAAGACTTGCTTGATTTAAGCTCTTAGAGAGGTTGTGGGTGTGCTCTCCCAACACAAGTATAGATCCCACTATGAATGCAAAGTATAATGAAGATTGAAATGCTCAAGAAGAAGCTATAGAAGTAACTCTCAAGCACTCAATGCAAAAGGCCAAAAGAAGCTCAAGGAGGAGCTATGAAAGCAACCCTCAAGCTCTATGGCATGCAAGTATGCAAATGAAAGATGAAGCTAAATCACTAAGTTCTAAAGCTTGAAAGAAATCTAGCAACTACCAAATTGTTAGTAAAAACTCTAAGAAAGCAATTCTAAGCTTAAACTAGCATGATAAATCTAATGCAAAAATGAATGGTTTTTTTGCTTGAGACAAGGGTCCTATTTATAGGATTTTGGAGGGCTGGGGTGAGGTGGCATCTATGTGGAATCCACATAGGTGCCACCAAGGAGACACATAAGCCATGCAAAGTCCAAGACTTGCTCACACATGTGTGAGCAACTTGGGATGTGAAAGGTCAATGTGTACTTCAAGTACATATGTAAGTGTGTGTAAGAGATGTGTAAGTGAAAAAGTCCATTTTCACCATTTTAGAATGTGTAAGAAGTGTCATAAAATGTAAGAAGCTTTGTTTGTGCACATTTTGACAATTTTTGAAAAGGGTTATTTTAAAAAATTTGCGTACACATGTGTGAGCAAATAATTAGGACTAATGGATTTATGAATCCAAAAATTAGCCTAATTAACCTTAGTTAATCAGTAAGTAGGCTTATTAGACAGAAAGCGATGTGTGTAGGATAGCATCTAGGTTGGATTTAAGATTAAATTAAATTAAATTTAATTTAATTATGGTTTAGTAGAAATAAAGAATGTGAGGGAATTAAATAAATTAAAAAATTATTTAAAAGGGGACTATGAAGGAACATGTATTAAATTTAATTTAATACATTATGAAAAGTAGTATTTAAATTTAATTCAAATACTATTAATTAGTGAATTTATTTAATTAAATAAATAGATGAATTTTAACAAATATAATTAATTAAAAAAAATTAACTATAATGTTATCTGAGATCATTAATTAAATTAATGTTAAAAGGATGGATTTAAGTATATATATATATATATATATATATATATATATATATATATATATATATATATATATATATATATATATATATATATATATATATATATATATATATATATATATATAAGTTATTTTTTAAAAACAAAATATAACAATTGCGAATTTCATTCCTTATTTTAGAATATAAGGATTTTTTTAAGCTATGCGACATTTTTCGGGGAAGCTACAAAGACATTTTGTTTTCGGAGGAGTATGAAGGCAAGTTTTTTAGTCAAGAAGGATTAAAGAAAACAAACATTTCTTGCTTCTATTTGAGCAATGGGAAATAAAAGGACTAGAACAAGGAAATATGATCGTAAAATGGATGACCAAATGAAAGGTCATACGAAACTTATCAAAGATCAACCGGTCGATGTTGAAGAAGAATCTATTGATGTTGAAGAAGGTGCAACTCAACTAGGGGATGATATTGGTAGTAGTCAAGGTATACATATTTATCCTACAATGAAAAATTTGATGGAGATGAATGAGGAATTACTTATTAGTCAAATTGCACCACAACACTTGGTGTGTGGTGAAAATATGACACACTTCTATAAACCATTACACTTGAGGGAATCCATGAAGAAGAAAATCTCAAGAAGCGGCTTATAGCTTCCTAGTTGAAGCAAGTTTAATCCTTCTTATGATGCTCATCAAATTGACATAGGGGATTAGTGACTTGACTACTCCAAAATGGAAGATTCAAATGCAAATGCAAATCTAGAATGAAACTAGAATGCAATATTTAAGCTAGAATGACAGATTAAGCTAGGATGGATACAAGCAACTAGTATTCTAGAATGAAGATGGAAGAGAGTTATGAAACAATGTAAGAAAGTAAACTAGATTAACAATGCAAGATTAATCTAGAAATGAAGGAAATTATGAGCAACTAAGAATTTAAATTAGCAAAAGCACTCTAAGAATGCAATAATGCTAAATTCACCAAAAGCTAAGATGCAAATGATCAAGATTCGGACCCTTGAGGCAAGGAAGAGCTTCATTTGAAAGGAATTGTCTCAAGAATGGAGGGTGTAGATTAAGAGGAAAAAGAATGAGTGATTGAGATTAAGAGGCAAAAGGAAAGTGAAGGAGATGCAAGGTTAGGTAAAAATGAGTGGTGAGGATTAAGAGGCCAAAGATATGTTAGGTAGAATAAGACAAAATAAATTTTTTGAAAGCACAAATCCCTTTTAATTGCTAATTAATCAAGATTAAGTATGTGCACACATGTGAATGTGTTCTTTTAATAAAAGTGTAGGAAATTTATATTAAAGGTAATGTTTTAGCAATTAAATAAATATGCAAGTTCTAAAAATTAGACCATAGTATAAACTTGATATAAGATTTTTAATTTTTGATTTAATTATGCAAAGGGGATTTTCAGGGTTACTTTGCACAATTATGTCTAGTAAATATGCCTTTGAGATTTAGGATTTAATTTGAGGCAATTTGATCGAAAATGGGGTTCAAGCTCTACAAGACCAATTTTAGGTGATTACATCTAGTACCTGAAAGCACTATTAAATTGCATCTCAAAAACATGTGGAAGGAATATTTTGAGGATATATTCATCTGTCCATCTGAACAAAAAGATTCCATCCATTGCATTATACATCCATATTGCACGATTTACATGTTTTTAGGTTTGGGTTTACGTTTTGGGTAAATTATATATTTTTAGGTTTGGGTTTACGTTTAAGTTTCAAAATTTTGGGTAAGTTATATGTTTTTAGGTTTGGGTTTACGTTTAAGTTTCAATCTTTTGGGCAAATTATAAGTTTTTAACATCAATAATATAGCCTAAAAACATTTATTGCTTAAAAATGAAGAAAAATAATATATTATAATCTTAAGTATTTTTTTTTCATTTTTTACATATTTATATGGGAAAAAGTTAAAAAACACAAAAATAAATTAAAAAAAATAAAAATTGGGGCCCCTACCTGGAACTCGGTCGAGTTTTCTCTAAAGCCCCTTTCCCGCTCTCTTAGCCCCTTAATGTGCAAATGAGGGGCTTGGTTTTTTTTTAATATTTAAAATATCATATGGACTCGACCGAGTCCTACTCGACCGAGTACCACTCAGCTCAGTCTAGTGGGCCACGTGTACTTAGTCGTGTTAGACTCGACCAAGTCTAACTGGGCTGAGTGAATTGAGTTAGCCTAAAAGGCGACACTCAATTGTGCTTTTACCCATTATCACTCTCCAAAATAACAAGTCCTAGTCTTTTCTTTATATAGTATCTAGTATTACATCATCATCTTCATCTTCAATAATTACTATTACATTATAATCCTATCACTATGTCTCTTCCAGAGATAATTTACAATGCTTATATATGCAATTGCTATGATGTGATAGTAATCCTAAGTCAACTAAATATCTGATTTTGTTCCAAGGCCTTAGTTGACCATGTTATGGTCCTTTACCCTACCAACACCCATGATATCACAATGACCATTGTTCTATCTTTAGGAAGATTAATACTAGACTTAGAAAACATGAAAGTCACACGATTAGGCATATACTAGGACCATGGGGCTAGTTTGCAACAAGACTTAACACACTCAAGTAATGAATTAAAAGGATGTAATCGACTATCACATACAAACTAAAAAATATAAAGAAAGATTAATGGTTTAGAGTTTAAGGCAGGTTCAAACTTAGACCTAGGGACTTTTTGCATTTATGGACCAGAGAATAATAATTAGCAGGACTCCATTATATCCTGATAGATGTCACTAGGTTTGGCAACTAGTATTAGGGTTTTGTTGTTTAGTCTTTTCTTTGGAAAACCTTACGATAGACTATTTTTATGTTGTCCATTTCTTATGTATGAGTTCCTTTGTGTTCATCTTATGGTTCATCTTAAATCTCTAGAATCTAGTTGATGTATGTCTTATAAGTTTTCATATGTTTTTAGCTAGTAACCTAAATGCATGTTGTTCTTGGCTATGTTTTTTTATTAAGTCTATGAGTTACAATGTTTTATTTATTTTTTATAGCCAATTGGACAACATCAAATTAAAAAATATATCTTCGTGTAGCCTGAATGTACAAAGACAACAAACAAAAGAAAGGTATCAATATAAAAAACTTCATTTGTAATAAAGCTGCTTCAATTTCCTTTTGTATGCTTCTACAATTTGTATTCATTTCTATATCAACTTGGTCAATATATTGTATGGATTTCTAAATACCACTTAAGTTAGTTGCATATTTGTATTACCCATGACACTTTTGATTTTTTTGTTAATAAATAGGATTTTATGTCAATTAGTTATATTTATGTAAGTTAACAAAGTATTTCAAACCCCCTTGATCTTGTGTTATCATGACAGTAATACGTTTCATTTTCTTTATTTTGTATATGCCCCAAAAACATTGGATCTAATAGGAAAGATGGTACTAGTCCACAAGAATACATAAGAAAATGGTAAAACATGTTAATTATAGCCAATTGGATAACAATAAACCAAACAACACAACTGCTTCTAGACTGAATACACAAAGCAATAAAAAAAAACAAAGGTATTGATCTCAAATAATTTTTCTACTATAGCCTTTTGTAATTGTTGTGGTAGCTTTGGTAGTTTACCCATGAAGTTTTGTAGAATATTTTTTTTCTTTGCATGTTAAATTCTACTTCAATTTTCTATATTTTACCTTTTCATATTGCGCAATTTGCTAGTTTCTTTGTTGTTGAACTACATTGTGTTCCAATAAGTCATTTTATTTTGAAGTCTCATCGTAACTAATTAGTATGGGCCATTGTTATTAATATTACATAATGACAATACCAACTTGTATCTAATAGGGTGGTTGCATCATCACCATTTTGAACTTCCTAAATTAATGCTTCTACATAATACAAATACATGCATTAGAACCTCCTTATTCCTTTTGTCATACTCTAGATCATGATCTCGTTATTTATGGAATTTAACATAATTTGATCAAAACTATGACACTAAAAAATATCAAGTATCCTCAATCCATAAGCTCTAATTTTTTTGGGGCCTAGGATTTGGGGCTTGGACAAAAGCAATGTCTAGATTCTTGTGTTGTTGCAATGTGTCCTTTATGAGTAGTTTTTATGTCTACAACCTCCCAACACCTACAAATTTTGTTTTTAGGTTTTATAGAAAAGGTTTCTCATTAGTGTGCTTATACTATGCATTGCAGTATTATTAGACACATAAGATATATGTTAGAGAGATCAGTCTAGTTGAAAATACATATACTCAAGTGGGGTGGTGATTGTTTGTTAATTAGTATCAAGCCACCTACAAGGATGTAGACCTATCAATTATTTTGCATGACTTGAATTATTAAGGAAACACTTTATGTAGATTTTTCCTAAACAAACAACCAAACTTATCACTAAAAGGAAGACACATTCTGAAACCACATTACCAACTAATAATGCACTCAATCACAAAATGAGAGAATAATAATTTTAGGAAAAAAATATCTAACTTATTTTATTGTACTAAAACCATGCCACAAGCTACATCCTTAAGTGCACCATATTTTATTTAAAATTATCAAACTACATCCTTAAATGCAACATATTTTATTTAAATTTTTGTTTCTCTACCAAATATTTGGAATAATTTGAATATACAAATAAATGGTTAGCCTAGGATGAATCTCCAATGGTCAAACTTAAATTAAAAGGAAATTGCTTCATCTATGTAGACATTCAAACTAGCAACCTGATTATCCACATCATACATACTCCTTGCCTTATTATCCACACAGTACATACTTCTTTTTCACAAATTTATTGTTTTTACACAAACAAATCCCTTGAAAATAATAGTTTAAGTATATCGATTAAATTGACTTGTAATTTTCAATGATAAACTCAATATTGTGCATGGCTCTTTTAAACACCTTTGTGCACTTGTGAAAATACACGGTCCATAATTTTAATAGACTCCTAGAACATGGAGGAATATATATATATATATATATATATATATATATATATATATATATATATATATATATATATATATATATATATATATATATATATATATATATATATATATATATATATATATATATATATATATATATATATATATATCATCAAATGTTAGTACCATGTTGAATAATTGAATTCATATATTATAAATCCTAAATCATATTACTTTTCTAGATAGCACCAAAATATATTAATAATGCTATACCCATTTAGAATATTTTACAATATATTATGCTAATATTTATAAAACATTACATTCTCATTAAACTTTTTTCAAATTTATTTAGAGAAAATTAACTCTCAACAACACACAAAACTAACTAAACATTTTAATCATTAACAACAACAATTGTTTACATATAAAGCAACTTAATGAATGTTTTCATTCATACTGCGACACTAAATATTTTGAATCTTTAGAAACAATATTGGAGGTTAAAGTTCTTGTGGAGGAGAGAAATATGTTTGACTAATATAAATTTTATTTATTTTTTAAATATAGATAAGGTGTACATTTGTTTTGATTGGTAAAAGGCTAAATCCAGAATATATTAATATATATAAAGTTTAGAGAATAACATAAAGTCTCCTAAGAGATTAAACAAGTTTGTATAAGTCTGGAGAATTCACTCCCAAAAGCCAGAGAGAGCATATCTAAAAGTATCTAAATCTACATTTTAGTTTCACCTTTAAAATTTTGATATAAAAAATAAAAAAAAGATAGAAAAAGAGGGGAAATTAGTTTCCCCTAGTTTATCTTCAAATTTTGCTTCTCAGGCAACCTCCTTGCTCTTCCTCTTGCTCTCCTACTACCTTCACTAGCATTCAATTTTCATCTACTGCTATTCCCTGCTTCTGCTTCTTCTTTGCATATTTCTCTTCCTCTCTTCCCATCCTAAATTTTACTACTGCCACCTATCCACCTTTGAGCCATTTTCTACCACACCCTTTCCTGCTTCCCTCTATAGCATCTAAATTAGGGTATGTTGTTCTCTCCAAGTGGGCAGTCAACAAGTTCCTTTTGGCTTGAATTCTTGTAAATTCTTGGGGAGACCACATGCCTACATGCTCTGCGCACCAATCTGGATCCCATGATTCTATGTCCCATGGCAGAGGCCCTTGACCATCAAAAAATCTTAACAACCCAACTTCCATGATTCTCATTCTCTAGATTCCTTCATTTTCTATAACCATGTTATGAAAGATAAGGAAATCCCTGACCCGGGTGGGTCCTTTGTTGTATTTGAGATTATACAATTTCATCAAGAAGTCTATTCCGTATCGAATATCCATGCTCCTATAATAGAAAATTCTTTGATCCTCAATTTCCAAGATGAGATATCTCATTGGAGGACGATCATTAATATTTACAACACCATAATCCCTGGGTCTCAGAATGGTGAGTGCATCATCTATGTTTCACAACACCATTATCAGGTCTATGATAAATTCTCAAAGAACAAATTTCTTACAAATTCTATCTGCAACTCTTTTGGTCATGCCCACCTGGAGCCATATTGCCACTATATTCATATTCACTATCTATGTGTGTTTTTCCCTAATGAAGTCATTTCCTAAAATCCCCAAGACCACTTTGACTACCATTATATGTGGATCCTACAAGATTTTATGCAACCTATGATCTTTGACCAAACCAAAAAAGGCCACTTGCCTCTTCAAACTTGCAATCTTGAGAAAAATGGGGGAGTCTATATTACTGCTTTGAATATTGCTTTTGTCATCTTCTCAACCTTTATCTACAACTTTAGTTTTGTTTCACTGGAGAAGACCACCATTAGATAAAAATACCAGTTTAAACTTCATCCATTAAGAGAATAATTAAATGAACCTGACTCTGACCATCAAATCAACCTTCTAGCAATCCTTTCCCCGACGATAATTATTTCCAACTACCTAGAGCCTAGGAAAGGAAGGGAATTGTCATTTATACTAGAAATATCATTTCTTCAGCTAAAATTGGCAACCAGCTCAGTATTAATTCTCTTTATTCCATACTTCCTTAACTCACATGATCTCCTTCTTGCGTGGTACTAATATTTTTTTCTTCCCTTCTACTTCTTCTTTTATTTTTAAAACTATCACATCTTGTCATAAATGCTCAAGCTTCTCATGATCTCTCCACAGTGGCTTTCCTTTCTTAAAAAAAAATTGACAGACAATTTGAGATTGGAGGTTATATCCATAGTGAAAGCGTCCAACTTTATCTCTTCACTACCTATTCTTTTCTTCCATCTAGTGAAAAGAATATTAAATCAATAAGACTTAAACTAAAATCTAGCTTCTCTCTGACATGATTAACATTTATATTTGAATGGATAGAATTTTGAGGCACTTATTCCCTTTCTAAAAATAAGATTTACAATCTCTCTGGAAAACTTAATGTTTCTATTTGAATGGATAAATTTTTTAAGTGCTCATTCTCTTTCTTCTTCTCTCCTCTGTATTCTTTCCCTTCCCCTTTTCTAATGTCATCTACTGACGACTCCAACCAGACGATAGTAGTGATTTTATATGGTTATATATGAATTCTTCTGATTCATAAGCCCATATGCCCCTAGATTAGATAGACGGTCAGTTGTCATATTACCCTCTTTGTAGATATGATTTAAGGTGGTGTTGCTAAAAGAATCCGATATCTCTAGGGCTTCTGAGAGTAATGATTTAAGTCTCCAGTTGGTGGATTGTCTCATTCTAAGAGCATTGATAACTATTGCTGAATCCCATTCTATCTCCACTCTTGTCATTCTTAATTCCTTGCATAGTATGAGTTCCTCAACCATTGCCTTGAATTCTACCACATTATTAGTATATATTTACAAATATTTTTCCACTTTTGCCACAATTTCTCCTTTTTTAGAATAAGTGACACAACCAACACCTGAGTTTCCTCGGTTGCCTCTAGAAGCACCATCAAAATTTATTTTGACCTAGCCTTGTCTTGGTGGAATCCAAATAAATTCATCTTTGTTTTATTTGTTGTTCAATGACCCCCTACAAAATTAAGAATTTTTAGTCCAAACCAACATCTTGTCGTCATATCATCCCACATTGTGTGTTTCATGTGATTATTCTAGCATTCTTGACTCTTGAATTGACCACTTCTATATTTGTTTGTAATTCTTTACTCCACTACTTCCAATCCATTCTTTTCCCTTGAAGAATTCTATGATTTCTTTGTTTCCATAATTCCCAAATCAATAAAGAAGGCAATACTAGCCATAGATTGGCAAAAATACTATTAGATAAGAGTTTTAGTCGTTCTTTAAAAAAAGATATTGTATCTTTTGGTGTAGCCGAATACCAGCCTAACCTAGCATACAAAAAATTCCATTCTTTTAGTGCATAGGAGAAGTGGAGAAAAATATGTTCTATTGATTCTTCCCCATCTTCACATAACACACATATTGAAGGACCTTGAAATCCTAGCTTCCTGAACCATTCAACTGTCAAAATATCACCTTGAAGAGCTTCCCAAGAAAAGATTCCTGCTTTGGGTAAACATAATTTATTCCAATCAATTGGATTGGGATCTCAGTTTTCTGTAAGCCATTTTTCTTAACCAAAAAATTATAACCATCTTTAGCATTGTAATTACTTGATTTAGAACCATTCCAAATTACCTTATCATCCTCTTCTTTTCTAAATAATAACATCCTATTGTCCAACATTCATTTCAAGTTATCTACATCCTCATGTGGAAGGGGCAACTCTTCTTGTGACTTCCATCTCCATCTAGATGGAATTTCATCATTTAGAATTACACAATCCTTGATAAATTTCCCTACGAGGCCTCACAAATATGCATATCTCTACTTGTATCCAATAATTTTGAGATAGCTAGATAACCTCCCCAAGAGTCCCTCTAAAAGAGATCTTTGTTCCCTTTAGCCACATCCCACGATATCTTCTCCAAAACTATTGATCTATAGGAGAGAATAAAATTCCAGATCCAAGATCCCCTTGGAAATGAGCTTTGTCTAAATATATATGGAGGTTTTACTTGAGGAAAATATTTACCTTTAATTAGTCTTGCCCATTTCAAATTCGGTTGCTTGAAAAGTTTCATTTTTGACCCCCACACCCCCTATTTCTATTGGCTTACAAATTTTGTTCCGAACAATCATCATGTATTTCTTTTTGGTATTGATCCCTTGCCAGAAGAAAATTCTCAATTTTTTATCAGCTTACCATACGCTTCTGCAGATAAGGAGAGACATGACATGAGGTAATTGGTATTGTTGATAATGTTGCTTTTATCATAGTAACTCTGCTAGCCCAAGATAACCATTTTGATTTCCATGATCCAATTTCCTATCCATCCTTTCTCCTATTCCATCCCATATTCTAGTATATCTCTGAGATTTATCCAATGGAACACTCAAGGAAGTACATGGGAGTTTCCCTTCATGAAACCCCAAAGTTTATAGAAATTTTTTCTCTTTGTTTTAGCTTTCATAGAAAAGAAGACATTTTATTTTTCTTTGTTTATATTATGTCCTGAGGTGCGGGAGTAGGTGTTCAAACCATTCTTGAAGGTCCTTTCTCCCCCCCTTTCCCCTTTGTCGAAGAACAAATTATCATCTTAAAATTGTTAGTGCATAATTGGAGCCACTAAAGCGGTAATAGTGATTCTTGAAATGCTTCCTTCCACCTCGCTTGTTGTAGACCCCTACCTAGATCTTTTGCCATAATGATGATAGGAATTGGGATAGGGGATCCCCTTGTATTGCTTCTTTTGCTATTATTACTCCATCAAAGATGGATCTGCTTGGGACGAAACCTATTTGTTCTTCAGGGATGATATTTGGCAGAAATTATTTAATTCTATTTTCAAAAACCTTGGAAATGAATTTATAAATTGTATTACATAGAGCTATAAGTATGAATTCTTCTAACTTCAAGACATTCTCCTTCTTTGGAACTAGTGCTATGAATGTGTTGTTAATTTCTGTCAAGAATCTCCCTCCATTCCTTGCCGTCTCTAGCACATTTGTTAGATCTAATCCTATTATATGCCAACACTTCTAAAAGAAAGTAACATGAAATCCATCTGGGCCAGGGGCTTTATCTGGGTCAAGTTGGAAAAGTGCTCTTTTGACTTCTTGTTCATCCATTTTTGAATTTAAAAAATTGTTCTGGGCCATTGTGATTATTTTCAATATTCCTGCAAGCATAATTATTTAAGCATGGACATCTTCCCCATCTAAACTGTTTAAAATTTCATGGAAGTATTGAACCACTTGGTATCGATTTCCATTATATCTTCTATCATAATAGTATTTTCAATGTTCAATTTTTGTATTCTATTAATGCTCCTCTTTTGCACTACTGTGGAAGAATTTATTATTATGGTCTTCATCTTCAAGCCATACCTCTCTTGATTTTGCCTCTAGAAAATCTCCTCCATGGCTAATAGCTCTTCATATTCTTTTTGTTGGTCTATGTTGACTGATTAGGCAAGTACTGTACACTTTTCATTTATCATGGGGCTATTTTTCCAGCTATTTTTTTGGCCAACATGTTGTAACCAATTCTAACCCTAAAGTGGCAAAAAGCTTGTATAAAATGACTTAGGGTTAGGGATTTCAGTATGTATGTTTTTAGTAGCTTCTTGCGGCGGTATTGAGTTGTAAGGGATTGCAGATTGTAATCAGGTTATAATCATTGGATAATAAGAATATTGGACTCGCTGTTGGTGGACATAGCCCAGGGATTGGGTGAACCACGTTAAATCTTTATGTCTTGTGTTCTCTTATGCGTGGTTTATTATTTTTTGATATTGGTTATATTTGCATGTAACTATTATTTCTATCTTGTTAATCCTAATAAGTGGTATTAGAGTGAGGTTGTTTTTCAGTTATCCTCTGCAAGAAGGTCTCATGGTTTAGTGGGAACAATGGAAGACGAGGGTAAGCTGTAGGTTGAGAAGTTTAATGGGCAGAAATTTTAGTTATGGAAAATGAAAATGGAGGGCTATCTCTATCAGAAGGATCTATGGCGACCATTGGAAGGAAAATCCAAGAAACCATCAACAATGATTGATGAGGACTAAGATATTCTTGATAGAAAGGAATTTGAAAGTATTTGATTATTCCTGATAGAATTAGTGGCTTTTAATATTACAAAAGAGAAGACAACTGAAGAGTTGATGGAAACCATAGCAAGGTTGTCTGAAAATCCCTTTGCTTCAAACAAGGTATTTCTCATGAAGCGTTTGTTTAATATGAAGATGACAGAAAATGGATTTGTTACTAAGCATTTGAATGTGTTTAATATGGTTACTCATCAATTATCTTCTGTAAATGTTATTTTTGATGAAGAAATTAGGGCTCTCTTGATTTGGTGTTCTTTGTCTGAAAGACATAATGGCTTGGTAATGGTTGTTAGTAACTCTATTTCTGGTTCTAATATCCTAAAATTTGATGATGTTATCAGTGTGATTCTGAGTGAGAAAAATTGTAGGAAAATCTCAGGTGGATCTACATCCAGAAGTGTCTTGAACACACAAAGTAGAGGCAAAATGAATGAGAGAGGAAACAATTCTGGAAATCGTGGGAAATCGAGAGGAAAATTAAAGGGAAATAGGTTTGAATTCAAAGGACCAAATGATTGTTGGTACTGTGGAAAACCAGATCATAAGAAGAAAGATTGTTGGTCTCAAAAGAATAAAGAAGGAGACAAACAAGAAGGTAACAAGGAGGAAAATGTGGTGAGTAATAAATACGAAGAGGATGCTTTGCTTCTTTCTTTAGAAAGTGTTGATGATTCATGGGTTTTAGATTCTGAGGCTTCATTTCATGCTACAGTACTCCATAGAAGTTATTTTCTTGATTATTTCCAAGGGGATTTTGGGCTAGTTTATTTGGGAGATAATGAACCCTGTCAGATTTTTGGAAAGGGAAAAATTAAGATTAAGTTGCAAAATGGGAATCATTGGCTACTACAAGAGGTAAGACATGTTCCAAGGCTAATTAGGAATTTAATTTCAGTAGGGAAACTGGGTGATGAGGGTTGCACAATTACTTTTAATGATAGAAATCAGAAGGTTTCAAAAGGTTCCTTAGTAGTAGCAAAAGGTGTGAAAGTAGGCACCTTATATCTTTGTACAGGTCATATTGTTCCTTCTACTTTAATTATTTCAGAGAAAAATGAATGTTTAGGAACATTTGTTGCATTTGAGTAGGAAGAACACCAAACAGTTGTTGTAGATTCTGACACAACACTATGTCACAACCGACTTGGGCACATGAGTGAAAAAAGTATGAAATTACTTCATTCAAAGAAATTTTTAACAGGTATGAAATGTGTCAATATGGATTTCTGTGAAAGTTGTGTGTATGGAAAACATAAGAGAGTTAGTTTTGTGAAGAGTGGGAATGAAAAGAATAATGAGAAATTGGAGCTTGTTCATACAAATGTATGGGGATCAGCTCAGGTATCTTCCCTTGGTGGCTCTCTGTACTGTGTTATATTTATAGATGATGCAACAAGAAAAATATGGATTTATTTCATTAGATAGAAATCTGATGGTTTTCAAACTTTTAAGAAATGGAAATGCTTGGTTGAGAATGAGACTAGTAAAAGGCTAAAATGTCTCAGACCTGATAATGGTGGTGAGTATTGCAGCACATAATTTGAAGATTATTGTTCCTCTAATGGTATTCGCAGGCAAAAAACTATACCAAGGACTCCGCAAGAAAATGGAGTGGCTAAATGCATGAACATGACAATAATGGAGCGTGCAAGGAGTATGAGGTTGCATGTTGGGCTTCCCTTAAACATGTGGGTAGAAGCTATAAACACTGTTGTTTATTTAATCAATAGAGGTCCCTCTACTCCTTTGGATTGTGGTATTCCAGAGGAAGCATGGACTGGTAAGAAGGTGAGTTATTCTTTTCTCAAAACCTTTGGTTATGAAGCATTTGCACATATATATTTTAAAAATAGAACCAAGTTGGAAGCTAGGTCAAATAAATGTGTATTTGTTGGATATGACATTGATGAATTTGGTTATAGGCTTTTGGATTTTGAAAATCATAAAATTGTAAGAACCAAGGATATCATATTCAATGAGAAAGTGTTGTACAAAGATCTGTTGCAACAACATGAGAAGAAAGAAAATGATTATATAGTATTGGATGATACTCCAAAAGATGATGTTCCAGTAGTTCCTTATGCTCCACAACAACAACAACAACAAATACCACAAACCCCAGTGAATGTTAGACAGTCCACAAGGTTAAGTAGACCTCCAAAAAGATTTTCTCCCTCTTTGTATTCTATTTTATTAATAGATGTCGGTGAACCAGAATGTTATGATGAAGTTGTGCAAGTGGATACAAAGTTTCAGTGGGAGTTTGCAATGGTAGACGCAATGGAATCCTTGCTGAAAAATCAAACCTGAGATTTATGTAAGTTTTTGAATTAGATAAAAGCAGGTTTTACAAGGACCCAAAATCGGAGTTAAAAGTATAACAACGAAAAGCCAAAAAAGGCTCAAAAAAGAACATCCTGCTGGAAAAAACACAGCAGGAAACAATAACAGCTAGACAAGAAACCAACAAAAAGTAACCAGCAAGACAAAAAAGAAGGAAACAGACAGACTAAAGATTTATGTAAGTTACCTGCAAGTAAAAGAGCTTTACAGAATAAATGAGTTTATAGGTTGAAAGAAGAGGATGGAGGCAAGCAAAGATTTAAAGCCAGGTTAGTTGTAAAAGGATTTGCATAGAAAAAGGGCATTGATTTTGATGAGATATTTTCTCCCATTGTTAAAATGACTTCTATTCATACTGTTTTAAGTATTGTGGCTACTGAAGATTTGCATTTAGAGTAGTTTGATGTTAAAACAACTTTTCTTCATGGTGATTTGGATGAAGAAATATATATGGAACAGTCGCAGGGATTTGAGGTCAAAGGTAAGGAACACTTAGTGTACAGATTGAAGAAAAGTTTATATGGCTTGAAGCAAGCACCTCGGCAATGGTATCTTAAATTTGACATTTTTATGCATGAGCATGGATACACTAGGTGTCATTCAGACCATTGTGTTTATTTTAAGAGGTTGGATGATGATAGCTACATTATTTTATGTTTATATGTTGATAATATGCTTGCAGTTGGGTCTAACATGGATCACATTAAGGGATTGAAACAATAGTTAGCGTGCACTCATTTTCTATGAAAGATTTGGGGGCAAAAAAAAAATCCTTGGTATGAAAATATGCAGAGATATGAAGCACAAAAAATTGACTCTATCTCAGGCTACTTATATTGAGAAGGTGTTGCACCGTTTCTCTATGGAGAATGCCAAAGTTGTTAGCACACCTTTACCTGGTCATTTGAAATTGACTAAGGAGATGTGTCCAAAGACACCAGAAGAGGAGACTGAAATGTCCAAGGTACCTTATGCTTCAGCTGTAGGAAGTTTAATGTATGCTATGGTATGTACCAGACCAGGTATTGCACATGCATTGAGAGTTGTTAGCAGGTATATGAGTCATCCTGGGATTGACCATTGGAATGCAGTCAAATAGATTCTTAGATATTTGAGAGGAACGTCCAGTAAATGTTTATATTATGGGGGATCTACTACTTATTTACAAGGCTATGTTGACTCAGATTTGGTAGGGGATCTTGATACCCCGGGGAGTACTACAGAATATGGATTTACTGTTGGTGGGACAATAGTGAGTTGGATTTCTTGGTTACAGAAGGTGAATCCTTTATCCACTACTGAGGCAGAGTATGTTGCTACTATAGAGGCAACCAAGGAAATGATATATTCATGGAGGAATTTGGACACCCACATATGCACAATTATTTGTTTACAGATAGTCAGAGTGCCATTCATCTTGCTAAAAATTTTGCTCTCCATTCAAAGACAAAACACATACAGCGGTACTATTTCATTCAATTAATTTTGGATGATGATCAGTTAAAGCTAGAAAAGATACATACATATGATAATCCAACAGATATGTTTACACGGGTAGTAACAAGGGAGAAGTTGAACTCCTGTTCAGCTTCGGTTGGTTTTCTAGACTAAACATAATAAAGGAACAACTGAGTCCAAGGTGGTTTGATCCAGTGGGAGCCTCATATGGTAGCAGTATTGCTACAAGATCAGTCTCCAAGTGGGAGATTTTTGTTTAGCGTGGAGTCTGATCAGTCACCAAGTGGGAGATTGTTGGTCTATGGTGACTGATTAGGCAAGTACTATACACTTTTTGTTTATCGGCTAATTTTTTTGACTTTTTTTTTGGTCGACATGTTGTAACCAATTATAACCCTTAAGTGGCAAAAATCTTGTATAAAATGGCTCAGGGTTAGGGATTTCAGTATGTATGTTTTTAGTAGCTTCTTGCGGCGGTATTACGTTGTAAGGGATTGCGAATTGTAATCAGGTTGTAATCACTGGATAATAAGAATATTGGACTCGCTGTTGGTGGATGTAGCCTAGAGATTGGGTGAACCACGTTAAATCTTTGTGTCTTGTGTTCTCTTATGTGTGGTTTATTATTTTCTGCTATTGGTTATATTTGCATGTAACTGTTATTTCTGTCTTGTTAATCCTAACACTTTTAACAACTCTTTCTCCTTAATATACCTATTGGAGTCTATCCCAAATTGAATAACTTCCTCATTGAGTTCACTTATGTTGTCCTCTATCATTGATTTTGACATGAAAATATTTTTGAAATGCTCTCTATTCCATTTTAAGAGTTTTTTCTTAACCAATTTAAGCTTATTGACAAAACAAAATAATTTAGAACCTTCAAACTCCCTTTCAAACCACAATTCTTCTATGAGCCTAAAGAAGTCTTCGTGTTGCATCCACATTCTCAAATTTAAAGGGATATCCAAGAGGTTTTATGTCATCCAAAATTTTCAAAAGAATAGAAAAGTGATCTGCACCTGTGATTGGCATTATAGAAGATTTCAGATTGAATGGGAATGTCACTAAGTCACCTTTGAAGAAAAACATGTCTAACTTCTCTACTATATGGATGAAAGCTTCCCTTCTATTATTCCAAGTGAAAGTTCCATTATTTGTAACTATTTCTAGAAGATTATTAACAGTGACCCAATTTTTGAAATCCACCCGAGTTTGCATCTCTTTTTGAACATCCCCTCTTTTTTCAGAGAGATGTATGATCACATTGAAATCCCCTCCCAAGATGACTATTTCTTCTTTAAATTTTTGTAGAAAGTAGGCTAAATCTTTCCATAATTCTAATTTTTTCTTTGTTGGGATGGGACCATAAACATTAACCATTATGAATTTGATACCATTACTATAGAAAATCACCCTACTCCCTTGCCAATTTTGATTTGCTGCAATCATTTGAATAATAAGTATGCTTGAAATCCAAATTGTTGCCAATCCTCTCGAGTTACTCTAGGCTTCCACTACTTCCCCCTCCCAAAAACCAATTTTATTCTTAAATTGAATCCATTGTTCTGATTGAAGTTTTGTTTCTTGTAATAAAAATATATCAGCTTTAGTAGAAAAAATACAACATTTGACCATTCGTTGTTTGTTAGGGGCACTCATGCCCCTAACATTCCATGAGACGAGTTTCATTTGACTCTGGGGAGGAACTTCCCCTACATAATTGGATTGAATTAAGCTAAAGATAACCTTCTCTGCCCTATCTGTTGTTACTATTTGTGTAATAAGAATTTCTCCCTGCTAAAATAATAGGTGTGCATTATTATAATCAAGTAGAGTATTTACAATACAAAGAGACTAAAATTTATAAACACAATTTTTTGAATTTAAATATCTTATATATTTTAAGATTTTATTCTTAAGTTTTATCTTATATGTAATGGTTGGATCCACCCTTTACTTCTTTGAATAATATTAATTAAGAGTTTGGATTTTTATTACTCAATTTATATTTCATTTGTATTCTCAAATCAATTAATTGAACTACATAGAAATAAAATGTTTTACTATAGATTCTTAAATTGCTTATTATGCATTCCTTTCCTGAATGTATTATGAATTATAAACTATTTGCAGATTTGAGATTCTCATCCTTCTATCTTTAATGATTTTTTATCTTTGTTTTATGCGCTTCATATATAAGATCATAATGTTTGACTATTAGCTCACCCTTTTACTACCTTACTAACACCTTTCCATTTATATTAAAGAATTTTTGTGATGACCAAATTTGACCTCTTAATCTAATGTAATAAATCTATATATCTCTCTGTGTTAATAGATTATTTAGTTAGCATATGATTTATAAATTTCAATATAACTTTCTTTTTCCTCTCTAAATTATCAGCACTAGATGAAACCATATTCTTGCCAAAAGTTTGTTCTAATGGACCCTTTAGATTGTTGATGTCTAGGTCCCCACTATATTATTAAGTTTAATTGATTTTGTTTGGGGATGTGTGCAAGGGTTGTTCTTTGAAGCTGTTGTATAGCTGCTTGAGCTTTGCAATTGCGATGTTGATGCAAATAATTAAGAGAATAGAATTGGAAAATTGTTGAAAGAATCTAATAAAAATAAAATATCACAAAAACATGGTTCTTATATCTGAAGAACCTTTTCTAATGTAGGTAAATCTAACAAAATATTTTAAAGAGTTTCTTCAAGATTTCTCGTTTAAAGTTCTAAGTTCTAGTTAACAACACAACTTTTTGCAAGTGGAGAATGAGAAAAGCAATGGATCTTTTGTTTTAATAGTAAAAAGAAGCTTTGATGGCAATATGAAAATCTATTGGAAAAAAAAGAAATATTCAGTTTCCCATATTAGTATGAACGTTGATGTTCTGAATAGGCTTCCTGAATCCATCAGTTTAACTGTGACAGATTTTATTTACATCCAAAAGATTGACTATGAATGTAAACCCTTTAATTGTTAATTTCTTCGGAGTATGGGGGGATTTTGAGCCTCATCAAGGTTTAACAAATGTTTTCTTACATATTTTCATGGATATCCAGGCCCTGTCCATGTTTTGCATACATGTCTACCAGGCCTGGCAACTATAACATCTGACAAAAATAAATAAACCAAACAGCTCTTCCACTATGTAGTAGGAGATTTGCTGCTTTGCAACCCTTGTTTAAGTTTAATTATCATTGTGTGGCCTTTGGTTATCATTAGTAAAAATTTAGGTCTCAATGTTTTACGTTTATTAAGTTTAATTGTGATTGTGTTATCTTTGGTTATCATTAGCAATGCAATTTTTTTGAGCAGAAAATAACAGAGCATTAAAGCTCAACAAAGAATTAAACTCAGGACTTTAATGCAGGCAATATATTTCTTCATAACTGAGGAAATCGGTCCAACTACATACAGTTATTGAATCTGATTACATAAGAAATAAAAAAGCTCCGAGACACCAGAGTACATGGAAAACAGAGCATATCTACAGAACATTAATGTCATATGATTATGAGATATACAGGGCTAAGTAATGCTATGGTTTTGCTTGGGCTTCTCCTGTGCATTCTGCTCGTACAAATGAAAAAGAGCAGTTGCAGAGAGTGCTGCCAGAGTAATTCCCTGTGCATGAATCCTGTATACATCAAAATCCCCCATTATTTGAACAAACCCATCATCACATCATCCTAGCTGATACAAAATTGGGAAGTAACTGTTCAACATTTTAACAGGAAATGTGGAGAATTTCATACCTGGCGTGTATAAGCTTGAGACTGGTTTTCATGGAGGGTTTTGAGAAGTTATAAGCAAGAGAAGCCCCAATTGTTGAACACCACAAAGCCCCTACTGAGGTGAGTTTATTCTCAGACACCCATTTTCTCATGGATCCTGCCATTTCCATCTCTTCTCACTCTTCACTCAACTGAAAACCCCTCAATCGATCCAGAAAAAACTTTAACTTACTGTCTCCATGATCTAGCAATGGAGATATTTAAAGCAGGAAATGGTAGAAGTACAGACAGACCCCTTGTTTCCTCTCTTCCCCTGATTTCATCTACCCATAATACAAGAGAAGTTGTGGATTGTTGCAGTACGAGATGGGGTTTTTTTATTTGGATCATAAATAGATCAATATGTTGGGCCAATAGGTAAACCGCTATGCCAAATGCCGACTGTTTTTCTTCGTGATCAAATGATGTACTACCTAACTGTAATCCACATGTTAATTTGTATTTGAGGAAAGGTCTTAATTAAGCCGATAGGCTTCTCCTGCGAGCTTGCTCGTGTACGAACACCACATTTATTGTCTCACGTCCGAAAATAGTTTACCGTTCAGTTTATCCAAGCAGTTTTCATGTACAGTTTAGTTTCAGAAACTTTAAATGATTTCAGACCACCAGAAAATGGTTTGGCCAAACAGGGTTTTTCGCACCTACAATGTGTATTTGCAAGTATCGAACACCTCTGACATTTCTCATTCATTATAATCTTTTTCCGTAAGGTACGAATACTTAAAAGGGAGTCAGCAACAATGTCTCATCGATCCGACATCTTATTGTCAAGATTTGATTAGTAGTATAAAGCCTTTCACAGGTAAAAGTCTATTATATTCTACATCTCCTCTGAGCAAGTATTGGACAATTGTTGACAGGTGGCGCTCGAGGTGGAAAGCTGGGAAATTGAGAGGAAGCTGGTCTGGATCACGTGCCAGTAGAGTGGAAGAGAGCGATCTGAAGATCCGGGGAAGAGATTTTTTGCGTGTTTAAGAACCCGTCGCTGGTCATAGTCAATTTATTTCGTCGGTACAATAGCTGTTCGAAAAATTTAAACTCCCAGATTTTAAGTTTGAAATTTGTGTTTATTAGTTACCATGGCAAAAACAAGTATTGATGACATACTCCTAAAGTGGAATCTACTGTGACAAAAGTGGAATTGTAGAATCTACTGTGAGAACCGGGAGAAAACAGCTTATGGACACTGGAGTGCGACTTTAGGCAAGCTTGAAAGACGCATGTGGGGACGCTCTTTCAACAGCCTTAAGCAAGGGAAATACTGCTTATTTGTTGAAGGTATGGAATTAATTCCTTATATTAATTGTGCTTTAATAACAAATGGCACTTAATTGTAGACAGACGCCCCTCCTTTGCAGAAGATGACAACCAATTGGATGCTAAAAAGAATTGTTATATTCTATTTAGAAAATAAAACAATTTTTTATTTTTTATTTCTATATTATTTTTCTATATAATTTTAAAGTTTATAAGAAAATAAGATTTTTTAGGATTTTAATGATGATATATCATAATATTTTTATTTTATTTTTGAACTTTTTGAACATATTTTCTAGATTAACTAATTTGAGATTAACAATTTGAGGAGGGGAATGATGAAAAAGAGGAGAATAGTGACGATGAAGATGATGATAAGGAGGAAGCGGAGGAGAAAGAGGAAGGAACTTTTGATTTCTCTTCTGAAAATGTAACTAAAGACACACCTGTTATTATGGAGGATGCTAAGAAAGAAGAGGTCAGTACTATTTCTGTGGAGGAGGTTTTTTATCCTTAGAATGATCCTGAGGAGGGAAAAAAGAATAATGCCATGCCTGAGATGGGGGAAGGTAAAACCTGTGAGGAGGAATCTAAAGATGATGATGCTTTTTCGGAGGGTTTCGAGGGTGGTCAAGAGAATGAAGGAAAGGAAGTTGATTTCTTTCCTTCGGCTAGTGAAACTGGAGAGGAGACCTCTTTAAGAAGGGAGGATGGGAAGGATGAGAAGGTCATGCTGGAGAAAAACAATAATAAAGAGGAATCTGGAACCTTTCAGAGGGAAGACCTTCCGATTAAGGAGAAGAACAATGTGGAGAAATAGGAGGAGAATAGGGGCTGGAAGAAGGAAATGCAGGAAATGGAAATTCATATCCAGTATATGGAAAAAACTATGAATAACATGAATACTAAAATGGGTATTATGGAGAATAAGTTTTTGGATAAGGTCAAAAATAAAGATACTAAGGATGATGGTACAACTGAGATGAATAAGAAGGTTAAAGATAAGATGAAAGATTTAGAGACTAAAATCAATAACAATGGCAACATGATAAGAGGTGTCCTGAATCATGGCAATGAGGGTCTGAAGGTGACCATTAAGAATTTGAAGGTGTTGCATAATTACCTGGAAAGGAATATGTTGGAAAAAACTACTATCACTATTGATGAGGATGCTGGAAATACAAGGCCGGGGACGAGAACTAGAGGTCGCATCCAGAGAAAGGTCCCAGAAAAATCTATTGAGCTGAAGGAAATGCAGGATACTCTCCAGAAGATGGAAGATCTCCAGAAGAAGGCTGAGGAAATGATAAAAGATAAATAGTTTGCTCGGGCTGGTAGATGTTTTGTTGTTAGACTGTTAGACTGTTGTTTTCTTCTTTTCAACTGTTAGACTGTTGTTCGTTGCTGTGGGTTTCCAGCAGTTGTTTCATTTTGTTTTTTTTATGCTCTATCTTATGTTGTTTTAAACTCTAGTTTCGGGTCCATGTAAAACCTGTTTTTACCTTATTCAAAAACAATTATATTTTGAATGCACTAATATATGAGATAAATAGAAAAATAAGTGAATTCTACATCTTACCCAATGGTACCAAATACATATGCTTGTTAATTTTATAATGTTTTGTGTTTCTTAAGATATAAAGACAACCTGCTTTGCATGTAGCCAACAATTTATTTGAATTAGTTTTAAATTGAAGCAAGAAGATTCTCTTATGATCAAATATGTATGTACAAGTATTAGTCAAGTAAATAAAATTTCCTAGTAGACACCTACATAGTGTTTCATTGAGTAATTTAAAATCTAGGGCTTTCATTGAGTAATTTAAAATCTGGGGCTTTAGAAAGCTTCATTCATATTTCTATTAATTTTGGGAGATTTTTATAGTTTTGCATTAATCTAGTAACATTTTATTTAATGCACACCTGGTGATTAGAAATTTTAATGTAAAAATTTAGATCGTCAAGAGTATTGTGTATCTTTTTCAACCATCCATTGATCTATCATGAGGAAGAAAAAAAAAGTAAAATATTATTTTTGTAGATATATGCTTATAAAGTAAAAGAGTAATAAACAATAAATATTAATTAAAAAGTAAAAATGATATAAAAATTTCAAAAAAGAATTATAATCATTATGTATTATTAGAATGATGAGCCAAAAAAAAAGAAAAGACAAAGAAGAACCAAACAAAATTAATAACTTGAAATAATGAGTAAAAAAAAAAGAAAATTGATTTAAAAGATTATACAAACGGATAGAGAAAGTAAAACCAAGAAAAAAGAATAAGAGGGAAAAAAGAAGAAGAGGATAAAAACAAGAACTAATGAAAATAAAAGAAAGTAACCAACTAAAAGAAACTGTAAATAATCAAATTTAAATTATTTGAAATAGAAAAAAAAAATTACAAAAACATACTAAAAATAAATAAACATAAAAAAAATAACTAACACTTAAAATTAAAATAAATCATTAAAATAAAAAGTATCTCCTTCTATATAAAGTCAACCTATGACTATATATATAAACAAAGTTTCAATTATTTTTGTCAAAAATATTTTTTAAAGCATTGCGAAGAATTAAGTGATTTGCACAAATAATATAGAAAGATTTGTACACAAAGCTTTAATAATCTAGCCAAACACAAGAAATTTAATTCCTAAATGATCATCTTAACAATCATTAAAATAACTATAAATAAGATTTATCATTGTTAAATATGTACTTAATCAATGTGTAAATTTCAAGTGATTATAAAACTCTAAAATGTTGACGTTGACGACAGGTTTTCTTTCACTCATACTAACAAATGCTAACAAGTTTACTTTGACAACCGTGTACGAGTACCAATGTAGATGGATGACATCTTGAATGGGGGCATGGCATTCACTTTTGGCTGGTGCAAATATGTTGTATCGTATTTGGTGCCATAAATATTTGTATCGGTACGTAGGTAGCTGAAAATAAAACCTAGAAATGATACGTATTTAACTTAATTATTTTTTATGTGATTGTCGTTATTCCCCAACGACATACAATATTCACCTGAATTTCTTAAACATTGATTTGTTGTAGATTTTTAGTTTTGCACACGCTTCCTGAACGCAAATTTTCTTTTTCGATGGAGTATACGCATCGTTTGGCAGAAGTTGAATTGTGAAAACTGTCGTATTTTGTTGAATCAAACAGAGGCCTGGTTTGACGGTTTTTTAATCATGCAAACGTTGTTGGCCTCATTGTGGCCGCCTTGTACAATATATTTCCATTTGTGCATTTCCTATTGCCACTAGTATAAATTAGATAAATAGGGCAGCCATGTTCATTCCAGATAACTACTAGCTCCTGCAAGATTTGAGATTACCTGAAAGAGGCAATGTATAGCATACAATTGCTACTTTTTGAATAAGTACTTTCTCTATCTTTTGTTTTTAAAGCATGTCTTCGATTTACACCATTTTTGTAAGTAGCGTAGTTTTTGTTTACATTTCCAGTGCTATGATTCAATCTCTACAAGAAATGTGTAAATTGTGAATACTCCAAACAAAAAACTTAAAAGGTGCCAACTTTTACGCCTGTCACTTATACGTTCTTTTTCTAGCTTGCTAAGAGTGAGGATGTGATACAGATATTGATAGATCTCTTTAGAAGAACTTTTCTTGCTTTCCCAAAAGGGTGTATGTGTATGCACCCAAAAATAGTCGCCTAGACTTTGGGCCCCATTTATTTGATTTATCAATCCTGAATCAGTTTTATCAATAATCAATATTTTCAACACTATCAATTTTTTGATCAAATTTTAATTTTGATCATATATTAGATTTTTATCCTATGGGCTAACCATTTTATCCTAAAGTCTTTATTTATTCAAAAGGAATATTTCCTCCCCTTTTAATAAATAAAAAGCCCCACTTTTCCTCTTATCCTATGTTGCACAAATAAAACATTATTCCTATTTTATAAAAAGGAAAAAAATACTTTTTGTCTCATATGGACACAAAAGTCAACTCCTATTTTCTCATTGGAGGATACTTGTGCACATGGATTGCTCCTCTTTCAAGCTCCACCATTGATTGAGACTTTTGCCTCTTAATTTCCATGGTCCATTCCTTTGCATTTCTTATAAAAGGAGAGCTCTCTCATTCATTTGCATATCCATATCTTTCATGCTATTGTTATGCTACAGGTTTTCTAGGTGCATTTGGAGCTTTTGGAGATCATTGCTACATCAAGCTTTTCTTGGATTTCCTCATTGCTTCATAGTTTAGACTTCATTTCTTGCATTATCATAGCATCCATAGCTTCATTTCATAGCTTAGTTTCTTTTATGCAATAGATAACTTCACATAACTTAATTAGGAAGGTTGTAATCCTTTGTATTTCCTTTCAATAGCTTAATTTATACTTTCATTTCCATAGAATAGTTTGCATTCTCATTTAGATTTGCATTGCATTTTCATACCTTGATTCCATTTGGGGATATTGACATTGTTGCCCTTGTCTTCATTGTGAATCTCTCATTGTATGGTTGACTAGCAAGGTCACAAGTTTGTAGCTCTAGCTGAGAGCAAATTTATCATAGTCCTTTGCAACTCCATGCATAGAGAGCTATGAGTCGCTTTGTGAGGCCTCATTGTTGAGCAACCTTTCATGTAATGATTCATAGAAGTATGGTCACTTTTGACTCATACATTACTGGCGCCCACCGTGGGGCAGAGTAGATAGACTTTGTCTTTTAGTTTCTTGCATTTTCATCATTTTTCAGATTAATTTTCGGATATTTTGCGTTCTGTATTTTTCTGTCTCAGAGTATCGCGCGACACTTCTCAGGTATATCGTGCGATAGACCTTATAATACGAGTGCGACACTTCACGCAAAGGAAGAATCACCCGCCAGTATTAAGGTCTGTCGCCTGGCATTGCGCGAAGTATCACCTGCATGTTCTGCAGTGTATCGCCCAGACTGAGGTATATCGCTCGGGTATAGAAAACTGTGTCGTGTGATTCTGGTGAAGTCTGAGGTATATCACCTGTACCTGATAGTGAGCTATTTTTGAGCTATTTTTTATATCTTGCAAGTTTCATGTTCCCTGCTATCTTTTTGAATTTTTTTGAAATTTTTACAAATGGTATCAAAAGTTTAAGTGTCACATATCGTTGGAAAGTTCTTTCTGAGCTTAATCCAACCATGATGGTTTCATTTTTAGATTTTGTCATTTGATTAGTTATTTTTGCAGATTATCTGATTTTTCATGTGCTAACCATTGTTAGATTTTGGATTTTCCTAACCCTTGTTGGTCTAACAAGTTGTTTTGTAGGTGCTCTTGCTTGAAGGAAATTGATATATTACATGTCAAAGAGGGCTACTAATGGTTTTTGTAGGGCTGCCCTAAGCATAAAAACTAAATCAATTGCTTGTTTAATTGCTTTCTTTATTGAGTGCAGCATATACCAGTTGTTTCATTTCATAGGCACTTAATACCTTGTTGTAGGAATTTTGAGGTGGTAGGAGAGTATGCTCTTCACCCTTGTGGTGAATCATAAATCTTGACCCATCTTAAAATTTTGAAAGCAAGGGGGTAATTGAATTTGCTTGGTGTGTTTGGGAGAAATTTTTGAGATAGGGGAGTATGCTCTTCACCCTTGAGGTGAACCAAAAACCTTGAACCTCAAAAATCATCCATTCTTTGTTTAGTTTAGGATCCTTTAGCGGGCTTGCTCTTGAGCAATCAAGAAGAATGACCCAAGTGGGGACAAGCCTTTCGCCGGCTATTCCAACTCACTATAATCTCAAGGCTATCAAGGACACAAAACCTTGGTAGACATAACACTTGTCTTCGCTTGATGTGAGTAGCTCATGGGATTGCGACCATGGGGAAAGCATTGAGCAAGAATGTTTAAGGTACTCTTGAAGCCGCGAGGTCCAAGTCCTCTATGAGGAGCAAGAGGGGTGTTATGAACAAAAGCCCTTACTAAGAACCATAGGATTAGAGGCCACCTATTTTAGCCGCTTATCTTCTTAGTGCAAGGATTGATCCAAGTGGACTAACCTGGATCACCCCAAGATACTCACCATATGTGTCCCTTTGGTTGTGTTGTTTGACACTTCCACGATAAAGCCAATATCTCTTGTGGGTAACCACTTGGTGTGAGGCAAGGGGGCATCAAGTTGTGGGCTAAGTTGGTAAGTATTGAGCCTTGTCTTGTAGGTAGATATTACTTGAAGTGTCTTCGATTGTGTGATACCAGTGTAAACGTTCTCAACATACAAACAATCGGTAGCATTCATAGGGTGCAATTTTATTTTTGATATCATAAGTGTTTTGTCTTGGCAAGGTTGCTTTTGCCCTTGTTTCAAGTGTTTGAAGACATGTTTGATCCTCTACTATTTGCAAACTTGTCCAAATGCTGTTAAATTTGTGATTGACATCAGACATTTTCACCCTAACATTCAGAAAATCCAAAATCAGACCTTAAAACTTGAAATTTTGCACAAATTGGTCAAAATCAACATCAATATCGCCTGCACTTAAGAGAAATATCGTACGACAGTTCGCACTAGTCTATATCGCCTGACAGTTATTAGGTCTATCGCCTGCCAGTCTTGAGGTTTATTGCTTGACATCGTGCAAAGTATCACCTGGTCCTAGGTATATCACCTGGTCTGCCTGGAGTCTGTCGCCTGGAAGTTTTCAGCAGTATCTCTAGTTTCAATCATTAAGTTGATGTTAGTGAGATTCGGTCTTTGAGTAGGTTGTTTGACCCTACCGTCAGAGACTTGTTTTGGTTGCAAATTCCTAGTTTTTGCTTTCTAGGGGCAATTTCAATTGGTTCACAAGGTTGTCTTGGAAGTAATTTGCCAAGTTAGAAAGCTATTCTTAGTGGAAAGTTTATCTTTAAGATTGTTGATTACACCCTTGGAGAATTTTGGTCCTCTTATTGTCCAAATCATTTTTCAAATATCTCAATTTCAATTTCAATTTTGGCTAAGTCCAACCTCCTGATTCAAAAGTGCAAGGGTATTCACCCTTTGATTTGAAGCACCTCTTTGACAGTGTTGGTAAAGCCCTTTTATTTTCTATCTCTTTGTTTTCTCTTTGGACAATAGAGAATCTCAATTATCCTAGGTTGGAATTAACACTTTGAGAGATTGGCCTATCACTTAGAGTTTCTTTTTTTCATGTTAGTTACAACAAGATACCAAGTTAATCAAGGGAAACGACCTCCAGTTGTTAGATCCTAGGTGTTGTCATGTTGCTCAACATTTCAATGAACGTTATGGTATCAATTGCATAAGATGACTCTTAGTCTTCTTCTTTCTTCTCCATTTCCCATGTTCTTCTAAAGTCTTTTATTCCCATGGGAAATTCTTCTTCTTCTTCTTGATTCTTTTCCTCTTATTATCTAGTCTACTTTCTTCTATTCATCTATTCATTTCTTCTACGCTTGATTCCTCCTCTTCTAGAACCATGAATTTCAACTATCTTGTTAAGGAGCCTCTCTTGAGAATAGATGATCTTGAACTCATTGCTAAATTTGAAGAGTATCTTTATTCCTCCAAAGATTGCATGGATGATAAACTTATGACAAAAATAAAAGAAAAGATGATTAAATCAGATGCCTTTGCTAGGATCATAGACATGATCATATCACAATCTCCTTCTTCTAAACATTCTTCATCATCTAAGTTTTCTCATTCTTCCTCATCTTCCAAATCTTATCATGACTCTTCTAAAGATTATTTGAATTCCTCATTATCCAAGTCTTCTTTTTCCACTAGGTCTTCACCTTCCTCTTCTCCACAATCTCGTTCCTCTTCTACTTCTCCTAAGAATCTTCCTTCTCTTTAGAAGACATATCATAAAGAGCAACGTGATAGTCCTTATGATGCCTCTTCCACAAAGAGTGACACACCCACCTATGATGACTATGAAGATGGACAATTTAGCCATACCTATGATGCTTCCATTCCTAAGAGTCCTGCTCATCGTGTGCTTAGGCTTACTAAAGGGTCATCTTATTGGGTAGATTGTGATGGGGATCCATATGATTCTGATTTTGAAAGAGAATATGATATTTGTTGTGAACAATATGATACATCTACTTCTATTAAGGAAGAGAAAGCTTTTCGTGCTGATTATAAACGTAGATACTATGAGCATTTCTCTTCTAAGAACTCTCGTGCTCAAAATAAAGATCTCACTCTCAAGAAAAATCATGTTAATGTTGAACCTTTGTCTTGTGATGGTTCCCTTCCATCCTCTACTTCCTCCAATACCCATACATTTCCTAAAGCTTCCAAGTCTTCCAAATCTGTCACAAATTCTTCATCCAACAAAGATCCTAATGCTTTTCATGCGGTTCCCTATAGTTATTCTCAAGGGCTACCTTTTAAAGAAACTCAAGCTAACCTTCACTTGGCTGCAAATACTTTCAATAATGTCGAACCTAAAGAGCCTAAGCCTTTATGCGCTATAATGCCTACTTCAGTTAGTCCTTTACCATCTCTTCCAAAGTCTTCCATACAATCCCAACCTGCTTCCTTCTCCTTAGAAGTGGCTCCATGTCAAGAGGACTTTAAAAATGATAAAGAAAATAACATAAAAAAAGATCAAGATCAAGAACCCTCCATGTCATCCAATTCTTTTCATGACATCTCTGATTCGCTTCATGGTTCTTTTGATCCTCTACGCTCTTCTGCATTCATTCCACTATCTCCTAAGCAAGATCAAGCTACTACTTACACCGTTGAGCTTATTGATAATCAAAATAACCTTACCACACTTGCGCTTTCCAAAGATGAGACTTCTATTAAGGTTATTGAAAATGGTGTTGTTACTTCCGATGTTAAGCCTATTGAAAATCAAGAGAAAAATTCTACGCTTGTGCTATCCAAAGATCCTTGTCAAGATCAAAGTCTTCCATCTTCTTGTTCTACCACTCCATGTTCATTTCCACTTTCTTCTCTTCCTAAGTCTTTGCAAGCTTTGAATCATCTTATCAAAGAAGATGCTCCTATTCAAGATGTCCACAATTCTATTGAAAATTCCAATGCTTACTCCAAAGATGCCGATATCCTTGGTTGTCATATAGATGCTGATGAACTTATTGATTATCCTTTTGCATCTTCCACGTCCATCCTAGGACCTCCTCCACCACTGCTAAGGGCTTCACATCTTCCTTCCATATTAGGTCCTTATGTCCCTTCACTTTCCCCTCCTAATTGTCCTAATTCATCATCCATCTTGGGTCCTTACGTCCTTCCATCTCCTATCTTTCCTCAAGATCAACATAGATGCATACCCTTGAATCTTTTTCATTCACCCACCCATCTAAATCAGTCATATTTTCTTTCTTCCTCCATAAGTCCCAAGTCTTTTGGAAGTAACTTGAATGTTCAATACAAGAAAAAGAAGCAATACAAGAATCCATAAAAAAAAAAAGATCACCATGTCTCCTCTAATCGACATGGAGGCATAAAGTCAAAAGAGATATCTAAGAAGAAAACTACAAGACAAGTATGGATTCCAAAATCCATCATTGAAGATATTCTCTCTAACACATCAAAATAAAATAAAAAGCTTAAAGCTATATGGATTCCAAAGTCTCTCTTGAAAAAGTCTTATGTTGAGCAAAAAGTGAAGTTGACATTCAAGCTTCCAAAGGCTTCTGCTTCATCTTTTTCCAAAAATATTCTTCCATTCCATGCACTTGAACCACAACCTCTGCTACACATTTTTCATATTCCTTCTTGTATTCATCCATTCACATTTGAGAATTATAACAAGCACACCAATCCTCTCTTCGAGGAGTCAGATAGCAATAATGAACCAGAATATGGTTCGCATTTGGACTAGAATATGGTTTACGTTTCCTCCATTTTTCCTGCCACCCTTCAAGGTGTGTATTGATGTTGATCTTACCTTTCTTTCCATCTACCTTTTCACAATCCTTCCATTCATTATCCTTCTACCTTCTATCCTTTTTCCTCATTTGCTTATTCCTCATATCTTCCAACCTCACTTGCTTTACATAAAATCTTATCCTCCATTTTTCTCTTCCATTTTCCTTTCCCTATCAGCATCTTTAGGCATATCATTTTGAATCCTTGGCATATCATGGTTTATCCTTTCAAGGAGCATTATCTAAAAAGCTTGCTTTCTTCCAAAAAAAATTAAAAGTTTAAAAAATAGAAAAATTCAAAAAGAACAAAAAAAAATGAAAAAAATTAAAAATGTGCCATGGTGAAAATCTGGAAATAGGCACCTTGGTAGCAAAAGTAAAGAGAAATAAATTCATCCTATGGTGAAAACCACTCCCTTGTGGCGCCATGGATAAGTACTGTGATGAAAACCTGGTAATCAAGCATCATGCGTAGTTCTTCTACATTATTTCACCCATTCCATCTTCCATCTTTGATCTTGACAATGTTGAACTATACACGAACATTTGGCTATCTTGTGAGCTATCTTACAATAATCTTGCTTTCATTCCTTTCATGTTTAGCCTTCATATTTATTTTCTTTCATTCATTCTAGCCTTTCGCTATCCTTTTCCCCCTTGGTCTTGATCTAATAAAAAAGAGTAAAACATGATGCTATGAAGCCTCTTGATATGTCTACTCCTTTGGACTGCATCCCTTCTTTTGCATTACGTTTTTATGACTTATCCTATGCTGGCCTTTCATTGCTTGTCCAAATGTGCTTTGCATGATAATTTTTCTCTAGCTTGGGTACTCTTGAGGAGTTTGACTTTGAGGATTTCTTCCCTCCATTTGTTTTCATTCTCCTTTCCTCCATCTCAGTCACCAGCTTGCTAATCTCTCTTGTTCTCCACCTTCCTAGACATTGGGATTGCACGATGTGATCTTTCTTGGGAGTTTGATGCCCATTCTATCTGGGGGCATCCTTTGTACATATTTTATGATCTTGAAAAAATACCAAAAAATTCATATATGATGTTGAAAAATCCTAAAAAGCATAAAAAGTCCTGAAAAAATATATATAAAAAAAGAAAACAAATCAAAAATTGCAATAAAAATCCAAGTGGTGAAAACTTGGAAACAGGCGCTACTTGAGGCCTTTGCACTCCTATTTGTTAGCATGCGCTCTCGACACTTAGCCTTGACCTTATTTGACTTGCCTTGACCTTATTTGACTTGGTCTGGAATTGGTCTTTGTCTTTGTCTAGGGGGCATACCTGTTAGCACAAGTCCTTTAGGTGCGTTTGTCTCTTGGGGCATTTCACAAACCGGTGTTTTTAACACCACCCCAAATAGTATTTCTCAACACTAACCTTGCGTCAAGTGTTTCTTAACACTTATCAGATGTCTTACCCAATAGTCTAGTGTAATGTGATATTTCTCAATAAGCAGATGTGATACTCAGAGTTTGACTCTATGACCAACACACACGCACTTAAACAATCAACTCGTTGAGATATGTTGACTTTATTTTTCTTTGTGTGCTGTCTATGAGGATTTCTTTGATGAGTGTTCTCTTCCTGAGAAGTTTTCGATGATGCATAGCTAGAAGACTGAGGGTATGAGAACACGTTTTCTTTCTTTATCTACTTATGGGTATAGTTTGTTGATCCTAACTGTCATGAGCATTTATGCTGGTCCTACTTGACACTATGGATTGACAAGGTATTATCCTTGATTGTTTTAGGCAAGTGCATGCTTTTAGTTATCCTGACTTTCATGTGTCTTGATACAAGCATAATCTCTCCATATCAAATTTAGGTGATCTCACTGCATTAGTCATCTTGACCTACATGTCTTTGATGCCTAGGTGAGATTCCCACATATCTATCTGATAGAGATCATATTCATATCCACATAGTTATGCTAGTGTGCATTGTATGATCTTACGACGCTACCAATAACGCTCGATGATGATAATTAGATGTCTATAGGCATTGTGACCTTGCAAGTCAACCACTTTCATAGTAGCTTGCATTCTTAGGTTCATCATAGTTTAGTTTTTGCATCTTGCATATGGAGAGAGCTCTCCTTTTTATCATCTACGGACTACTTGGTCAACTATGCTCAGTTTCTAATTCTTCTTGATCATATCTTTCATTTTTGATCTTTTATATCACATCATTTTCTATCCATTTTCGGACTCGAAATCAAAATCTGAGTTGCGTTTCCAAATTTTCTCATTCTTCTATGTAGTTGATTGACCTTTTGAGGCATAATTCTTCGATCTTTGATGAAATTTCTTCCTTTTCATGTCTCTCAATTTTCTAGTCTTTCATTCGCTCTATTTCTAGTCTTCTATTTCTATTCTTCTACTTCATCACTGGGGCATGTTTCATTGCTTAATGGTTACCCTACTGACCTTTACATTCGATTGTGATTTCATTCTGATTTGATCAAATATTTTCTCAGTTGCTGTCTCTCCTCTACCTGATTTCGATTTCGATTCCGAGGGAGTAGTATTTATGGGATTCTCATCCTTGATTCCTTGATTTTCTTGATTCAAATATCTTTTGTGAGCTTTTGCTCAAATCTAAGATTCTTATCTCTTACTTTGAATGTGATCCCGAATCAACCTCATGTTCAAAGGCCTTTGTTTATGCTTTGTTCGGATGTGATCCCAAATCGACCTCACATCTGAGTTGTTTTGTGATCCCAGATCGATCTCACATTTCAACTTCATTCTTTGACTACATGTGTTCTCAAATCGATCACACATTAGTCAAAGAGGGGCAAATGTATGCACCCAAAAATGGTCGCCTAGACTTTGGGCCCCATTTATTTGATTTATCAATCCTAAATCAGTTTTATCAATAATCAATATTTTCAACACTATCAATTTCTTGATCAAATTTTAATTTCAATCATATATTGGATTTTTATCCTATGGGCTAACCATTTTATCCTAAAGTCTTTATTTATTCAAAAGGAATATTTCCTCCCTTTTTAATAAATAAAAAACCCCACTTTTCCTCTTATCCTATGTTGCACAAATAAAGCATTATTCCTATTTTATAAAAAGAGAAAAAATACTTTTTGTCTTATATGGACACAAAAGTCAACTCCTATTTTCTCATTGGAGGATACTTGTGCACATGGATTGCTCCTCTTTCAAGCTCCACCATTGATTGAGACTTTTGCCCTTTAATCTCCATGGTCCATTCCTTTGCATTTCTTATAAAAGGAGAGCTCTCTCCTTCATTTGCATATCCATATCTTTCATGCTATTGTTATGCTGCAGGTTTTCTAGGTGCATTTGGAGCTTTTGGAGATCATTGCTACATCAAGCTTTTCTTGGATTTCCTCATTGCTTCATAGTTTATACTTCATTTCTTGCATTATCATAGCATCCATAGCTTCATTTCATAGCTTAGTTTCTTTTATGCAATAGATAACTTCACATAACTTAATTAGGAAGGTTGTAATCCTTTGTATTTCCTTTCAATAGCTTAATTTGTACTTTCATTTCCATAGAATAGTTTGCATTCTCATTTAGATTTGCATTGCATTTTCATACCTTGATTCCATTTGGGGATATTGGCATTGTTGCCCTTGTCTTCATTGTGAATCTCTCATTGTATGGTTGACTAGCAAGGTCACAAGTTTGTAGCTCTAGCTGAGAGCAAATTTATCATAGTCCCTTGCAACTCCATGCATAGAGAGCTATGAGTCGCTTTGTGAGGCCTCATTGTTGAGCAACCTTTCATGTAATGATTCATAGAAGTATGGTCACTTTTGACTCATACAGTATGTTGTTCTTCGTGATCGTTATTATTGTCTTTTTTTTACTAAAGATTTTTTGAGTCAGGCATTGATTCTAAGGTCAATAGACATGAAATCAGTTGTATTTGATTAATAATATTAACCATGGGATCTTATTTCATCTTTTAGTATTTCACAAAATAGAAAATACCTTACAAAACATGTGCAACACAGAACCAATGACACATAATTGAGAGTTGTTAATGACTCGCACAAACAAGCAACTAATACTAATTGAATAGGAAGAGTTTGAGCAGGAAATACATTTGTTTGTTACAAATGAACTAGTAGGATTACACAACAAAAAAATCTAAAAGAACTTAATGTACCTATTGCACTGTGTGTCATTCCAAATGGATGCTACTATGTTCAAGATTGCTTTCTACACTACTACATGCTTGCAAACCTAAATTTTCTACACTTTTAATATGTCAAACTTCTGTTATGTTTTCAAATCAAACACCTATTGGCGTATCCCTTGCACCTCCTTTGGGTGCAAGTGCTAGTATATAGATATATGATTAGGGGAAGAGCACTATTTATGGGTTCATTTATGTTTCAATTATTATCTTTTTTGAGATATTTTTCATATCAATTTAAATTGTGATATTGCTATCAAAATTCAATTATGTAGTTTTTTGATTCAAACTCGTTGACCCATGTTTCATGAGTATTTATAGTGATACTCATGAAACATGAGTCAATGAGTTTGACTCAAAAAACTACACACTATCAGAGTTCGTGATACTCATGAAACATGGGTCAATGAGTTTGACTCAGAAAACTACACACTATCAGAATTCAACTATGTAGTTTATTTGTGATACTTATGAAACATGGGTCAATGAGTTTGACTCAAAACACTACACAGTTGAATTCTGATAGCAATATCACAATTTCAATTACTAAGTTTGAAGAAATTTTGAATGTTAATTTGAGGAATTATGCAATTTTATTGGTATTTATAGTGTACAATTAATGAGACATTTGTCCAGAAGTGTTGACAATTTTTGAGGTGATTGTAGTGCATAGTTAGTGAGGTATCTTTAAGTAAGTATTGAGAGACACTTTGAAATGACCATTTTTTGACACTTGCATGCATAAGGGACTCCACAACATGTATTGATACTATCTAGAAGCTAAAATAGTAGCTATAAGCAATTAAGTTGCATACAAAAATAAAAAAAATCATCAAAATTTGATGTACCGTTTAGGATCTGTGGATGCATGGAGCTAGCAATCATTGTTACTGGTATACTTCCCCTAGGCATATCATAAAAAATAATGTAATTTTATATGAAATTGGATTAATTTGTTTAATTTTTATCTACACTTAATTTTGTGTTTGTTATTGTTTTAATTTTATGTCTATATTTTTTTATTGAACATTTTGTAAATTCTATCTATACATAGTTTTCAAATAGCTACTCTCTTTTGTGATCCTATATGTCTTTTGATCTAAAGTTGGATTTGTAATGGCAAGGTCATCCTTGCATGCACAAGCTCAATCCTATCTAAAATATTTTTGAAATGCTCTCTATTCCATTTTAAGTGTTTTTTCTTAACCAATTTAAGCTTATTGACAAAACAAAATAATTTAGAACCTTCAAACTCCCTTTCAAACCACAATTATTCTATGAGCCTAAATAAGTCTTCATGTTGCATCCACATTCTCAAATTTAAATGGACATCCAAGAGGTTTTATGTCATCCAAAATTTTCAAAAGAACAGGAAAGTGATTTGAACCCGTGATTGGCATTATAGAAGATTTTATATTGAATGAGAATGTCACTAAGTCACCTTTGAAGAAAAAAGTGTCTAACTTCTCTGCTATATGACTGAAATCTTCCCTTCTATTATTCCAAGTGAAAGTTCCATTATTTGTGACTATTTCTAGAAGATTATTAAGAGTGACCCAATTTTTGAAATCCACCCGAGTTTGCACCTCTTTTTGAACATCCCCTCTTTTTAGAGAGATGTATGATCACATTGAAATCCCCTCCCAAGATGATTGTTTCTTCTAAGGAGGCTAAATCTTTCCATAATTCCAATTGTTTCTTTGTTGGGATGGGACCATAAACATCAACCATTATGAATTGGACACCATTATGTTGGCAGTGGGCCAGCGTCCCTCACAGGGTTCGCGACATGGCTTAACCGCCTCTTGTGTCTTCTATAAGTCTAGTGGTTGCATCGGGTATTAACATATTGATCTTTTGGTGCAACGACAACCACCACTTGTAACACATTCCTATGGCAAACCACCCTACTCCCCTGCCAATTTTGATTTGTTGCAATCATTTGAATAATAAGTTGTAGACATGGAAAATTGGCAAAGGCTTAAATCAATCAAAAGGTGCATCAAGTCATCAAAATAACATGAGAAAATCGATAAATGGAACAAAGGCAATTCAAATCAAAGGAAAATTCAATTAAATAATTAAATGATTAAATAAAGCTTGAAAAGGGGAAAAACACTAAGAAATTGATTAAATTCAATTAATGACATAGTTGTTGAAATGAAAAATCAAAATGAACCTCTTACCCTTCATGGCTAAATTTAATTACTTTAATTATTTAATAAATATGAAATTCCCTCAACAAAGGAAAAAGGAGACAAAATGGACACAAATCACTCACTTTTGTTGAAATGGTCCAGCCTTTTGAAACCATTTAAATGTTTGTCCCCCCATTTAGGGACAAAGCAAAGCCAATTGACCTTACCCAAGCATAACCATGGTTATCTCACTCTACCCCCTACCCTTGGGAAAATCTTATAAATAGAAGGCATTTTGAGGCATTAATCATCCACTCCATATCTTTGAATTGCAGCAAAGCTCTTGCAATTTGCATCCACACCACTCACTTAGCATTTTCATTGATATTTAGCTTAAATTGTTGATCATTTTAGAGATTTTCTTATCAAATAGAGCTAGAATTTGATAATTAGATCTATTTTGCATATCATTCTTAGTTCAATTCTCATAATTAGAGTGTCACTAGTGAGGATTTGCAGCTGAGAGCCTCATTTACCACTTCAATTTAGAGAACCATGAGATATTTAGATTAATTGTGCATTATTTAGATTAGTTTGCTTTGAATAGTGTAAATTCTCTTTAAATCTTGTTATTTCATGAAGGTGTAAATCACTCACACACAAATGGCACCCACCGTGGGGCTCTAGGCCTCAAATTTATCAAAATTTCCACGTTATTTGCAAATTTAGGCTAGAATTGCATGATTTTGCTCACTGTTTGCAGGTTACAGGAAAGAAATCACGCCTACCAGTAAAGAAATCACGCCTACAGTAAAGAGATGTCGCTCGCGGAAATTTAGATGTCTCCTGGAGTCTGAACGCTCACGCTTCTTACCAGCAGAATCACGCTTCTGGATAAAGAAATCACGCCTGCGGACATTAGATTATCACCTGACGCACAAAGATATGATGCCTTTGGCTATTTGGATGTCGCCTACAAAGAATTAAAAGCCGCGGCCGACGAATTAGTTCACGCCTGGTGTAAAGGGAGTTTACTGCACTTTGCTTTTGATTTGTCGCTCTTATTATTTTAAATGTCGCTTTCATTTAATAAGATGTCGCTTATCTGAATTAGTTTGTCGCTTTTGATAAATAATTCGCGCGTTCATTTAATTTGATATCGCACATAATCACTTTAATCTCGCTTGAGCCCCTTTTGGTGACGCTCGCGGTTAAAGTAATTACGTCTTTGTTAAATTAGATATCGCCTTTAACAGAAGAAATGTCGCTTGGTATAGCATCTATTTTCTATTAGAGTAATTGCTGTTGTCGCCTGTAATAAAGATTTCACGCGTTTGCTAAATTTAATATTGCACTTGACTATTTTGATCTCGCTTGAGCCCCTTTTGGTGACGCTCGCGGTTAAAGTAGTCACGTCTTCATTAAATTTGATCTCGCCTGTAGTCTGGACAATGTCGCCTGACAGTATTTTCACTATTTTGTCAAAATAAGGACTGTATGCTAACTTTACTGTCATTTTTTTGTCTCAGGAGCATGGTCTGTCATAAGAAAGTGCAAAAACCAGAGAGAAGATACAACTTAGAGGAGAAATTGATCTCTAAGAGGATAAGGAAAGAAAACCGGGTACATTCTACCTTTGTTCTCAATAATAATTTAGAGAAAGAAGTAGAATTACATGCCAAATACATTGCTGTTGTAGATGCTTACAAACGAAAATATGTCTCATTGAATTGGGAATTTAGTCCTTAAAATTGTAAGAATTTTGCAAGTATTTTGGTAAAAAAAGAATCAAAAGCATAATCAATTATATCATTTTTAGCTTTGATTTTGGTTTCCCCTCACTTTGTTTGTATTGTGCTGACTAACTTGTTGGTGGAGGGAACATTTTGCCAAGGTAAGAGAAGGATTTGGAGAGAAAAATGAAAAATCTACTACTTAAAAATGCGCCTAGCCTTTGCTAGCATCGTTTGAGGTATTTTTCTCATCAAGCTTGCACTTCCCTTAAATTGTGGCATTTTCAAAGTTCAAAAACATAGTTTAATCATAAAAGGAAAAAAATAAACACTTCAATTCTAAGAACCCCTTTGTCACGGGGTTGAAAAAGAACCAAATTTGATTGTGAGTGTTTGGGATAAGGGAAAAGCAATAGGGATATGCTCTTCACTCTTTGAGTGAATCAAATTCCCAAACTTGCTCTACCAAATCCATTTTTCATGCTTTTCAATGAATATGTTTAAAACTTAGTGGGCTCGCCTCCCGAGATTGCCTTAGAAGGGCCGGTGAGAGGGACAACCCAAAGTGGGATACACTTGCTTTTGCCGCGAGAATCCGACCCACTATAAAATGAAACGCGGGTATCCTTAATGGGGTACACGACAAAAGGATTTTAGCTCTTTCGAACTTCCTCTAGTAGTCCTAACGGATTGCGCAAAATCGTGCTTTTGTGCGTGTGGGAAGCCCCTTAACATAGTTGGGGGATGAAAAGCTAAGATCTCTTTTGAACGGAAAACTTACTACATAACGGTAAAATAGCAAAACTACCTATTAGAGCCATGTTTACGAACCAATTATGTGCTAGGTAGATTGTGTGGAAGCTATTCTTGTGTTAAACCTGTGAAAACGTTCAAAAATATACACATTAGAGCATTCTAGGGATATGGTACCCAATTGATGTGTGTGTTGAGATTGTTTTTATTTTCAAACAAGATATTCCAAAGTTATTGATCAAAACACCATTAAAATTTTAAACCATTTAAAATTGATCAAAAACTTTTACCTTATTCCAAAAACAGCTTATCAAGAGAAGAAAGTCAACATACCCTTAAAGTTTGTTCATGCCTATTATTACAAGGTCACTCTCCATAAGGAAAGCATTACAAACAGACGGGACCTACAACGGAGAAGAGCTCCCATTTCCAAAGAACACTTTCATTACTTCACGAGTGACTGAAAATCCCACTAAGGCAAAGGACATTAACAACATGTTTAGTGGTACCCTAGGAAATATCGATCCCACTAACCAAGGGAACAACATGAATGGGGGCATAGATCCCAATAACAACCAAGGGAACAACATGAATGGAGGTATGGATCTTAACAACAATCAAGGAAATTCTAATAATGAAGGAAGAGACCCTAATTCTCAAGAGGCAAATTCACAAGGCAACAACTTATTGCCTCCTCATAATACAAACTTACCCCCAACTGCAGAAGAAGCCACGATTGAAAGAGCATTAGAGGCAAGACAATGTCCTTATTTCATAGAACTAATGAAAAAGACCATGCTTATGGATAAAGAAAAACACTTCATGGACTTAATACAAACGGGGGTAAAGCTACCTAAAGATTTTGACATAGAACAATTAAAGCCCAAGGAAATAGAAGACCCTATGGAAGCAATGAGGAAACAATTCAAGGCATTACAAATGGAAATTGACAATTTGAAACAAAATGGGGCTCCTAAGCCTTTCTCTATTGAAACATTATGTCCTTTTCCATTCGATAAGAGTTTGGTCATGGTGCCTTTTCCCATTAATGTAACATTTCCTAAATATGAGAGATATGAAGGAACATCTGACCCACATGATCATCTTCGGGGGTTTTGTGCATTGAGTCTTGAATTCATGCATGAATCAACCTATTTAATGAGACTATTCCCAAGAAGCTTGGGAGGAACAGCCATGGATTGGTTTTCAAAACTACCATCCGGCATAAAATGCATGTGCATTTTTTTTCCCAAGGGTTTTATTTTCGCATCAAAAAGGGGGTACATGACATCATTAACAGGGTTAAATCAACAAGGACAACATCATTTCAACATCATCTTTTCTACAAAAATAAAAATAAATGAGATTATACTTTTTGCATTCATTCCATATCATTAATCATTACATAGATATTATCAAAGAAAAGAAGGAAATAATCATTTACATTTGCATACAGATTGCATACATTCAGATTGCATACATGAGAAATAACATATCAAAACTGCATCCATACATGAAGAAGAAATGCATCCATCTATCTATATCATACATAAGATACGTTGCATCCATAGCCAATATCCATCCAAAAAACAAATGCATTAGATAAACACATATAGCAGCATCTAAAGGAAATCTCATATATCATCAAGTAAAAGCAGGAAAGATCATAAATGTTCTCATATCACACATCTACTCATACCTCAATATATCAAGTATAACAATGATGTCATAAAACTCAACTCTATAATCGCCCATCAACAGGGGCATCAATGTCAAATAAGTGTCAAAATACAACTGGAAGGGTGACACCAAGGTCACAAGACTATGGTACAATATCAAGTATCTCAGCATCAGTACATAAATGATCAATAAGAGCACTCATAGCTCATCTCTCGTCACCACTGGGAGGAGGTCCTGGAGGAGGCTGTGGAGGAGGCTGTGATGGAGGCTGCTGAGGAGGTGTCTGACCAACCATAGCAACAAGGAGAGGAACCAAGGGAGCCAAACCCGATACCAACTGCTGAATCATAGATGACATCTGTGACACCTCTGTCCGTAATGCTCCCACATCTGCTCGTAGCTGGGTAGTACTAGAGCTCTCTCCAACCTCATAGGTACTCTGAGGATCACCTGTATCTATAGGAGCTTTTCCCCGATCACGGGAAAAAGCTGCTGGCATCTGCTGTGCACCTGTATCCTGACCATCCACAGTAGCCTGCTGTAATCCTGCTCTCGTATCCTGTCCTGTCCCTGGATCTTGTCTAGCAGCCCTCACATGATCCTGACGATCTATCCTCTGTCTCTGTGCTACTGCAGGACGAGGAGGAGGAGGAGGTGCCTGTACCGGTGCATCTCTCGCTCGTCCTCTGAGCCTAATCACTGCCCTACCTCGGGGTCTACCTCTGCGTCTCCTCCCACCACCAACATCATCACCATCATCATCTCGCCCAGGTACTGGCTCTGCAGGGTCTGTAAAGCGAGGCATCGGATGCTCCATCAACCAAGCTAGATACTCCTGTGTGACTCCGGCATCTCTGATGTGTAACCTCATGTCCCAATCCATATAACCCAGTAATGATATCTGCTCTATAGCATCATCATATGAAGGCATGTGACCCCAAGTAGCACGCTCTGCACTAGAACGAGCATATACTGCAGATCCCTGAGGCATAGGCTGAATCCGCCCAAACTGTCGTAGTACTCTCCCTGCCAAGAATCTCTCCAGAACAGAGTCGATCCTGCCGATCATCCATCGAGGAGCAAACATATATGGTAACTCCAAGCTATCCTCTCTCCAATCCTCGACCTCAACATATGGTCTCCAATAGACCTCATCCATGTCATCCATCTGCCGTCGCCAATACTCCAAGTGACCCAAGTGATGCTGTGTCACCATACCAGTATACTGCCATGCGAAAGGATATCCTAGAGGACGATCTCGATCTGATATAGGACGACTGACTGGTAAGTGCTCCCATATCCACAACTGTAAAATATGAATCCCAGCAGATAATGAGGCTGATCTCCTGTAAACCACCTCATGCAGATCGTGATAAAGCTGTGCCAGCACACAAGATCCCCAGTCAAAGCGTCGAGGATGATGTAGCAAATCCTCGATAATCCTGCCCCATCCCACTGAAAATCCGCGACCTCGCCGATCAGGTAATAAAACACCACCAATGATAGCACCTAATAAGGCTGGTAAAACAGGAAATGAGGCAAACTGAGGCCATAAGATACAATCATCACCAATAGACGGATCTCCGAATACTCGTTGACAATAGGTCCCGTCATAGACTGCATCATAATATACTATCTCTCCATGAGTCAGGATCCGTAGCAATCTGTAAACATCCTCAGGTGTAATAGTCATCTCGCCCTGTGGTAGCCAAAATGTGTTTGTCTCAGAGTGCCAACGCTCTGCGACAGCAGTAATCAAACCTCGGTTCATCTGGAACCGAGGAAGCTCTAGTACGCATAGTAAACCGCAGCGCCTAATCACTCGCCTCTCGGCGTCAGTCAACTGGGTCCTAAGCTCCATCACCCAGTGTGGTACAGTCCGAAGGTACAGCACAGGGACATCCTCCTGTTTAATCAAAACAAGGGAATCACATGAGTAACTTACTATCAGGAAATCAAACAATCAATCATGGTCATCAATTTAAATATACCTATCAGACTTACTAATCCTAACTCTAAGCATTGAGGAAGGACGATCCTAGTTTTATGTTTCTAAGCATTTGAGCATAAAATGAATGGACATTTAGATCCATGATCTATCATTCATGATGAAGATTGATTAACCTTATTCTTCGATATTATAGTTACCTATGTCCTAATTCGTTGTTGAAATCAAACAAAGGGAATACCCTAACTAAACATTCGATTGAATTCATTGACGTGATCGATATCAATCAAGTTGACGCAATTGAGCAATCAGACGTCTTAGAAAAGTTTGAAATAAACAAATTTTTTCTTACGCGACTTTTCTTTCTGGCGTCATTTCTTTTACCAGAGGCGACATTTCTTTGCTCAAACGCGTGATTTTATTCATCCACGTGACTTAATTTCACAGAGGCGGTATAAGATTTTCCGTAGGCGACATCTTATTATCACGCGACACCTGATAAAAATGTTTAAAACCTAAGCGACATTAAATTATCCTTAGGCGACACCAGATTTTCTAAATGCGTGAAAATACCTAAGGCAGGCGACATAAAATTTACTGAAGGCGACATTTAAAATTTTCAGGCGATATTAAAATGCACGGAGGCGACATTTCTTTTCACGAACACAGAATTAAAATTTTTAAAAGCATTAAATAAGGTCATAAATGCAACTTTAAAGGCATACGGAAAATTTGAATGACATACCGGAGGACCATCGGTCGCTCTCCGACTGAACCGGCGCGCTCTCTCAAACCGATGCTCGCGATGTGGGACCACCATCGTCTCCAAAAGGCTAAAATCAGAGCTCAAATCTCAAGAAGGAATGGTGCAAATGAATAGTAAAATGAGGGGTTTTACCCTATTTAAGGTGAAATTAGTTCTCATAAACACTTAAAAAAAATGCACTTTGAACCTATCATAGGACATTTTCATTAATCGGGGCATGAATCAAACTTGATTATTTCTTTCAAACGGTATCAGAAATCAAAACATATTCCAACTACTCAAACTCGTTCAAATCAAGGACTCAATATGTTTTATTTCTGAGGGGGCATCAGAGTATCAAATGGGCATCACGTCAAAAACATTTATCAGTGGGGCATATCATATCATATCATAGCAGTATCATATCAAGATATCAGTATCATATCATATCATATCAAGTATCATATCAGGAGGCAAATCAATTGCATATCAGTTTCATATCAAATCTATCATCATATCAAATCTGTCATCATATCAAACCTATCAACATATCAGCAATCAATTAACCTAGGACCTTTATCAGTGAACCCAGGACCTATCATCATATCAGGACCCATATCATATCAGAGGCATCAGAATCATATCAGCACCATCATCAGAGGCACATCATCGTCATCAGGAAGTACATCAATCAGAACGATCAGAGGCATATCAGAACCAGGACCAGAATCAGATCATCATACTAAGGGAATCTTTGAATCGGTGTTCTTCGCACATCGACTCAAAGAGGGGCATTTGTAGACATGGAAAATTGGCAAAGGCTTAAATCAATCAAAAGGTGCATCAAGTCATCAAAATAACATGAGAAAATCGATAAATGGAACAAAGGCAATTCAAATCAAAGGAAAATTCAATTAAATAATTAAATGATTAAATAAAGCTTGAAAAGGGGAAAAACACTAAGAAATTGATTAAATTCAATTAATGACATAGTTGTTGAAATGAAAAATCAAAATGAACCTCTTACCCTTCATGGCTAAATTTAATTACTTTAATTATTTAATAAATATGAAATTCCCTCAACAAAGGAAAAAGGAGACAAAATGGACACAAATCACTCACTTTTGTTGAAATGGTCCAGCCTTTTGAAACCATTTAAATGTTTGTCCCCCCATTTAGGGACAAAGCAAAGCCAATTGACCTTACCCAAGCATAACCATGGTTATCTCACTCTACCCCCTACCCTTGGGAAAATCTTATAAATAGAAGGCATTTTGAGGCATTAATCATCCACTCCATATCTTTGAATTGCAGCAAAGCTCTTGCAATTTGCATCCACACCACTCACTTAGCATTTTCATTGATATTTAGCTTAAATTGTTGATCATTTTAGAGATTTTCTTATCAAATAGAGCTAGAATTTGATAATTAGATCTATTTTGCATATCATTCTTAGTTCAATTCTCATAATTAGAGTGTCACTAGTGAGGATTTGCAGCTGAGAGCCTCATTTACCACTTCAATTTAGAGAACCATGAGATATTTAGATTAATTGTGCATTATTTAGATTAGTTTGCTTTGAATAGTGTAAATTCTCTTTAAATCTTGTTATTTCATGAAGGTGTAAATCACTCACACACATAAGTTTTCTTGAATTCCAAATTGTTGCCAATCCTCGCGAGTTACTCTTAGCTTCCACTACTTCCCCCTCCCCAAAACCAATTTTCTTCTTAAATTGAATCCGTTGTTCTGATTGAAGTTTTGTTTCTTGTAATAAAAAATTATCATCTTTAGTAGAAAAAATACAACATTTGACCATTCGTTGTTTGTTAGGGGCACTCATGCCCCTAACATTCCATGGAACGAGCTTCATTTGACTCTGGGAAGGAACTTCCCCTACATGATTGGATTGAATTAAGCTAAAGTTAACCTTCTCCACCCTATCTGGTGTTACTATTCATGTAATAAGAATTTCTCCCAACTAAAATAATAGGTGTGCATTATTATAATCAAGTAAAGTATTCACAATACAAAGAGACTAAAATTTATAAACATAATTTTTTGAATTTAAATATCTTATATATTTTAAGATTTTATTCTTAAGTTTTATCTTATATGTAATGGTTGGATCCACCCTTTTACTTCTTTGAATAATATTAATTAAGACTTTTGGATTTTTTACTCAATTTATATTTCATTTGTATTCTTATATCAATTAATCGAACTGCATAGAAATAAAATGTTTTACTATGGATTCTTAAATTGCTTATTATGCATTCCTTTTCCAAATGTATTATGAATTATAAACTATTTGCAGATTTTTTATCTTTGTTTTATGTTCTTTATAGGCATAGGCATCGACATGTATTTAACTAGTGATTAAACTAGTTAACTTCAACCAATCAAATATATATATATATATATATATATATATATATATATATATATATATATATATATATATATATATATATATATATATATATATATATATATATATAATTTTAATATTTGATAAACTAAAATGCACATAATTTAACTTTTCTAATTTATTAAATTGTTTATCTTTCATTTTATTGGTTAAAATAAATAGGACCATAAGAGCGGATTTCAAGGAAGGGCGCAACCTTAACAAAACTAAATAAATTTTTAATAATGTGACGTGTCATCTATTCTCTTAGAAATGAGTGAATTACCTTATGCACAATTTATTTTTTATTATTACTAAAATTTAGATACAAGATTTTTTAACAATATATAAATTACAAGTGTAATTATCATCATTTCTATTGATAAAAAAATTTGAGGTGATAGAAACTGATTTATAGGAAACCTCTTATAAAATTAAATAGAAATAAAAAAAATAAGCAAGATGCATTGTATAGTGTCAATAATTTCCATGGAGTTTAAAATTACACGACCAGGAATTTTTTTGTTCCAAATTTTTCTGCTATTTTTCAGGGTAATGGACTCTGATGTTCCTCATGGTGCGCTTTCAGTTTCTCTATTTAGACTCTTGTAGATTTCATTGAAATATCATTGACCTGGGTAATAAAAAAATGTAAGAATTTGTTTCTAAATTTTTCTTTCATTCTGATTTTCTACATTTTCTGGTTTCTAAAATTGCTATGAAGCTATGTAATTACAATGAGATTTTTCGTTATATGTAACCTGTCACTGTTGGCTAATGGTTAATAAGAATTCATCCTCAATGTGATTGCATAAAATGTAGAGATTTTTAATCCATTGACAAATGCGTGTTAGTATGTGCTTTCCACATATTTTTGGTCTATAGATTTTTTATTTTTTCTATCTTACTTTTATCATTTTATTTGTGATTTATCATAGCTATAGTTGTTTAACTTTGTAACATAAACTAACATGATGAATGACTAAGAAGTGGAGTAACAGTAACAAATTGAAAAGTATCAATTGTATTATAAATTCTTTGTTTAACTAATATGATAAATTACTATAAAATATAACCATAAATATTTCTGTAAAATAAAGCAATATGATATGACTGCATCATCATGTATGTATATGAATTACAAAGATAAACAATAATATATTTTTCTACAATTGCATTGTCCACAATCATCCCTTACATCAGCATGTTAAAATGGAGGCCAACAAAATTTAAAAAAAACATATTTTTTCAACATGTTGTGCAGCATATTTATATTTTCAATAGTTTCATAATAGTTTGCCCACAACAAAACAGTCCTGCAAATTTTTGGAGGAACTTCGCTGCACTGCAGCCTTGTTTAGTTAGCATATGATTTATAAATTTCAATATAACTTTCTTTTTCCTCTCTAAATTATCAGGACTAGATGAAACCATATTCTTGCCATAAGTTTGTTCTAATAGATCCTTTAGATTGTTGATGTCTAGGTCCTCACTATATTATGAAGTTTTAACTGATTTTGTTTGGGGATGGTGCAACAGTTGTTATTTGAAGCTATAGTATAGCTTCTTGAACTTAGCAATTGCGATGTTGATGCAAATAATTAAGAGGATAGAATTGGAAAATTGTTGAAAGAATCTAATAAAAATAAAATATCACAAAAACATGGGTTTTCTGTCTGAAGAACCTTTTCTAATATAGATAAATCCAACAAAATATTTTAAAGAGTTTCTTCAAGATTTCTCCTTTAAAGTTCAAGTTCTAGAGAAAATCAATGGACCTTTTCTTTTTATGGTAAAAAGAAGCTTTGATGTCAATATGAAAATCTATTGGAAAAAAAAGAAATATTCAGTTTCCCATATTAGTATGAACGTTGATGTTCTGAATAGGCTTCCTGAATCCATCAATTTAACTGTGCCAGATTTTATATACATCCAAAAGATTGACTATGAATGTAAACCCTTTAATTGTTAATTTCTACGGAGTATGAGGGGATTTTGAGCCTCATCAAGGTTTAGCAAATGTTTTCTTACATATTTTCATGGATATCTAGGCCCTGTCCATGTTTTGCATACATGTCTACCAGGCCTGGCAACTATAACATCTCACAAAAATAAATAAATAAACAAAACAGCTCTTGCACTCTGTAGCAGGAGCTTTGCTGCTTTGCAACCCTTGTTTAAGTTTAATTATCATTGTGTGGCCTTTGGTTATCATTAGTAGGAATTTAGGTCTCAATGTTTTATGTTTATTAAGTTTAATTGTCATTGTGTTATCTTTGGTTATCATTAGCAATGCAATTTTTTTGAGCAGCTAATAACAGAACATTAAAGCTCAACAAAGAATTAAACTCAGGACTTAAACTGCAGGCAATATATTTCTTCACAACTGAGGAAATCGGTCCAACTACATAAAGTTATTGAATCTGATTACATAAGAAATAAAAAAGCTCTGAAGCACCAGAGTACATGGCAAACAGAGCAGATCTACAGAGCATTAATGTCATATGATTATGAGATATACAGGGGCTAAGCAATGCCATGGTTTTGCTTGGGCTTCTCCTGTGCATTCTGCTCGTACAGATGAAGAAGAGCAGCTGCAGAGAGTGCTGCCAGAGTAATTCCCTGTGCATGAATCCTGTATACATCAAAATCCCCCATTATTTAAACAAACCCATCATCACATCATCCTAGCTGATACAAAATTGGGAAGTAACTAACTATTCAAGATTTGTAACAGGAAATGTGGAGAATTTCATACCTGGCGTGTATAAGCTTGAGACTGGTTTTCATGGAGGGCTTTGAGAAGTTATAAGCAAGAGAAGCCCCAATTGTTGAACACCACAAAGCCCCTACTGAGGTGAGTTTATTCTCAGACACCCATTTCCTCATTGATCCTGCCATTTCCATCTCTTCTCACTTTTCACTCAACTGAAAATCCCTTGATCGATCCAGAAAAACTTTAACTTACTGTCTCCATGATCTAGCAATGGAGATATTTAAAGCAGGAAATGGTACAAGTACAGACAGACCCCTTGTTTCCTCTCTTCCCCTGATTTCATCTGCCCACAATACAAGAGAAGCTGTGGATTGTTGCAGTACGAGATGGGCTTTTTTTATTCGGATCATAAATAGATCAATATGGTGAGCCAGTAAGTAAACCGCTCTGCCAAATGCCCACTGTTTTTCTTCGTTATCAAATGTACTACCTAACTGTAATCCACAGGTTAATTTGTATTTGAGGAAAGGTGTTATATATATATATATATATATATACGATTAGGGGAAGAACACTATTTACCGGTTCATTTATGTTTCAATTATTATTCTTTTTTTTAGATATTTTTTACATCAATTTAAATTGTGATATTGCTATCAGAATTTAATTGTGTAGTTTTTTGAGTCAAACTTATTGATCCATGTTTCATGAGTATTTATAGTGATATTCATGAAACATGGGTCAATGAGTTTGACTCAAAAAACTACACACATCAGAATTAGTGATACTCATGAAACGTGGGTCAATGAGTTTGACTAAAAAAACTACACATTATCACAATTCAACTATGTAGTTTATTAGTGATACTCATGAAACAAGGGTCAATGAGTTTGACTCAAAAAACTGGTTGAATTCTGATAGCAATATCACAAATTCAATTACTAAGTTTGAAGAAATTTTGAATGTTAATTTGAGGAATTATGCAATTTTATTGGTATTTATAGTGTACGATTAATGGGACATTTGTCCATAAGTATTGACAATTTTTGAGGTGATTGTAGTGCATAGTTAGTGAGATATCTTTAAGTAGGTATTGAGTGACACTTTGAAATGACCATTTTTTGACACTTGAATGCATAAGGGACTCCACAACATGTATTGTTCCTATCTAGAAGCCAAAATAATAGCTATAAGCAATTAAGTTGCATACAAAACAAAAAAAAATCATCAAAATTTGATGTACCCTTTAGGATCCGTGGATGCATGAAGTTAACAATAATTGTTATTGGTATACTTCCCCTGGGCATATAATAAAAAATAATGTAATTTTGTATGAAATTGGATTCATTTGTTTAATTTTTATCTACACTTAATTTTGTGTTTATTATTGTTTTAATTTTATGTCTATATTTTTTTATTCAATATTTTGTAAATTCTATCTATACATAGTTTCCAAATAGCTACTCTCTTTTGTGATCCTATATGTCTTTTGATCTAAATTTGGATTTGTAATGGCAAGGCCATCCTTGCATGCACAAGCTCAATCCTATCTAAATCAAATTTGAAAATTCAAATTTTGGCTTATTGGCCCCTTCAACTTTTTTGTTCGAGGCTAACTAGACACATCTATATGAGTTGATGTCATGTGCTAGTGCATAAAGACATTTATTGCATTCATTCTAAAAAATATACGGGTTAGGGGAGATGAAGAATGTTAAAGAATCAAGGAATCATATCTCAATCTAGAAGAGTAATTCCAGAGCAATATGTTTGGATTTGATACTAAAAATAAGTAATGAATTTGCATACTAGGGTTTGTCAATTGTTCTTTTATCTTGTTTTCTATTAAGAGGTTCATTGAGGCAATGTGCCTTCATTGTTTTGATTGCACAACTAACAAATGTATTTATCGATATTGTTAGTCTATAGATTATATAAGACATAGAGAAATCAAATAGTTATCTATTAGATTGCACAAAGGACAAAAGATGAAGTACATCAATGACCACATTGAATGCCATGAGTCTAATTTGTGGTTAAGAATCTATTCCATATTAGCAACATTGACCTATAGTAAAGAAAAGAAGAATATTCTAATTCAAATATATGCATTCAACTATTATAGCCATTTTTTAATCCTAAGACACATTTCTACTTCATAACAAATTTGGAATCATCCTTCAATCATGTAACAAAGTGATCTTATTCTCCTCATTTATTTCTTTTTGTAGCTTCTTACACATGTTAATTCTATTTGACATCTAAGTTTTAATATTTCTTTGTAAGTTCAGGTTAATATATGCTTATGTATATGCATTTCATTGAATTGACCTAGACTAGACTTAGGGATTATTCATTTTCCTATTTACTATTCTATTTTCATAATATAGTATCCTTTTTAATTATTACTTGATAAAATTTTAGAATTTTTCATTATGACTCTATAATATAAATATATAAAGTGTATTTAAAAATTTTATAATAAAGTGAGAATTAGTTGAAATGTGTAATCTAAAAAAACAGGGCTTGAAGTATTGAAATATAAGTTAAAAATTAAAAAAATATAAAACTTCACATGAATTGGTATATTAGATGGAGGGCCATCTTACAAAAGCATCATCCTCTACAAAGGAACATTGAGAGAATTATCAAGAGCTTTCCACCACTTTTTTAGAACCTACACAACTAATAGGACAAGAACATTAAGATTAGATATGTCTTTCATATTGGTTGTACTAATAGGACAATCAATGCCCTTATGGAACATTTAGATTTGGGAGCTTTATTGGTTTGATCATTATGATAGAATCTATGATGCACATGAAACATAAGAATATTTTAGACGTGTAAGAGGAGTTACTATTCCTAGTTTCTTGATTATGAGGGCGTTGGATTTTTGCTATAGCTTAGAATTTTAGGTCTTAATCATGAGAAAGCATTTATAGTTTCTAATTTTTTATTCTGCTATATGTTGGAGGCATGTGGTAGTTGATTCATATAGGTATTTTTAGGTATACTTGTGCTGGTAGATTACTACCAAAATATAGGAATAAGTAGATCATATTGATGTAGTTATTTGTTTGGGGATTTCTACAAGTTTGGATATCTTTGGTGGTGGATATCTTTTCTACAAGGATTTCTATACATAAAATATAGTGTTATGTGGATAATTTAGCGAGTTTAGTGATTTTTACTTATTTTTCCATTGTTTCTTGATCTTAAAATTTATTGATTTATTAGCATTGTTTTTCATATTTAAAACATTGCATTATTAAGATTCTTATTGTGTCAAATATTAATTTATAATTTAATATTTGGTATTAGAGCAATGATTAATTTGAAAGGGGATATCTTCCTTACAATGTTGTAGGTTTTTGTGGTTGTAGTAAAAACATTGTTTTTGTGATTTTGTAGATCTTAGTAAGGTTTGAGAATCCACGGAAAACATATCATTGCTAGAGATTAAGAAGTTAAATGGCTCCAAGTGTAAGCTATGAAAACTAAAATGAAGAATCTATAAGATCTCAAATGTCTTAAATAAAGACTATATAAAGATGGACAAAATGATACGAGGAACCAAACAATTAAATCTTGTAAATTCTATTCTCTTGAATATCTTAGTGGAGTTTATTGCATTTAATATGCGAAAAAATAATTAAAAAAGCTTTGGCACACACACACACACACACGCACTTTAAATTATCCTTAAAAATAAATGGGACTCTATAGAGTTAAGCATTTATATGCTTTTAATCTCATTTTCAACTAGCTATGTAGTATTGATGTTAAGCTAGAAGATAAGTGTATTTTCCATTTTTCTCTTTCCCTAAATCGTAAGAGAGCCTAATTATTGCATTGAGTGGTTCTACCATATATCACAAAACTAATACCTTTTTTCCCACTTTTCCTAGTGAGAAAATGAGGTTGGTATCTATAGACAATAGTTCTAAGGATGCATTTCATGTAAAAAAGAGAGTGATAAGGATACATCCAAGTTAAAATGATGGTATACAATCTCTAGTAAGAGTAGAGTTAACTATTGGAATTATACAAAATAATTATTTTGATTCTTCATCTCACTATCAATCATCTTTGAGAAGCTACAAATTTCTATATTCAAGACCACTAAGAATATTTTCCAACAAATGAGAGATGGATATATCTCTCTTGCACTATAGGCTCCATAATAGGTGGGCACAACTCAAACAATAGTAAAATTTGTCATTGATCATGCATATAAGAAAGAATTTAAAAATGATTTTATAATATCAACTTTCTTATTACCCTTAACACTTGGACATGAACATAACACCTAAACTACTAGCATGCAACACTAAAGTGTGGTTCTTCTTCTTAAATAGTTAATTAGATAGAGATGCACTATAAAATTAATGGTTTCTCTTCGGGTTTAAAAATACTGAAAGATATAGACATATATCCTAACAAAATCAGCTATGTTTTACCAATTAACTATTATTTCTTTATAATAATTTAAACCCATAACTAGTGCAACTTTGAGATTTGACTATTAAAATTCAAATGCCAAGTACAATGACATACACCCTAATAAATTTCTACCTATATTATATTTAGAAATCCTTTATTAAATTCTAACTTGAAAGGAAGTTAAGGTAGTAGAATAATTCCCTACACTAATCTTGAGAGGAGAGTTATGCGAAACTTTTCAGATCTTTACAACAACTACATCAATCAAATTAAAATGACACAAATAGAATGCATACTATAAAGTAATGATTTAGGCGGGGAAAAACCTTTTGGGAGAAAAATCCCACATTCTATATGTCACCCTAGATATTATTCAAAATTAAAAAGATATTAAAATACACTTACGAAGAAAACTTATCACAAGAGCATCACCAATGAAGATCAAGAGGCATCTCAAAAACTATCAGACTATCACAATACATCACAATACACAACTATAATACAATGTCTTCATAAGATAGGGTTACATGCTAGGGCAATCAAAGAACACAAAATATCCACTATTAGATGTTTGACCTAATGCTAAATGGTCAATATTTACAATGCTAAATTATACATAAAATGTGGATTTTGGGAGCATGACGCCCAAACCCCATAAGGGGGTACCTCCCTTTGTTTGGTCCCAGCATAAAATTTTGAGTTCTTAGTTTGGAAGATTGCACTTTAATTTTCATAATGAAATATCATTGCACCTTATATATTATAATAGTTGAATACATCATCTTAAGCCAAATGGCTTATTTATAAGCATGAGTTGTTGCTACTATAGACTCTGCTCAATAGTGAACAAAGAAAATATTTCCTATCACTTACTTGTACAACTAATTACACCACCAGATAAAGTAAACACACAAGAATTGGTAGATCTTCTGCTATCAACATCACACACGGGTTTAGATCATCTCCCCACAACAAATGGGTTTTGTCCCCGGTAGACAAATTTTGGACTCTATTATAGCTGTTCATGAGGTGATTCATTCTCTAGAGGAAGGAAAAAAGGATGGCTTCCTGCTCAAGCTTGACCTATCTAAGGCCTATGACAGGGTGGATTGGTTGTTCCTGGATCAGGTCCTGCATGCTTTTGGTTTTAATGACAACACTAGGAAAATTATATCTCAACTGATCTCCACCCCCACCTTTGCAGTTATGATCAATGGTTCTCCCACGGATTTCTTCAAATCTTCCAGAGGGCTCAGGCAAGGAGATCACCTCTCCCCTATCCTCTTTATTATTTTGGCGGAATGCTTGGGCAGACTTATTCTTGAAAAAAGTAGTAGAGGAGAATTAGTTGGTTTGAAACCTTCCTCCGGACCCCTAGTCTTCAATCACCAACAATTTGTGGATGATACCATCCTTGGGGGAGAAGCTTCGGTTAAGGAAGCTAGATAGGTGAAGGCCATCCTTAATTCTTACTCCAATGCCACAGGTCAGCTTATCAATTGGAACAAGAGCTGGGTCTTTTTTGTCAATACTCCAGAGGGTAGACATAGGAAAATAGCTAATATTTTGGGCTGTGGCATAGGGACCCTTCCTTCCACTTATCTGGGCCTCCCTATGGGGACTAGACCTCCTAACCTCTTTTGGGATAACTTAATTGATAGGTTCAATAGAAAGTTGGTTGGCTGGAAGGGCATTATCCTGAGTCAGGCAGGTAAAGTGCTCCTAATCAAGTCTACCCTTCAAAATTTGCCCATATATGCTCTCAGCCTTTTCTCTATTCCTTCCAAAGTGGTGGTTACTTTGGAGTCTATTCAGAAGAAGTTTCTATGGGCGGGTCCGGATGGTAATAAGAAGTACTCGCTTGTGGCTTGGGACAATGTCTACAAATCTAAAAAATAGGGGGGATTGGGGATTAGGAATTTGAAGCAGATCAACAAGGCTTTGCAAGCTAAACAGATTTGGAGGATGTTCAAATCCAAGGGAGAATGGAGGGATATTTTGGAAAATAAGTATGTTGCCAACACCAACTTAAAGCAGTTCATCAGCAGGGATGAGGAACCTAAGGGATCCATTATATGGAATGGTATCATAAAGACTAAAGGTTTATCTTTTGAAAAGGCAAAGTGGAAACTCGGCAATGGCGAAGATATTAATTTCTGGCTTGATGACTGGCTTGGGGTGGGGCCTTTATGGAACTTAGAGCAGTACAATAGATGGGCGATGCCATGCATGGAAAGATTTGGCTATAGGGTGAGAGACTATAGGGTTAATGAGAAGTGGGTGAATTTGACTGAGATTTCCCAGGAGCTCAAACTGGTGATGGACATGATTCGGCTCCTTCCTTTGTCTCTCAGTATGGATGACATTGTTTGGGGGCTGACCAAGGATGGCAACTACACAGTGGCATCGGGCTATGATACTATGCAGAGGAGTGGTCCTGTCCCTGTCTGGGCCAATGCTTGGTTTGCTGACCTCACTCCCAAAATCAACATTTTCTTCTGGCTGATGCTCTAGAACAAAATTTTGATGGTGGACAACCTTATCAAGAGAGGCCATCAGATTCCTAATCGATGCATCCTTTGTAAAATGCATCTGGAAAGTGTTGACCACCTATTCATCCATTGCCAATTCACCAGGAACATATGGTCTTCTCTCCTAGCTTTTTTCAAGTAGACCTGGGTCTTTCCCAGCAACATAATTGAGCTCTTCCAATAGTGGCAAAGTGGGGTGCCTAGAGATGGTTGTCATGGCTTATGGACTTGGTCTCTCCTTCATCTTTGCCAGTCGGTGTGGAAGGAATAGAACAACTATATATTAAGAGGAAAAGTCTCAATGCTATGATCGAAAACTACACTATCATCAAAGGCTATAACCTGCTTCTCAAAGCTAAGGAGAAGGATTGTAGCAAGAGGGAGGATTGCAGATGGTCCCTTCCTCCCGAGGAATGGTGAAAAGCCAACTTTGATGGGGCTGCGAAAGGCAACCCTAGCTAGGCTGGGATTGGAGGCATCATCAGAAATGAACATGGGAAAGGCATTACTGCCATCTTGGCCCCTCTAGGAGTGAAAACCAACCAAGTTGCGGAGGCGACTGTGGCCCATCAAACCATTAAGCTAGCTATTGATATTGGAGTCAGGAGTCTGTGGTTGGAAGGTGACTCAAAGAACATAATCGACTATCTTAATGAGAAAAATATGCCGACTTAGATGATCACCAACTTAGTCAATGAAAGCGTCCAGCTCCTCAAGTCTTTTGAAAGAATTCACATGGCCCATGATTACAGGGAGGCGAACCAAGTTGCTGACAGATTGGCCAACTGGGCTGTCAGAACTAATGAGGTGAAAAGATGGATGGAAGGCCATTTAATTCCACTCGAAATCAAGGATTTAATGGAAAGTGAGAGAATCCCGGGCAGATTCAGAAATATTAAAGTCTAATGATGAAAGATTATGTGTTAGGGAATTTGTGTCGATATATGATGTGTAAGAACACGAGCCAAAGTATGAATCACCTGGGCAACTGCCACCTTTGCACGTTAAGGGTTGGTTTTGTGCTCATTTCTCAGAATGTTAAGGGAAGGATCAAGAACTTTTTTCATACCAGCTACTTGCCCCATATCTTGAAGTGCTCTAAGACCAGAAGATTTGGTTGCAGAATGAGAAGGAAAATGGTGGGGAAGTGACATAGAAGGGAACCTAAGGATGAGGCATAAAAATGGCAGAGGTGTTCAAAAGTGTGGGGCATTTTGAGCAAAGGGGAGGTGACTTCCTTCATTGAAAGACTGCATGGATGGAAATCCTTGGTAACCAAAACAATGGTTAAAAGTTGGAACGAGGGGAGTGTTAAAATTGATGGGGTTGAGTTTAATGTGACAGAGGAGGTCATTTTTGTGGTGACGGGCATTCCCATTGTTGGGAAGAAGTTCTATAGAGATCATCGCATTTTTGGTTAGGCGATGGCAGAATTGACCAAAGGAAAGGAGGAGAAGAAGGCCCTTGAGAAGCATGGCACGTACTATCTGCCGAGGTCCATCAAACCACTATGGAGGTTTGTGCTGAGGATGATAATCAAATACATATCCCTAGACACGAGGTTCGACTGTATATATTCCTATCACTTCGTGCTCCTCAACCATTTCAGGTCTGGGAATAAAATCTCTATCCCTTTTTATCTTTACTCATCCATTAATGAAAATATAAATGATTATAGGGAGAAGCCCATCAGAAATCCTGCTTTCCACGAGGGGTTGTTGTTGTTGATTTATGAGTTTTTCAAAGCCAAAACCATAGGTAAAGAATTAAAGTAGGGGAAAGGGGGGAAGGAGGGCATTGATGAAGAGCTCAACTTAGGGGAAGAAGAGTACATCCCTTCTAACATCGAGGAGAGCCAAGATATGCATTCAGACTCCAATGCTGTCGCCTCCCCTCACACTAGAAAGGGGAAAAAGAAGAGTAAGAAAGAAAAATGGGAAAAAATGAGAAACTAGAACCAAAGTAGTGCATTGAGGTTTCTTCTGATAGAGATTATGATGAGGAGGCAGAAGGCATGGACACCGAGGGAGACAGTGCTGAAGTAGAAGATACTATCGGGGAGGAGGAGAAAACTAGGGAGAATAAGAAGGGGAAGAGAAAATTCATTATTAAAATGCCTGCATACAGAGAAGAGGTTACAGATTCTAGCAGGAAGCAGAGGAAAAGGAGGAAAATGGAAGAGGAGAACAAGGAGGAAGGACAAGAGGAGGGGAAAGATAATGAAGATGAAGAGGAGAGTCAAGGGAGAGAGGACGATCAGGTGCAGGCTGGTGAAGATCAAGGGATTAACCAGTTCGCTTGCAAGATAACAGATAAAGAGAAGAATGTGGTTTGGAGAGACTTTCACAATATGTCTGTCAGGATGGGCATAAAGCGTGAAATGATGAAAACCCTGGTTAAGGAAAACAAGGATGGCAAGATCCAAATAGAGGATATCATAGACCCTGCCTTGGTGATTTTGAGTGACACCACTAAAGAACATCCTCAGATGGATGTGCTCAATAATGCTAAAAATAGTGTCATTGATAGCTACAGAACCACCAAATGGACATTCCATGAAATTCAGGAGCTAAAATTTTGGGTGGGAATGCTAGAGAGGGAGGGTAATAGCAGAAAGATCATGCTCATGGAGGATAAGAATGACATGGAAAGCAGAATGGAGGAAGTGAAAAAGAGAATGCAGAGTGTGGAGGGGACTTTACAAAAAATTGTAGAGCAGAGCCACAGCATCCTCAAAGCCTCCAATGACAATATAAAAGTCTTGATCAATAAATTTGAGGAACACAGGAGCAGCAAGGAGGATTCTCCTAATAGTAGCAAAGATAAATCTCTAGAGGAAGGGCCGAGGAAGAGAACCAGGTCCAGTACCATGAAGAAGGACTTGCAGGAACCTGACAAGGATCTAGCTGACCTTAAGGACGCAGCGGACAAGGCTTTTGAGCTCGAGATACGAGCGGCGGAGATCATCAGGGAGTTTGCTTGAGCTGCTCCCCTAGTTTTTTTGGCCTAGCTTGGCTTTTTTGTGTCCTATTTTTTGGATTTTTCTGTTTGTTCTACTGGCAGACTGTGTCCGACCTTCCTTTTTGCTTTGGCTATTGTATCTTTGATAACTGTAACTGCTATATCTCTGTTTCTATTTAAAACTATGTGGGTTTCAGGGCCCCTTTAAGTGTAATCAATCTCAGTTTGGTTTATCTGATTTTCATCAAGATTGGATTGAGCCATCAATTTTTCCAATCCTTGTCCTCTAACCAATTTGGTAATTTGGATATCAATATTGAATTCTTGAATTCTATTTATCCATCTACATCTCCTTCCAGACATCTCCTGCTGTGAAAAGATATCCTTTACTGCAGCACTAGGCACAAAAGTAATCACAACTGCTCCCATCAGATAACATCAAAAAGCCTCGACTGCCTTCACCAGTGCATAAGCCTATTTCTCATTGATATCATATTTCAATTTAGCAGCTTGCAAAGATTTACTAAAGAATGCAATAGGCTGCTCACAACCTTCAGTATTTTTCTGCAACAAAACTGCAGCAATAGTATGAAAAGATGCAAAGGAAAAGACATGCATTGGGACATTGTAATCAGGTGCCTTAAGCACAAGTGCATCTTTGATAGCCTGCTTGATATTCTTGAAAGCTTCGTCAGGCTCACCTTCCCACTTGATCTCAAATCCTTTCTTCAACATCTTGGATATTGGCCTGGTAACCTCAACAAAGTTTGTAACAAATCTTCTCAAGAAATTTACCTGGCCAAAGAAAGACTGAATTCCCTTAACATTTTTTGGCCTTTGAATCTTATCAATGGCCGCCACCCTCTCAGGATCAATTGTGACTCCTTGCTTTCCAACTAGGTGGCCAAGCAACTTACCCTTAGTGACACCAAATGCACATTTCCTTGGATTTAATGAAATGCCATATTTCAAAGCCCTCACAAATATTTTTTCTAAATGAGTACAATGGTCTTCCTCCTTGGAATAAGCAGTTAAATCATCTTGATAAACGACAAGGAAATCATTTATAAAATCTGAAAAGGCAACATCCATTGCCCTTTGAAAAGTTGCACCAACATTTGTGAGACCAAAAGGCATTCTCACATAAACATATGTCCCCCAAGGTGTAGTAAAAGCTGTCTTAAATTGTTCTAATTCTTTCATAATTACCTAATTATAACCAGAGAAACCATCCATCATAGACATTAATTCAGATCCGGTCACTCTTTGCAACATAGCCTCCATATTGGGCAGACAATAGTTATCCTTCAATGAGCTGATGTTCAAATTCCTGAAGTCCACACAAAGTCTAATGTCTCCATTTTTCTTCCCGATAGGGACCAAATTTGACACCCAAGAAGAGTGCCTAATGGGCTTGATAATCCCAGCATCTCTTAGCTTCATTAATTCTTCTTGCATTTTAGGTGCTAAAGTAGGATTTATAGGCCTTTTCTTTTGCCTAAAGGGTTTGGCATCTTCTTTCAAAGGAATAACATGTTGGAACAAGTCTTCTCTATAAACCTTTAGGTCATCATATGACCATGCAAAAACATGCCTTAATTTTCTTAGTAGCTCAATCAAGGACTTCCTTACCTTGTGAGACATGTCCCTACCAATATAGACCCTCTTGGGTGCCTCTTGTGTTCCAAGATATACCTCATCCAAATTTATATGATCTTCCCTTTTAATATCCTTTTGAACTCTATCTTGATTATCAAATACAGTTTCTAGAACAACAAGTCCTTTGGGAACCTTGTTAGTTTTGAGTTGGATGACTTCATTACCAAGGAAAACTTCCTTTCCTTCTGCAGTCTCAACCAAGGCTAAACAATCTAACTCCTAACCATGATACCGATCTTCACAATTCAAAAATATCAAGATATCCTGGTCATCTTCAAAAACTTTCCAATTCTCAACATTATCTGGTATACTAGGCCTAGTCTTGAATATCACCATTTAGTTTTTTCACAACATAAGAATCCTGGCCCCATTTTTCATGAATTAGATATGGCCCTAGCCAGATTGGGTCAAATTTTCCATGTTTCCCCTTATCCTCCAATCTAGCATTCCAAATTAATACCAAGTCACCAGGCTCAAACCTCCTATCAACAGTCCTTTTGTCATACAGATTCTTAACTTGCAATTGCAACTTGGCATTTCTTGAAACTGAATCTCTTCTAGTTTCATGTAGTCTAATGAGGTCCTCAATCCTTAACTACATTTCATCATCTATGTCATCATCATATAACTGAACAAACTTATACATTTCCAATAGATTGTTCTGAGGAATCCTTGCATGTATCCCATATACTAAGTCAAATGGTGCACAACCAATTGCCTTCTTCACAGTCACCCTATCAGCCCATACAGCTAATGGAAATTTTGAATTCCATGCTCTTTTATTCTTGTCAAGGATCCTCTTGAGGATTTTTATCAAGCTCTTATTTGTTGATTCTGCATGTCCATTCCCTTGGGGATGATAGGGAGAGGAGTATGACATCTGAATTCCTAGACCTTTGCAGAATTCTTTGCACTCAGCAGACCTGAAGCACATTGCATTATCACTGACTATCCTCTCAGGACAACCAAACCTGGTAACAATATTATTCAACAAGAAATTAGTCACCACCTTACTAGTTGCATTTCTTATGGGGATATCCTCTACCCACTTAGTGAAATAATCAATAGCAACTAATATCCAAGAATGTCCTCCACTAGACTTGTTTGGTATTTCTCCTATGAAATAAATTCCCCACTACTGGAAAGGAGCCTGCACTTCAACTGGCCTTAAAGGTACATTGCCTGAAAACTTAAGCTTACCAGAGAATCTTTGACAAGCATCACATCTCCTTACCAACTGCTTTACATCCTTGAAGATTGTGGGCCACCAAAATCCTGCTCTCAAGATTTTTTGAGCAGTAGTTTTACCCATGTAATGTCCCCCACAAACTCCCTCATGCATTTCTTTTAACAACTTATTAGCCTGATTCTCATCAACACATTTTAAAAGTATGCAATCCAAATTCTTCCTAAATAAGGTTAAAATGTATTCAACATCATTCATATGTTTTAGGGGGGGGAATATGAGATCTATTCTCAAACCCAAATTCCCCACAAGGAGATCCGATTTGATCAACCTAGAGGTTAATACACAATCGAATCAATTTATGGTGAATATGAAAGAAAGAACAAATTTGATGTTTCCCCTAAATAGAAAATGTGTTATACTTGAAATTGAAATAATTGAAGTGCAAATACTAACCTTGAATTAGGGCAGATCTGAAAAATGCTGAATTCTGGCTTTTGTATGAACTTTCTGAAGATTTCATCACCTGTTATGGATTGGAAATGTCGAGGTGGACAAAACCCAGAAATATTTTCTCCAAATTCACACAGGTCAACTTTGACCTTTTAAAAGGTCAAAGACCACATTATTTATTTGAAGTCCGATTCTGATTTCGTTCGCAGATCCTAAAAGATTGCCGAAAAGGGTATCTTAATTCGCTCTCATATCCAAAATTTTGCACCTGTACTTGCAAGAAAATGGGGGGTTTTTGGTTGTATGGGGGGTTTGCCTTGGTCAAACCCCAATTTAGGAATTAACCTTGAAATTGAATTGAAATATATTGTGCATAAACAAAGTAATTGCAACAAATCACCTCGCTTATATTAATGTCCTTGTAGAGGATTTGAATCCTCAAATCCACAAGTAGGAATGTTTCAATGGATGTAGGATGTCTCCAATCAATGGTATTTTGATCTTCAACACAAATCTTGATTTGATCTTTGCATATGAGAAGGTTTGAATGAATGGAGAAGGATGAATCTTCAAGGGGGCTCCAAAGAGATTGAATCCTTCAATAGCTAACAATGGAACTCCTTGATGGATGAATGCTTGAACACTTGAATGCTTGAAGACTTGCTTGCACTTAAGAGCTCTAAATGCTTGATTGCTTGAGTGTGGATGTGAAAATGAGAGAGGAAGGCCTCCTTTTATAGTGATCTAGGGCACACTCCTCTAGGTGGGCCACCTTGAAGAATTAAATCCCAATTAGGTCCTCACCTTTAGAAAATATACCTAGATTAAATACAATTAAAGGATTTACCATTTCGAAGCCTGAAACAGCCGACCTGGAAGTGGAAAAATAACTTTCCTGAAAGCCAAATTAGCGGGAATTGATAATTTGAAACCCTAGCAGGAAGAGGTCATGGTCGAGGTCGACCTTGACCTAGTCAGGGTCGAGGTTGACTTTGACCTTAGACCCTAACTTTGGCCAGATTCTGCAACAAGGGTTCTAGGGGTGCCAGGAACTTAGAAATTGATGTCTAAACAAGACCCAATGTCTGGAATAGACAAAAAATCCTCTATTTGATGTGATGAAGGACTAGGAGGTCTCATTTCTGAACCCTACCTAGAAAATGGAGCCATACAAGAGGGAAAATCAAGAAAGTCCTTAAGACCTTAACCCTAATTTCACCTAGAATGAAGAAATCAAGTATGGAGAAGAAGTGGAAAGTGGGGAGAAAGAAAAATACATGCAAAGACCTAATCAAGGTGCTTAACATGACCCCAAACCACTTACTCGGAGGGCTAAACACTCTTAACATGGAAATGCTTCCATTTTAAGATGATACATTAAGCCCCCACTTTAGCAAGAGTATGGACTCAATGCAAACTCTTGGTAAAGGAGATAAAAATAACAAGATAATCTTATCATAATCTAAGGGACAAAGAGAAATCCCAAGCCCCCAGGGACCAAGTCTTCATCAACTCTTAAATCACAGATAAGAGAGACATCTCTAAAGAGAGAAAGAAAAAGTGTGATTACCTCATCCAATGAGAACTTATGTCCCATTGTGAACCACACAGGAAAAAGGTGCAACTGGAAAGATGGAATTGAACTGCCTAGTGAATGTGGCTACTCACTAGTCAACCCATCAAGGATTTATCCTTAGGAATATTATATTCCATAAGAATAAAACCAAAAATAAAAAACAAAAGAGATCCAATCTTAAGGACATTTCCGACCTTAAGGGATCACAATATATGTGTATTTGAAACTGGAGGGATCAAGAGATCCTAAAATAAATCCATACTTTAAGGGTTAGTTCTTAATCCAAAAAGAAAGTTTGAAAAGTAAATTTAAAGTGCATGTCTTCCTCAGGATTTAGCAACTTATGTGCGTTACCTTTAGAAGATTTAGCATGTTTTGAATTTTTCATAAGTGCGTGTGTGTAAATAAGTGAGCAGAGCATATGCCCCCATGTTAAAGTTATTGCTAACACTTTAACATGAGCAATGGCTTTAACGGAAACATAAACAACTCCACTAATTACATTTCCACGTCGAGATGCCCCCAGATGAAGACAAATCAAGGGAAATATCATGAAAACATACAGAGAACACAGAAGGGATGTACCTACCATGGGGTCAGTATGATCATAAGATAATATATATATGATATTATTGCAAATGAATTGACATCATTCCCCAAAGAAAGTAGAACTACAATCACAAAGGAGGAAAGATTTCATAAGATATACGAAGGAGAATCTTTTTGGACCATGACATGGAGACCAAAAAGAATTAGTGCTACCATATCTTGAATCCAAGAAGATTACACAAGGAAACATTTACGAACAATAGCACATTTACAACATAACATTGAACAATGCATAGAAGAATAGAGATACATATAGAGGAATTTGAACAACAGTTTCAATTCCTTCATCACCTTGTACCAACTGAGTAACAAGGATTGTATAAAAGAATCTAACAACATTTAGCAATCACATTATGGGAGAAGCACAGTATAGTAGGCAAACACACAACAAAGCTACCACAAAGGACATGCCGATCAAGCGTGCCACCTACTTTCCCCATCTCGTTGTATATCATTTAGGGTAGGTGGGTAACTCGCAAGAGGGACTATATCCAACATAGTAGGAATGATAGCTAGTTCCAAACAAGGATGCTCTTGAGAATCACAATGTTCGATACTAGGTGTAAGAGTTAATTGAGATGAAAGCATATTTGGCAAATCAATGTCAATGTCAAGTCTCATATTCATCAGTAACATTATTAGTATCATCAAGAGTATCTTCTTCATCCAAATTAATAAAAATAGGATCTAAGATACGAATGGAATCATCATAATCATGCATGTGAACATCATTATTAGTAACAACATGATGCATAGGTGTATCCACAGAAAGTAGAGATCTTTTAGCTTTAGCATGAGCATAATGCTTTTTACGACATTCATTAGTAAATCAGTTACATTTTGATTTATTTGAAATAGGGTGAGAACTAGGAGGAACAATCACAGGATCCTTCACAGGTTCTTTAGGAAGATCAATAGGATTATCAACCATAGGAGGAGCAATCACAAGATCTTTCATAGGTTTGGTAGGAGGAACTTGATTAACAAAACTAGAAGCCATAGTTGAAGGAGGTATCGAAGGTGTAGGTAAAAGACCATGATTAAGATCCATAGGAGGTATGCTTAATTGAAGAATCTTACGATGCTTATAAGCTTGATACGATTGAAAAAGATTATCAGGGCGAGGAGGACATGAATTAGGTAATGAAGGCCAAAAGAAATCCAGAGCAGCACAATCTCTAGGCCTAGAAGGTTGATATAGACTATGATTGATCATCTTCACTTTGCCATCTTGAATGAACTTAAGACACTTATGTATAGGTGAAGCAACAACATGCATGGTAGTTAACCAAGGCAAACCTAGCTTAACTTGAAATTGATCAGAAGTAGGAACCACAACAAAGGTAGTGTTCACAAGTTTTCCAAAAAGTTCAACTGGTAAAGTAATAGAACCAAATGAGGGATAAAGAAAACCATTACAAGTTTGAATCCACACATCCGATGTATCATAGAAGTCACATTGTAAGCTTTTCATAAAAAGATTTTCTTCAATGATAACATTGATTAAAGAGGTAGGATCAACAAGAAATCCATGAGTAGGTATCTAAGCAACCCTAGCAGCAATGTAAAGGGGACCATCAGGAGCCTTAATAATCTTAGAGTCATCAAAGGTAATAAAAAGTTCCCAAGGTCTATTCTTGAATTATTGTCGAGGTTTAGGTTGAGGTTTCACTTTAGGTTTAGGTTTAACTAATGGTTTAGATTGAACTTGACGTGAAGGTTGAGGTAGAGATTGAGGTGGAGATATAGATAGATCAACATGCTCCACTTGATTAACAACATGAGTAAGATCATCCATCTTGGAATCATACACAAGTTCCTGAGTAGATGGTTGAGCAATAGTATTAGTATCATGCGTAAGTAAGGGATTCATATAGATTTGAAGGTTCTGATTAGGAGGAGAGACAGATTGATTCCCACTACTATCTAGATTATCAACAGATAAAGCTTTAGCATCAATGAGATCTTGGACCTTATGTTTTAAAGAATAACATCTCTCAATATCATGACCATTCTGATGATGATATTGACAAAAAGCATTTTGATCAAAAGATTTAGATGCAATTGTGGTAGGTAAAAGAGGTCGAATAGGAGGTAAAGTAATCATATTAGTAGCTAACAACCTATTCATAATAGCATGTAAAGTTTCATAAAGAGGAGTAAATGTATGATTTAATCGAAAAGCAGTGGATGCAGAAGTGGCATTATGAGATGCAACAACAACCTGATCAACAACTGCATTCACTTGTTTGTTTATCTTGACATAATTGTTGAATTTTTGAAACTTGTTTGGATTAGGAGCAACATCACTCTTATCAACTGGAACAGGAGCCATTGGAGTGTTGCTCTCAAACTGACTCACTTGTAATTGATAATGATGAAGCACTGCACAAATTTGTTGAAAAGAGGTAAATTCAGTAAGCAGAATCTTATCTCTAATATCCTTTTGCAAATTTGAAATAAACATACGTTGAATATCAATATCAGGAACATGATAAGAAATTTGAGCATGCAAATGCTTAAATCTACCAATAAATTCAATTAACTTTTCTTTAGCACTTTGTTTACAATGCATTAAATCAGTCAAAGAGATTTGCGGGCCAATATTGTTTTGAAATTTTTGAATAAAGGCATTAGCAAACTGTGGAAAGGAATCAATTGAATAAGGAGGCAAGGAACAATACCATTGTAAGGCCTTGTCACGAAAGGTTCGAGCAAACAATTTGGCTAAAATCCTATGGTCATGAGCATAATCACTACAAAGGATTTGGAATGTTTTAACATGATGAATAGGATCTCCTTTTCCATTATAATTCTCAAGACGAGGCATATCGACTTGCTGAGGAACAAGAGTTCGGATAATATCCCTAGACACAGGACTTCCCATGTCACATGTAGGAATACTAAACTTGTTTTGAGTTAAGGAAGCAAGTTGTTGTTGTAAGGATGATACAGTTTGAGCCATACTAATGATTGTTAAATCATTAGAGGAAATAGGAGAAGTAGCAACATTAGACACACTAGGTAAAGTGTAAGAAGCTGCAGGAATAGAAGACACAACTGGAGGAACACTAGGAACTACAGTTGGAAGTGGAGTGGAATAAGTGAAAGGAACACTATGATATGAAGGTTGTGATGTAGGAAGGGACACAGGAGGAACACTCATAGGAACAGAGGGAACCTTCATAGTCACCAAAGGAGGAGTATAGATAGGAAGACTAGGTAAAGGATTAGAAGGAGGTTCAACACTAGTGATCGGAGCAGTGAAACCTAAATCTTGAGCCTCTTGAATTATAGGTTTAACATTGGAATGCACAAGATGAGTAATACCATGCAAGAGATTAACACCTTGATCACTATCACAGAGAACTTTCTTAAGAGCCTCTATAGCTTGAATAGAATCTTGAGTATGGTTTTCTTGAAGAAGCCAATTACCCATTTTATCAAGTTTAGTGGAAAGTTTTTGGACTTGTTCAGGAGGAACTCTTAAAGTGTCATCCTCATCATGAGATGAGTGAGAAGAGTTTTTCTCCATAGTAGGATTAGAATCATGAAGAATCAAGTTATCATCGGGGATCCTAAGGAAAGGAGAAGATTTAGGCTCAAAGGCACCCATGAGTCTACGACTTCTTCTAACCGGAATGTTATAAGTAGGACTAGTGGTAGTAAAGATCATAAACCAATATAATGCAAATGAACTAAACTAACAACACATAAAGCATGAATATGAAATCTAATTAGCACACCAGATCAATCACAAAGGACAAATCTAATACTAACAAGATAAAAGGAAATCTAACACCAAAAAGAAAGAGAGTAAGCTAGTCGGGTTCACCAAAATGAATAAGGTTAAAATGTATTCAACATCATTCATATGTTTTAGGGGGGGAAATATGAGATCTATTCTCAAACCCAAATTCCCCACAAGGAGATCCGATTTGATCAACCTAGAGGTTAATACACAATCGAATCAATTTATGGTGAATATGAAAGAAAGAACAAATTTGATGTTTTCCCTAAATAGAAAATGTGTTATACTTGAATTTGAAATAATTGAAGTGCAAATACTAACCTTGAATTAGGGCAGATCTGGAAAATGCTGAATTCTGGCTTCTGTATGAACTTTCTGAAGATTTCGTCACCTATTCTAGACTGGAAATGTCGAGGTGGACAAAACCCAAAAATCTTTTCTCCAAATTCACACAGGTCGACTTTGACCTTTTAAAAGGTCAAAGACCACATTATTTATTTGAAGTCCGATTCTGATTCTGTTTGCAGATCCTGAAAGATTACCGAAAAGGGTATCCGAATTCACTCTCAGATTTGAAATTTCGCACCTATACCTGGAAGAAAATGGGGTTTTTTGGTTGTATGGGGGGTTTGCCTTGGTCAAACCCCAATTTAGGAATCAACCTTGAAATTGAATTGAAATATATTGTGCATAAACAAAGTAATTGCAACAAATCACCTCGCTTATGTTGATGTCCTTGTAGAGGATTCGAATCCTCAAATCCACAAGTAGGAATGCTTCAATGGATGTAGGATGTCTCTAATAAATGGTATTTTGATCTTCAACACCAATCTTGATTTGATCTTTGCATATGAGAAGGTTTGAATGAATGGAGAAGGATGAATCTTCAAGGGGGCTCCAGAGAGATTGAATCCTTCAATAGCTAATAATGGAACTCCTTGATGGATGAATTCTTGAACACTTGAATGCTTGAAGACTTGCTTGCTCTTGAGAGCTCTAGATGCTTGATTGCTTGAGTGTGGATGTGAAAATGAGAGAGGAAGGCCTCCTTTTATAGTGATCTAGGGCACACTCCTCTAGATGGGCCACCTTGAATTATTAAATCCCAATTAGGTCCTCACCTTTAGAAAACATACCTAGATTAAATAGAATTAAAGGATTTACCATTTGGGAGCCTGAAACAACCGACCCAGAAGCGGAGAAATAACTTTCCCGAAAGCCAAATTAGCGGGAATTGATAATTTGAAACCCTGGTAGGAAGAGTTCAAGGTCGAGGTCAACCCTAACCTAGTCAGGGTCAAGGTCGAATTTGACCTCAGACCCTAACTTTGGCCAGATTCTGCAACAAGGGTTCTACGGGTGCCAGGAACTTAGAAATTGATGTCTAAACAGGACCCAATGTCTGGAATAGATAGAAAATCCTCTATTTGATGTGATGAAGGACTAGGAGGTCTCATTTCTGAACCCTACCTAGAAAATGGAGCCATACAAGAGGGAAAATCAAGAAAGTCCTTAAGACCTTAACCCTAATTTCACCTAGAATGAAGAAATCAAGTGCGGAGAAGAAGTGGAAAGTGGGGAGAAAGCCAAATACATGCAAAGACCTAATCAAGGTTTTTAACATGACCCCAAACCACTTACTTGGAGGGCTAAATGCTCTTAACATGGAAGTGCTTCCATTTTAAGATGATACACTTCCTATATAATTTGCATTTTACAATCACATACTTGATGGCCTATAATTTAAATGTCCTTTTCTTATTATCATCCATCCTTGCTGGACATTTCATACTTCTTAAGTAATAGATAATATCTTTATACCAAATGCAAACATCCATATCACAAGTGTAATCAATCTCAATCTGGCTTATCTGATTTGCATCAAGATTGGATTGAGCCATCAATTTTGCCATTCCTTATCCTCTAACCAATTTGGTAATTTGGATATCAATATTGAATTCTTGAATTCTATTTATCCATCTACATCTCCTTCCAGACACCTCCTGCTATGAAAAGATATCCTTTACTGCAGCACTAGGCACAAAAGCAATCACAACTGCTCCCATCAGATAACATCTGAAAGCCTTGAATACCTTCACCAGTGCATAGGCCTATTTTTCATTGATATCATATTTCAATTCAACAGCTTGCAAGGATTTACTAAAGAATGCAATAGGTTGCTCATAACCTTCAGTATTTTTCTGCAACAAAACTGCAGCAATAGTATGAAAAGATGCAAAGGAAAAGACATGCATTGGGACATTGTAATCAGGTGCCTTAAGCACAAGTGCATCTTTGATAGCCTGCTTGATATTCTTGAAAGCTTCGTCAGGCTCACCTTCCCACTTGATCTCAAATCCTTTCTTCAACATCTTGGATATTGGCCTGGTAACCTCAACAAAGTTTGTAACAAATCTTCTCAAGAAATTTACCTGGCCAAAGAAAGATTGAATTCCCTTAACATTTTTTGGCCTTTGAATCTTATCAATGGCTGCCACCCTCTCAGGATCAATTGTGACTCCTTGCTTTCCAACTAGGTGGCCAAGCAACTTACCCTTAATGACACCAAATGCACATTTCCCGTGATTTAATGAAATGCCATATTTCAAAGCCCTCACAAATATTTTTTCTAAATGAGTAAAATGGTCTTCCTCCTTCTTGGAATAAGCAGTTAAATCATCTTGATAAACGACAAGGAAATCATTTATAAAATCTGAAAATGCAACATCCATTGCCCTCTGAAAAGTTGCACCAGCATTTGTGAGACCAAAAGGCATTCTCACATAAACATATGTCCCCCAAGGTGTAGTAAAAGCTGTCTTAAATTGTTCTATTTCTTTCACAAGTACCTGATTATAACTAGAGAAACCATCCATCATAGACATTAATTCAGATTTGGTGACTCTTTGCAACATAGCCTCCATATTGGGCAGACAATAGTTATCCTTCAATGAGCTGATGTTCAAATTCCTAAAGTCCACACAAAGTCTGATGTCTCCATTTTTCTTCCTGACAGGGACCAAATTTGACACCCAAGAAGAGTGCCTAATGGGCTTGATAATCCCAGCATCTCTTAGCTTCATTAATTCTTCTTGCATTTTAGGTGCCAAAGTAGGATTTATAGGCCTTTGCTTTTGCCTAAAGGGTTTGGCATCTTCTTTCAAAGGAATAACATGTTGGAACAAGTCTTCTCTATAAACCTTTAGGTCATCATATGGCCATTCGAAAACATGCCTTAATTTTCTTAGTAGCTCAATCAAGGACTTCCTTACCTTGTGAGACATGTCCCTACCAATGTAGACCCTCTTGGGTGCCTCTTATGTTCCAATATTTAACTCATCCAAATTTATATGATCTTCCCTTTTAATATCCTTTTGAACTCTGTCTTGATTATCAAATACAGTTTCTAGAACAACAAGTCCTTTGGGAACCTTGTTAGTTTTGAGTTGGATGACTTCATTACCAAGGACAACTTCCTTTCCTTTTGCAGTCTCAACCAAGGCTGAACAATCTAACTCCTAACCATGATACTGATCTTCACAATTCAAAAATATCAAGATATCCTGGTCATCTTCAAAAACTTTCCAATTCTCAACATTATCTGGTATACTAGGCCTAGTCTGAATTTCAACTTTGGAGAGGCCAGCAAAAGTAATATCACTGGGATTGATTGCAATATTGGCTAACAAATCAGCCATCTTGTTATTACTTCTATCCTTCCACTCAGTATTGAAGGCATCAAAACATTCAATCAAATCTCATACAACATTTTTGTACCATTTCAACCTTTTGTTCTTGGAAGCATATATTGACCTTATTTGGGACACCACTAATTTAGAATCGCCAATAACTTTTATGCATTTAATTCCATGCTTTTGTGCCAATTTTAGTCCTAACAACAATGCTTCATATTCTGCTATATTATTGGTACAAAAGAAATTCAATGTGAAAGAGAACTTGTAGGTGCTCCCCTTAGGAAAAATGAGTAAAATACCTGCTCCTACTCCATCTTTGCAGCTAGCACCATCAAAGTAAATCACCCACAAATCACCCTTCATAGACCTAGAACCTATCTCTTCAGCAATACATGGCAATACAGGCTCCTTTTCAAGTACAGTGACCTCAACTCTGAAAGCATTGACATCATTATCTACAATGCAGGTAACCTCATTATCAACATCCTTTTCAATCATATAAGTTACCCTCGGTTCTCTTTCAATCTTAACAAACTAATCATCAATCTTGAAAGTTGCAGAAGAGAGATCACGCTGCAAACACCCACCCATGGAAGCACTCCATTGTCTAGATAATAGCATACCATAATGGGGTGGAATGTCTACAACCAAGACACTCATAGTCAACTCCTTCTCTGGATAGGCTGCCAATTTGTATGGCATTGCATTTATAGTCCCAATGACTAGTACCTCCCTTTGATCCATTGCACAACATTTGCCTTGAATTGTATCAACTTTAAGACCTAACTTTTCCATGATCTTAAAAGGCATAACTGTATTAGAGGCACCTGAATCAATCATACAATTTCTTAGTTTCATTCCATTCACAAGGATACTAAAAAAAAAAGGGTCTATGTTTTCAAGGCTAGCATTGACAGATTTATCCAAGTATATAGGTGGTATATGAGATACCAATCCTTGGACCTCCACTTCTTTCAAAACTTTATCATGAGGTTCATTGCATGCAACATCATTATTATGAACATTATCTACCCATGCAATAGCCGTATCCTTATGTTCAGGGATCCTTAACAATTATGACAATGGAACCTTGATAGTTATCTAAGATAATACAACCAACATATCAATAGGAGCAGAGGGAGGAATCTCAATCTGTTCTGCCTTAGTGTCCTTTTGTTTATCTGATACATTGGTTGTAGCTGTGACCTTTACCTTTTCAACTTTAGCCATTGTGCCAACTGGCTTTTCTGTTTCATTGGAAATTTTTTCAACTCCAACTCCCCTAGGTTCCCAATTCTTACCTTTTACATTCTTGAATCTTGCCAAGTGATCATTTTTTGACTTATTCCCATTAAGTTCCCCGGAGTTGGTGTTCTTTATAAACATTCTTGCAACTTTCTCATTTGTATTCCTTGCAACCATGCCTCTAGTTTGCACTTGGGCTATCATTTCTATAGTAATTCTATCTATTTCCTCCTTTGAAGGTCTTCTCAGATTTACTATTTTTGAGGAAGAATTCATGTTACATGTCTTTTCATCAATGTCATCATTATTAGAAAAAACCTCCTGATGGAAAAGTGCCCCATTATGTCTTTTTAGACATACATCTTCTTCTTCATCAATATCAGAATCATCTTCATATCCTAAATATGAAGCTACCATGTTGCATCCAACATCATCATGAGTTTTTCCTGATCTAACTCCTCATTGTTATCATCTTGATATGCTGACATGGATTGTGCCACCGCACAATGCTCTGCAGAATGAGGGGACTGGCATGCTATACACCATGGTGTATCCTCTATGACATTTACAAAGGACCTTTGTAAAGGATCAGGGACAATTCTATCATTATTTCCTCTTGCAGCAGGGACAACAGGCTTGCCATCCTTCCATTGGGTGTTGTAGGGATAATTCTACAATCTATTCTGCCTACTGAAATTATTGTTGAATTGAGGCTTTTCATTGGCAGGAGCATTATTAATTCTATTAGTAGGTGCTTTTAAATCCTTTAATGCATTCAACACCTTATCCAATTTATCTTCCTCCTATCTCTTGTAGAGTTTCCAGGAGAGTAGCCATTTTGTTGGTTGTCTTTTCTTTCTACTTGTAGGTTTACACTATGATTGACAACTTAATGTCACCGACTCTATCACCACTCCAAAGTCTGCAAGGAAAAGGGCCAATTAACAAGGATCAAAGAGATCCTCCTACACTTTGAGCCTAGATGCTCAGGTGGGTGTACCTTTGATTCACTTCTTGAAAGGAATCACAAAATGTTATGCATTATACCCTTTACAAACTAATTGAAATATTTTATCATTTATATGTATGGTGGATGATGATGAACTGCTTCCAGAGAAAGGATCAGTGCCTTAACCTAGGGCATAGAGTCACCAAATAACATAAATCAATTGAAAATCCTAAATCAAATAATCCTGAACTCAGGATAAGTGCTTTGCCTATTATCCCACTCACTCCCAAACCTGATCATCGAATTCCTATCCAACCATGAACTCACTGAAATCACCTTGAAGACTTTAATCCTAACTTTGTTAGGAACTCAAAGATAATCCCACAATACTCTTTGTTTACCATATGTTAACCCACTTTGTGACATTAACATATATGAGCCCAAGATTAAAACAAGAAGACAAACATAAATCTGAGATTGGAATCCAGGTGTATTCTCATTAAAATTTGTAGAATCAATACATTACCAGAATAAAAAAATGTTAGGAAAAAGACCCAAAATCCAGGCTCTCCTTGTTCAGTCTTTACATTGATTTTCAATATACATCAACCACCCAATACAGAAAAACTTCTACAATATATACCCCTAGTCATCTTGGAATCCCAAAAATAGGATGTAACAAGCTACAGATGACTAGGGTTAGGGTTTCACCCACCAAACCAACTAGAATCAGTCACAAATTTATTACAATTGGGGGAAAACCAAGCAGCCTGGAGAAAGTAGATCCAAGAATGATCCGTAATCATGGTAATTCCCTAAGAAAGTACTGAAAATCATGGAACTACCCATATTTACCAACCTGTTCAGCCACCTGCAACATGCCTTCAAGCAACAAAATCATGGTACAAATCCCTGTAATTAATCATCAACCTCCCTGAACCACACTGTAGCAATAGGTGCCACCAGTTCCACCAAATCCAGCCACTAAAACAATTAATTTTAGTCCTTCCTGTCATATAAAACCCATCTGAAAATTCAAATTTGAAATGCAACGGTCAATTGACAAGGTTTAAAACATGACTGTCAATTCTTGTGTTTTCTCAGTAGATCAGGTGACCTAGATTCATCATTTACAACAGCCATGGGGCCCATTGAAAAGTCTATAGCCATGTCAGCAGTCCGCAACCAATAGAAAACAAGCAACTCAACAACGTGTGGTAGCAATGGACCCACCGCAAAGTATTCTTTCTGTAGACGAGATCAACGGTCATCGTTACATCGCGCACTTAACCATCATGCATCTTACCCCAGTGGTATAACGACAACCGCAAGATCTCGTAGTGCTTTAACTCCTTTGGAGAAACCGGCCCCACTGACAACCACCAAATCACAAACCTACCGACCAATGAGAAACTGCCATTTTCGCAACACTTGGCACCAGACCCATTGATAGTATCCCTGGTCAAATTTGAAATCGATGGATGGTGCATGATCTCATGGGGTAGGAATATTCCTTGAGATCATGTGCCCATCGTAGATTTAAAAACCTTCACTGCAAGCCCCACTGACAGGATCCACATCACCATCCTCGTTGAATCAAATACTGCCATGTTGCAAAGAACTAACAAGCGGGCCCATTTGAATTTTCTTCCTCGGCCACGAACAATCTGATAGGTGCCAAATCACTACCCCTTAAACCAATTAGATAACGCCATTTGTGCCATGTAGTAGTGGACCCACCTATCTTAAAGGTCGTGTCATAAAGGAAGATCAATGGCTGGCGTAAGATCTCGTAGGGTCAGAAGATTCCATGAGATCATACACCAATCGTAGATCTTCACACAGTGTCAGAGAGCCGGGCCCAGGAAATATTAAGGCCGTCGGGACTTAGGAAAAATTAAGCACTCAGGACCTAGGGAAAATTAAAGGGTTAGGTGGTAGAAACTTAGGAAAAAATAAACGGGGACCGACCTAGGATAAAAAGATATGAAAACATGAGCCCGCGGGTGATTTTATTTAGCACATGGGTTTTTAGTCTTTTTAAGTGGCCCGAAAAGGTAACGCAAAATTAGAACAAGGCCGGGGTAATTTAGGGTTTTCTATGCAACGACTAGAATTATGAATTTTTTCCCTAGGGTTTCAAGCCAGAGACATGGAAAAATACTATAGAGGCCAGACGAAAGATGGTGAAGCCATGAAAATTTTTCTAGGTGCTAACATGGTCTAGTGCAAATCAAAACACACATAAAATTTCCAACTACATTCTAGTTAGGTACTCTACTCATGTCTTCCATCTTCGATGGGGATTTAGGACAACCTAAAGAAGATAACTTCATTCTAGTTGTAAAAGGAACACTTAATGGTCTACAATCTTGTATGTTAAACCTATGCAAAATTGAATTCCCATACTTACTCTAGCTTAGCGATTTCTTTATATTTACCCCATCTCTTCTTATTTTCATCTCAAGAACATGTTTAGTTGTACCAATATATTTCATTTCAAATTAAGAAAAATGTTGAGACTTTTCTTCTAAAATCATACCTTTCCCTTTACCAATGAATAACATATCATCAACATATAATGCAATGTATTGGAAATGATCACCATTAGATTTATAATAGACACAATGATACAATTTAGAATGTTCATATCTCAATCTCAACAAATATGTATCAGATTTATGGTACCACATCCTAGGACTTGGTTTGGACCATACAAATATTTATTCAGTTTACAAACCAAATTACTTTAACCTTTCAGAACATAGTGCTTTGGATATGTCATATAAATATCCTCATCTAAATCATCATGAAGGAAATTAGTTTTCACATCGATTTTCTCAACCTCTAAATCATAAGCAATAGCAATAGAAAAAAATCTAATGGATTTCCTTTTTGCAATAAGAGAAAATATCTCACCATAATCAATACCCTCAACTTGAGAGTAGTCTTCCACAACCAACCTTATTTTATGCTTCTCAATACCTTTTTTTGAACCAAAGAAAACCCATTTGCAACCAATAGGTTTTCATATTTTAGGCAATGGTACAAAGGTCAAATGCATGATTCTTTCTCAAAGCTATCATTTCTTCATCCATGGAAATTTTCCAATATTTTTGCATCTTTCATATGTAATTCCTCCTCTACAAATTTGGGTTCATCCATGTTAGTATCCAAAGCAAAAAATCATCTCCTATCATCATGTGAATACCTTTCAAGTGGTTGCTTATGAATTTTAGACCATTAAACAAGTTGAGTGCAAGGTTCATCCTCCTCTTCTAAAGATTCAAAGCTAGATGATCTCTCCTCAAATTATAGTCTATTTAGGTTTCTCAATTCAAATTTCTTAGATGTAGAAAGAAATTGAATTACATTTTCATGTTTAGTTTTTTTAGGCTATAATATAATAAAAGGAGGCTTAGTTTCTTTAAAAATAATGCTTCTACTATATATTACCTTCTGTCCAACATGTTTCTAAAGATATTTCTTTCACTTCATAACTATACCCAATGAATTTACATTTCATAGATTTGTTCTCTAACTTTGTTCACTTCACCTTCAACACATGTGCGCATGCACCTCAAAACCAAAAACTTTAAGATATCTCAATGAAGGATTATGACCCGACCATACCTCCATAAGCATTTTATCAACACAAATTGATGTAGGAGACTTGTTAATTAGGTAGCAAGTATTGGAAACAAATTGAACAACAATATTTTTTTTTTCTAGTCTAACATCACACATACGCCTAGCCTTCTACATCAATTTTCTATTCATTCTTTTTGCAACTCTATTTTTATATGGAGAATACAAAGTTGTGTTCTATCTAGGAATGACAAAATCTTTATAGAATTTACCAAAATCATTAAATACAAATTCACCATCAATACCAATCATCAAACAATTTATTTTCTTTCCAATATGCAATTCAACCATTGCATAAATTCCTTATATCAGTTAAAAAATAAGATTTAAAATATCAATAAATTATAATGATAAATAATACATGATAGAAATATAAATGGGAAGGTAATACTGAGAAGGGGGGGTGAATCAGATATCACCTACTTTAACCTTTTATACTGATAAAACTTTATGCATGACATAAACAAAACTTGATCATTCTAAGTAACTTAACATGTTGAGTAGCATACATGAAATCACTCATAACATAGTAATTTTGGTAACCCAGAAACCCTTGAAAGGTAAAATTGGGGTGGGGATGACACCCACAAATCTTCACTACTACAGTAATAAGTTTTGCTTGTTAAGGCTTACAAAATGTGATCAATTCATGATCTACCCTATGAAAGGTCTACTTTGTTAAAAGGTAAAAGACTTATACAGTCTGTATCATCTTAAAATGGAAGCACTTCCATGTTAAGATCATTTAGCCCTCTGAGTAAGTGGTTTGGGGTCATGTTAAGCACCTTTATTGGGTCTTTGCATGTATTTGGCTTTCTCCTTGCTTTCCACTTCTTCTCTGCACTTGATTTCTTCATTCCAGGTGAAATTAGGGTTAAGGTCTTAAGGACTTTCCTGATTTTCCTTCTTCTATGGCTCTATTTTCTAGGTAGGGTTAAAACATGAGACCTCCTAGTCCTTCATTATATCATTCCAAGGATTTTCTATCTATTTTAGACACTAGGTCCTACTCAGACATCAAATTCTACATTTCTAGCACCCCTGGAACTCCTGTTGCAGAACCTGACAAAGTTAGGGTTTTGAGGTCAAAGTCGACCTTGACCCTGACTAGGTCAGGGTCGACCTCGACCTTGACCTCTTCCTACTAGAATTTCAAAGTTTCATTTCCCACTAATTTGGTTTTCAGGAAAGTTATTTCCCGCTTCCGGGTCGGCTGTTTCGGGCTCTGAAATGGTAAATCCTTTAATGGTATTTAATCAAGGTATATTTTTTAAAGGTGAGGACCTAATTGGGATTTAATTCTTCAAGGTGGCCCATCTAGAGGAGTGTTCCCTAGATCACTATAAAAGGAGGCCCTCCTCTCTCATTTTCACATCAAGTTTTCATATCTCATCTCATCTCAAGCATTCAAGCAAGTCTTCAAGCATTCAAGTGTTCAAGCATTCATCCATCAAGGAGTTCCATTGTTAGCTATTGAAGGATTCAATCTCCTTGGAGCCCCCTTGAAGATCCATCCTTCTCCATCCATTCAAGCCTTCTCATATGCAAAGATCAAATCAAGATTGGTATTGAAGATCAAAATACCATTGATTGGAGACATCCTACATCCATTGAAGCATTCCTACTTGTGGATTTGAGGATTCAAATCCTCTACAAGGACTTTAATATAAGCAAGGTGATTTGTTTCAATTACTTTGTTTATGCACCATATATTTCAATTCAATTTCAAGGTTAATTCCTAAATTGGGGTTTGACTAAGGCAAACCCCCCATACAACCAAAAACCCCAATTTTCTTGTAGGTACAGGTGTGAAACCTCAGATCTGAGAGCAAATTTGGATACCCTTTTTAGCAATCTTTCAGGATTTGCGAACAGAATCGACATCGGACTTTAAATAAATAATGTGGTCTTTAACCTTTTAAAAGGTCAAAGTTGACCTGTGTGAATTTAGAGAAAAGATTTCTGGGTTTTGTCCGCCTCGGCATTTCCAGTCCAAAATAGGTGATAGAATCTTTAGAAAGTTCATACAAAAGCCATAATTTAGCATTTTCTAGATCTGCCCTAATTCAAGGTTAGTATTTGCACTTCAATTATTTTAGATTTCAAGCTTAATCCAACTATAGGGAAGTATAGGGTTTCTCTCTCTCTTTCATATTCTTCATAGATTGATTCGATTGTGTATTAACCTCTTGGTTGATCAAATTGGATCTCTCTTTTGGGAATTTGGATTTAGGAGTGAATCTTACATTTTCCCCACACACATACACAAATAATGGTGATTCCAAATTACTATTATTCATAATCTACCTTGCTAAAGGATTTAAAACTTACAACAAAGTAAGCACTTGGTAAAGAGATTATATAAAGTCTGTTAAGACTACTCAGTTAAGAGATTTAACCTGATACACTGATTAAAATGTCTCAGTACCTGATCTTTCAGTTTGCACTTATATGTAGATTACAAATCTCCTCTTTACTGTATGTTGGTGATCTCTTCTATCTGATCTTTCTCGATTCTGTCCTTTCACTGCTTAGCTCGGTCACTCAACTCTATCTTTGTATGCTTCCCTTTTCTGAATCATACCATTCTTCTTACACCCTTCACATTCACTGTCCCTTTCTACTACATTTTAGGGTTTACATCTTGACCTTATATAATAACCAAAATATCGTAACGCTTCAAGATCTATAGTTCAGATTTATTCCTATTGCCGCTTAAGCTATACAATTTTTTGATTGGCTCTAGGTATTACATAGAGATCAATGATTACAAGATGAATTCATAATTACCTCAACAAACAAAATACAAAACATCACTATCACCAAAAATGGTTTACCTCGATCATTGTGTCATTCCAAACTTATATGTCATTCCTGGCTAACTCGGCAAATGTTATTCTTGGTACTGAGTTTTCACTGTACTCGGCATCTATTGAACTCTCTATTGCTTGATAATCATTGCATATGTAACTCGACAAAAACTATACTCGGCATAATACAAACATGTAGTGACCATGACTTTACTCGACAGTAATACTGCTTGGTAAGTATTCAATACATAACTCGGCCTTTACAAAATGACTCAGTTGCAGTGATGACCGACCATCATTGCCTAGATATATGACTAAGTGTGAAGCACTAATGGTCAACAAAACTACAGAGATCTACAATCTCCCCCTTTGACATTAGTGGCAAAAACACTTTTTCATGACATTTGTACTTACAATTACAAAAGTATGTTGTACTAGTCTAATACTCCCCCTGAGATATATATACATTCAAAATTTTGTTACCTGTCCTTAATCATGTCATGATGATTCCCCCTTGTTTTTGACACAATGAATCTCTTCATTAGTAGAGAGTTCCCAAAATTTCTCCAGAAATGGTTTATGCAGCACCATGACCATGTGTAGTGTAGTTAAAACAATGTCCATTAAACTTAGGTTTAGGATCAAACTTACCATGTTTGCTTCTACATATGTTGGCTGTATGTTCTGGCTTTCCACAGTGATGACATGTGGGCTTGGTGTTCTTTGGTTTAGCAATCTTCTGTTCTCCATTCTTTGATGATTCTCCTTCTTCAGTAGATGATGAATGTTCATTCAGTCCAAGTCCAGCTCTATCACCGGATCTTCTAGGTGATCTCAACAGTTCTTCAAAATACTTTGCAGCTTCATTGGGTTTGTTCATCCTTTCATTGATTTCTTTTTCAGTTCTCAATTCATGTTTTAGCTGATCATTTTCAGACCTTAGTTGATTGATTTCCATATCTTTCTTGCCCAATTCTTGATTAGCCAGCAGTAGTTGATTTACCATATCTAGTTGATTATTAGTCAACCTTTGCATGTCGCTTGTTCTTTCATCTAGCCTTATTGAAATTTGTCTGTTATCTTCTTCAGCCACTGCCTTACCATCTTCAGCTTTCTTTTTCTGTTCCACCACTTCACAAAGTTTGACAGATTGAATTTCCTTTTCTCTCTTTAGAGTTCTGATGTCATCATTTAGTATGGTATTTTTCTCTAGTAATTCTTTTATAGCTTTATCACTTTCTGTAGAGTTACCATTATCAAATAGTCCAGAGATGTCTTCTTCTTTGTATTGTGGCTCATTTTGTTGAATAGCAATTTCTCTTCTTTTGCTCAAAGATTTCTTCAATTCCCCTCTAGTTGCTTCCAGTTGTTGTAATGCCAGTTGTACATCAATCTTTTGATTCTCTATGATCTTCCCTAGTTTATAGGCTTCCATCTTAAGATCTTTTTCTTCAAGTGGTTAGAATTTTTTATAAGAAACCTTATAGCTCTGATACCAATTGTTGGAAATATAAATGGGAAGGTAATACTGAGAGGGGGGGGTGAATTAGATATCACCTACTTTAACCTTTTATACTAATAAAAATTTATGCATGACATAAAGAAAAATTGATCATTCTATGTAACTTAACATGTTAAGCAACATACATGAAATCACTCATAACACAATAATTTTGGTAACCTAGAAACCCTTGAAAGGTAAAACTGGGGTGGGGATGACACCAACAAATCTTCACTACTGTAGTAATAATTTTTGCCTGTTAAGGCTTACAAAATGAGATCAATTCATGATCTACCTTGTGAAAGGTCTGCTCTGTTAAAAGCTAAAAGACTTATACAATCTACCTTGCTAAAGGATTTAAAACTTACAACAAAGTAAGCACTCGGTAAAGAGATTATATAAAGTATGTTAAGACTAATCAGTTAAGAGATTTACCCTGATACACTGATTAAAATGTCTCAGTACCTGATCTTTTGGTTTGCACTTATATGCAAATTACAAATCTTCTCATTACTGTATGTTGGTGATCTCTTCTATCTGATCTTTCTCGATTCTGTCCTTTCACTGCTTAGCTCGGTCACTCAACTCTATCTTTGTATGCTTCCCTTTTTTGAATCATACCATTCTGCTTACACCCTTCACATTCGCTGTCCCTTGCTACTACATTTTAGGGTTTAGATCTTGACCTTATAGAATAACAAAAACATCTTAACGATTCAAGATCTATAGTTCAAATTTATTCCTATTGTCGCTTAAGCTATACAATTTTCTTATTGGCTCTAGGTATTACATAGGGATCAATGATTACAAGATGAATGCATAATTACCTTCGTAATTACCTCAACAAACAAAATACAAAACATCACTATCACCAAAATGGTTTACCTCGATCATTGTGCCATTCCAAACTTAGATGTCATTCCTGGCTAACTCGGAAAATGTTATTCCTGGTACTCGGTATTCACTGTACTCGACATCTGTTGAACTCTCTGTCGCTCGGTACTCATTGCATATGTAACTCGGCAAAAACTATACTCAGCATAATACAAACATGTAGTGACCATGACTTTACTCGACAGTACTACTGCTCGGTAAGTATTCAATACATAACTCGGCCTTTGAAAAATGATTCGGTCACAGTGGTGATCGACCATCATTGCCTAGATATATGACTAAGTGTGAAGCACTAATGGTCAACAAAACTATAGAGATCTACACGCCTAGCCTTCTACATCAATTTTCTATTCATTCTTTTTGCAACTCTATTTTTATATGGAGAATACAAAGTTGTGTTCTATCTAGGAATGTCACAATCTTTATAGAATTTACCAAAATCATTAAATACAAATTCACCATCAATACCAATCATCAAACAATTTATTTTCTTTCCAAAATGCCATTTAACCATTACATAAATTCCTTATATCAGTTAAAAAATAAGATTTAAAATATCAATAAATTATAATGATAAATAATACATGATACATTCTTGCAAAAAAGATAAAGTCTAAATTAAATGGTTTCATGTTATTTTGCGTAAGAATATATGGATGCATTTCATTCATTTCACATAGGGTGAACAATAAACAAAACTAACCCTATAAATGAAACAGTTGCTAGAGGTATTTCATATAGAGTAAAGATGTCAAACTTATTAAAATTCTTGTCAAAACCTCAAGGATTGTATAACATATTTTTCCTCCTAGTATTTTTTTCCATGTTTTCACAGATGATTACCATTTGTATAAGTAAATATAGATTGTATAACATATTTTTCCTCCTAGTATTTTTTTCCATGTTTTCACATATGATTACCATTTGTATAAGTAAATATACAATTTAAGATATCTAATAAACATGATTAGAATGATTTACATAAATCTGAAAATGATGAAATGAACAAAGTGTTAGTAAACAGATTCATCCTTTCTTGTTCCTTGTGACAATATGACTCTTGATGCCCAAATGATGAACAAAACTTGCTTACAACAATTGAAAAGCCATCTTCTGATGACTGGCTTTTCTCTGAATTTATAGGTACAACTCCCTACATGTATGATATTCAAAGAATAATGTTTTGATTCCTAAATCTAATGCGGGGTATGCTCTTAACCCGAGAGCAGAAGAGGCAAACCAAATTAAGTCTAACTAGAACTTAATTCAGGCAAGAAAAGCTTTCTATCTATGAACCAAGTTGCAGAACACACACATACTATGAATCCATACACTCAGTGTTTAACCAATCTACAACAATTTCTAGCAGAAATATAAATGAAATGATTAAAGACTTCTAATGAATCCTTCTTCAAACACCCCAAAGCACATCCTACTATGGTTTATTCATATCCTCATGACAAAAGAATGAAACATCTTTCCTTTTCTTCTGTAATTCGGATTTAAAGAAAGAAACATAGAAGCAACAACTTCTAACTAAATGGAACAGAAAATCATTGACATAAAACACTCTTCAATTGACTCTGCAACATCAAGTCTCTTACACCAACAATTTTGCCGACCCTTGTATTTACTTTTTCAATAGTTTATATAGAGATTACAATATACAACTTTCATGAGAATGCCAAGTGTTTCAACTTATAGTTGCCAGCTTCTATCCTTGCAAGAATTATCATTACCAACATCTCTGTTCTGTGCTTTGAAGGAAACTTTGATATAACAAAACTAATTGACACACTTAATTAAAATGCCCTATTCACCATTCATGAATATCCGATCACCCCACTACATTAGACTTCTTCTCTATTTTTATTTCATAAGAAGTCATCCTTAATAAAGATAAATGGCATTGATTGCAATCCTTTTCTTTCCTGTAATGACAATTCATCCTATTTTTATATGCACAGAGGCATCTAACATTTTATGATAAACAACTTTTTAATGCCGCTTCAATCGGATTGATAAAGTTTTGATTACCTTCAACACTGAAATCATCTTCAATTTATCTCACTGAGAAGCCCATTGATCTCTGAAAAATCCATTATTGATACCACAAATGACAGATTGTATCACTTTCAAACATTCTTTGCGGAAATCATACATAATAGGTGCGGAACCCGTAACAGTGAAGTAGCAAGTCTCTCATTTTCCACTTGTCAAATTTGAGTGCTTATGTAACTTAAAACACATGTCAAATACATTTGAAATAATAACATTTCAATCACCTTTCATTTGATATGCACTGGACATGTGTCACAATCCCACTTTGCCTCAGAGAATCTTCCATGACTTAGCGACAAAGCGATAACCATTGATTTGGTATCGTAAGCAAACTCTTTCCGGACCCACCACCACGTGTCTTCATCTCGCATGATCGCATAGCATGTTTTAAACTCTTGTGATCATGCGACCACTCAAAATGAACTAATATAATATTTAATAACTAAAACTTTACTTGCCTAGCTTACGTTGTCTCTTAACTATTTATCTTTAGTCGCAAAACCACGCGGTCATCTTCCCTAACTGCCGAATGTACTTTATTCCTTCCCCGACCTAGCGACTGTGAGAAACTTATCAGGCTCACCATTGGAAGATCAACGGCTGTCACTTATTCGCATAGACCTCCAAGATCCCTTCAGAACATGCACCCACCATCGGATGAAGAATCTTCCCCTGCCTAGCCTATGTTGTCGCATGATCGCATGACATGTTTTTAATTCATGCGATCATGTGACCATTCTATCATTGGTGCACGTGGACTGCACTGTTGGTGTATGTGGGTCCCAAAAAAACACTCTTTATTAGTATTTCCTATCATTTCATTGGCTTCTTTCACCTACCGTGTTTCCTTTTTGCTTTGTCGCATGATCGCAAGGCTGTTATTTTATTCATGCGATCATGCGACCAATCCATTTTCTGAACTTGCATGAAATCAGGACTTCATAGTTGCAAGTGATAGTTCATTGAAAAAGATGCTTTGATCATCTTCAGTCAGCGACCATCTAAAATCATACCTTGAGATCTTCCAAATTTGCAGAGTTTTAATAACCAAATGTCTTCCAAATTACACATACTGCCCCATGAAATGAATCTCTAAAATTTCAATTGCCAGACTTATGATTGCATCAATCATGTGAGAAAAAATTCCATTAGATCCCTTGTATATCCCTGGTGAACATATCTTTACAGTCAACTTTCATCTGGAAAAGATCATCAATGAGAGCATGATATCCTTGCCGGGTTGGGAAATATCACCTACACATCATGATAGTACTTTAAACCAACCCACCCAGCCTAGAGATGAGAGGGCAAGAGAAAGGGAAACCCGACAAGGATAAACTACCTATGAAAGACTTAGACCTAGACACAAATCAGACCAGACATGACTATGGCTTCAAAATATTTCACTTTTAACAACATAGTTATGGGGTGAAAAGTGAGGCAACAACTGGCTTTGACTGGGGACTTAAACATTCCCATGTTTGAGCAAGGAATCCCGAATCTCTGGTTTCGCAGACCAGAAAACAAAGAGGGTGGAAACACAACAAAAACTGAAGCAAGAACAAAAGAAAAGGAAACAAGGCAAAGTAACTAACCTAGAGAACACAAAGGAACAAAATAAACTATGTACAATACAGGGGTCACCTGTTTTCAATTTGTCACTTGGTAAAGTTTCAAATCCTGACCATTAAAGGTTAGTGGTAGTACCTCGCCATCTTGATAAGCCAGTTTGAAAGAATTGTTTCCAGATGCTTGATGAATCACGAATGGTCCTTTCCATAGGCTGTCAAACTTCTTATGCATTCCCTTTGGAGCACTGTGTTTATCCCATAGCAGCACACTATCACCTATCATGAATTTTTGTGGTCTTGCCTTCCTATCAAATGTCTCTTTCACCTGCATCTGGTGTTGGGTGATATGATCAACTATTTCTGCTCTCTCCTCTTCCAGCTTGCTCAGATAAAGAATCCTCTTTTCTAATCCATCCTTATAGATGTCATCTTCAATAACTATTCTGAGTTTGTTTGTGGCCAATTCAAAAGGTAAAGGAAGATTTTCTTCAGTTCCATAAACTAGCTCGAAAGGTGATATACCAATTGCCCTTTTCGGTGTTACCCTATCTTCCCACAACGCCTCATGAATCTTCTTATGCCAGTTCTTCTGATTATCTGAACCTAATTTCTTGACAATATTCACCAAATTTTTGTTACTGGATTCGGCCTGGCTGTTTCCCTATGGGAAATAATCTGATGAATGGCTAACAGTGATTCCATATTAAAAAAAGAAACTAGTAATCTCAACTGAAGAAAAATAGGCCACATTGTCCATTACTAATTTAAGTGGAACACCAAACCTAACCAGTATGTTTTCTTTAAGGAATTCACATACCACTTCAGAAGTTGTTTTCTTTGTTGCCTTGGCTTCCACCCACTTGGTGAAATAGTCAGTGGCGGTTATTATATACTGGTGACCAGCGCTAGATGCTGGATTGATTGGCCCAATGAAATCAAGGCCCCACTGCTGGAAAGGCTCTTCAATGATGACAGGCTTCAATGGAAGAGCAGCTAATTGAGGACATCCAGTGAACATTTTGCATTTCTCACACTTGGCTACCCAGGCATATGCATCTCTGAACATACCAGACCAATAATAACACTATCTCAATATTTTGAAGGCTGTAACTAAAGATAAAAAGTGTCCTCCACAAGCCTCGTCATGGAATGTCTTCAACAATTTTTCCTGCTACTGCTTATCCACACACCTGAGAAAAGTGCCGTCTATTTCCTTTTTGAATAGTTTGCCATCCCAAATCATAAATTTAGCTGCCCTTAACTTGAGATCTCTTTTTTGTCTTGCCGTTAGGCCCTCTGGACACTCTCCATATGTTAGAAAGTAGGCAATGTCTTCAAACCATGTATCTCAAACACCCACAGCTAGAACCAATTGTTTTTCTTTAGATTCTTCCAACTCTCCTACAGCCTTATCTTCCATAATTGCTCTACACAGAGCATTCCCCTTTACCAGCTTGGTGGGTCAAATTTCTATATCATACTCCTACGTCTTTGCTATCCATGATCCTCTGGTGTTGCACCCCACCTCTTGCTGCATCAAAACACTTTTTACTGCTACGTCTGAGACATAAACTATAGAATGCGAATGTAAGATGTAAAATCAAAAGTTCTTCAGTGCCTTGACTACCACAAATGCATGTTTTTCGATCTGTGAATACCTTAACTCATGATTTTTCAGAGGAACGCTCATAAAAGCTATTGGAGCTTGTATTCCTTCATCATTTTTCTGAATAAGTATGGATGACAAAGTATGTTCGGATGCATAGCAATAAATAATGAAATCTCTGCTATAATCTGGATGACATAATACTGGAGCATTAGCAATGGCATTTTTAATATTCTAAAAAGCCTGCTTACCTGCTTCACTCCACTTAAAATTTGAATCACCTTTCATCATATCTATGATGCATTTGGTCGTTTCAGCAAAGTTTGGTACAAAATGCCTAAGGAAATTAACTTGTCCAAAGAATGATTTAACTCCCATTTTGTTCACTAGTAGACTTAATCTTCTAATGGCTTCAACACGCTCTGGATCAATTTTGATTCCTTCATGAGAGACTATGTGGCCAAGGAGTTTTCCTTCTGTTACACAGAATACAAACTTTTTTGGATTGAGGGAAATCCCATCAACTCGACATCTCTGCAATACTTTTCTCAAATCTTCTATGTGATCCTTTCTTCTCTTCAAAAACACAGTAAGATCATCTAAGTATATCACTATGATCTGATCCTTCAAATCAGCAAACATTTTACTCATACATCTCTGAAAGGTGGCACCAGCATTGATGAGTCCAAAAGGCATCCGACGGTATGTGAACGTACCCCATGGAGTAGTAAATGCCGTCTTGTGCTGATCTTTTTCTTCCACTTCAACCTGATTATAACCAGAGAATCCATCAAGCATGGACATCATTTCAGATCCAACTACTGTCTACAACAAATAATCCATATTAGGAAGTGCAAAGTTATCCTTGAGAGATTCCTGATTCAAGTTGCGAAAATTAACATAGATTCTGATTTCTCCATTCTTCTTCTGCACTGGCACTATATTAGCTATCCATGTGGAGTGATGGATAGGATAGATAATCCGAGCCTTCAACATTTTATCCACCTCTTGAAATATGGCATCTGCAACTTTAGGATTATAATTTCTTTGCTTCTATCAGAAAGGCACTGCATCAGGCTTCAAAGGAATCTGATGTTTTATTTTTCCATCTCCATAGCTTTTCAAATCTTCATAGCTCCAAGCGAAAACATCTCTGTATTCTAGAAAGAGTAGCTTGGCAGCTTCCTTCTCCTCAGGCGAACAACATTTGCCAATGTTAATCATTTTGGGATTATCATCATCACCAATATTCACCCCTTCATACTCACAAGTATTAGGCCCTTTCCTTGCTCTTTTCTATTTCATATAGGCGTCATGCCTATTGAACAACTTTTCCAAGGATATAAAATAAGGAGGGATGATATCACCTGGTACTTGAACTTCATCAATTTGCTTTTTATTTAATCCATGGCTGGAACTTTCTTCATCATTTTCATGCTGGTGTTCATAAATAATTTTACCACTTTCTAAAAACATTTGCAAGCTCTTGTCATCTTCAAAAACTTGCCATGAATCTATATTATCTGGGACAGAAGCTCGATAGACAACTTCAATTTGATACTTCTTGTCTTTGAATTTCGGGTGAGGCAACAATAAAGATGCAGAGACTGCCAAATAATTAGCTTTGGTATTCATTTCTCTTGGTATTGCTTCTATGGAAAAGGCATCCAGACCTTCTATCTGATCCCAAACCTTATTTCTGTAATTTTTCAACCTGTGATTCTTTGCCAAATATTGTCCTCTAACCTATCTCACTATGAGCTTTGCATCACCTCGAGCTTTCAACACTTTAACTCCCTTTTCTTTTGCTACTGCTATTCCCAGTAGCAAGGCTTCATATTCGGTGGTATTATTGGTATTCCCAAACTCTAATTTGAATGCCATAGGTTCAGGTTCTCCTTGAGGAGGAATCAATACAATACCTACACCGGATCCTGACTAAGAACAACTTCCATCAAATTCAAGAATCCACAAGTCTGATAAGTCCTTTTCTTTGCTTGATTTATTTTCATTAGCATCTTCATCCTTATTCTCATTCAGAGATTCTTCAGTAAACAACATATAATTACCAAACTCTAGTTCTTGATAAAGTATTTGAGCTTTAGGATCGTCTGATTTCATGACTGTATACTTTGCCTTTTCCTCAGGCTCCAACTTGATTTTCTTATTCCCTATTGGTATGACAGCCTGAGACCAATCTAACTTTATTTCTCCTCCTAAGTCTTTACAAAAACTTCTGCTTAAGAGGAGCCCATAGCTTGCCAGAATGTCAGCCACTAGGATAGTCAACAAGAGTTTCTTTTCAGGATGAGATGCCAAAGCTACCTGCACATCCTTGATCTGGCCAGCTAAGGGAACTTGTTTGGTATCCATCGAATAACATTTCCCATGCACCTTAGTATGAGTGAGACTCAAAGCATTGGCTACGGAATAAGGCATGACATTATCTGATGCGCCTGAATCTATTATACAATTGCTCAATTTGCATCCATTAACATACAATGAAATATAAAAGGGGGGAGGTTTTTGCCTAGGAGAGGTTGCTAACATAATAGATTCTTCTTCTTTAAACAAACCAGCTGTCAACGTTTCATCCCCTTCTACCACAATAGCACTATTACTTAATTCTGAAATACTTCCTTTACACCATTCTACTAATCTTTTAAATTCTAAAGGATGCGATTTTAAATAATCGAGAAAAGAAATCTAAATTTTTGATTCTTCATAGAATTGAACAATATCAAAAGATAGTTTATCTTTACTTGTCTGAGAGCTTGACGCCTTCTGATTAGTATCAACACTGATTCTCACAGGACTAGGATCACTTTTATGGGGATTTCTGGAAGACTGGTTCTTTAATTTCTGATTCCTGGTAAGCACCATATATGAGTTTCCATCTATAGTAGCATAGCATTCACCTTTAGATTCATAATTAGATTCATACTCCACAAATAAATTCCCAGAGTCGCCAGTTGAGTATGTATCCTCTTCTACAACAGGAGCTACTATATTCAGTTCATTGGTGGTCAATAACTGCATCATACGGGCAATTTCTGGGCAATTCTCATTAGTGTGATCTGTAGTCAAATGAAACACGCACATGTTTGCCTTTTTTGGTGTGGCTTCAATCTGCAACCTAGGTTGAGGACCTATAAGTTGCAGAAATCTATTGTCCACGCTTCTTCCTGGCATATTCTAAAAATTACGCTGATTAGAACTATTGAATCCTGGTAGTTGCCTTTTCACAGCGACCAATTCATTAGACAATTTTTGAATCATTTCATCAGATGACGTAGTACTACTAGAACTTCCTTTATTTTGTAATTCTCTTTTCCATTTTCCTTCCGAGATTAAGTCATCTTCACATTCAATGGCCTTCTTTTGTGCATCCGCTAAATCTATGGGATGTGCCTTTCTCAAATCATAATTGATATCTGGAGGCATTGCACTTATGAAAAATGTTTTGAGATTGCCAACAGTAGGTCTATCTGCAACAAAGATTCTACTAACAATCTTATTAAAGGCAGCTACAAAATCCCTCATGCTCAATTGAGGTTGCTTTTTGATGGATGTCGATTGTGACAATAAAAGATGCTTATCTTCTGTTGTCTTAAAATGATCCTCAAATGCTATTCTCATCGCATTCCAATTGGTGATAGAACCATCATCCAGATGATAAAAGCAATCCGCTGCACTGTCTATTAAAGTCTCAACAAATAATCTCACAGCAACATCCTCATGTGCCACCCCTAAAATATGAGTAGCAGCAAAGAAGGCTTTAATATGTTCATCAGTGGTGACTTTCCCATCTCCTGAAAACTTAGGGAAATTTTTTCTTGATCCAGCAGGGAGTGGATGATAAGCTACTAGTGCTAATGGTCCTACTACAGCAGCCCATGAAGCAGCCATGACAGTCCTAGCACAGTATGGTGGAAAATTAACAACTGGGGGAGTAGTGGTACCGTGAAGTGTTAACACTTGACAAGTGTTTTGTGAAGTGCTTTGATTTCTAACAGGAGAAGAAGGCCTACTCTAACTTTTCCTTTCTCCTTTCTTTCTAGGAACTTCTAGGATGGGAAAACCAAGCTCTGCTAATGTATCAAATGTAGAATCTCATCCACCCTATTCTCTGGTACTCCCGAGGAATCTTATTCACTCCAGGATGATGTAGCTTACTGATCAAATGACTGTTTGTGTCCCCAGCAGAGTCGCCAAAAATTTGTTAGTAAACAGATTCATCCTTTCTTGTTCCTTGTGACAATATGACCCTTAATGCCCGAATGATGAACAAAACCTGCTTACAACAGTTGAAAAGCCATCTTTTGATGACTAGCTTTTCTCTGAATTTATAGGTACAGCTCCCTACGTGTATGATATTCAAAGAATAATTTTTTGATTCCTAAATCTAATGCGGGGTATGCTCTTAACCCGAGAGTAGAAGAGGCAAACCAAATTAAGTCTAACCAAAACTTAATTCAGGCAAGAAAAGCTTTCTACCAAGTTGCAGAACTCACACATACTATGAATCCATACACTCAGTGTTTAACCAATCTACAACAATTTCTAGTAGAAATATAAATGAAATGATTAAAGACTTTTAATGAATCCTTCTTCGAACACCCCAAAGCACATCCTACTATGGTTTATTCATATCTCATGACAAAAGAATGAAACATCTTTCCTTTTCTTCTGTAATTCGGATTTAAAGAAAGAAACATAGAAGCAACAACTTCTAACTAAATGGAATAGAAAATCATTGACATAAAACACTCTTCAATTAAATCTGCAACATCAAGTCTCTTACACCAACAATTTTTTCGACCCTTGTATTTACTTTTTCAATAGTTTATATAGAGATTACAATATACAACTTTCATGAGAATGCCAAGTGTTTCAGCTTCCAGAATTTGAGAAGAATGAAGACTAATGTTTCACCATCACAACAAGGAGGAACTGAAAAGACTTTGTCCTTTCATCTAATTTGACTTGAGAAGGTGAAATGAACAGCCTTCTATCAAATCAACATAAACCTGAAGATGTCACACGAACAGTTGCCAGCTTCTATCCTTGCATGAATTATCATTACCAACATCTCTGTTCTATGCTTTGAAGGAAACTTTGATATAACAAAACTGATTGACACACTTAATTAAAATGCCCTATTCACCATTCATGAATATCCGATCACCCCACTACATTAGACTTCTTCTCTGTTTTTATTTCATAAGAAGTCATCCTTAATAAAGATAAATGGCACTGATTGCAATCCTTTTCTTTCCCATAATGACAATTCATCCTATTTTTATATGCACAGAGGCATCTAACATTTTATGATAAACAACTTTTTAATGCCACTTCAATCGGATTGATAAAGTTTTGATTACCTTCAACACTAAAATCATCTTCAATTTATCTCACTGAGAAGCCCATCGATCTCTGAAAAATCCAGTATTGATACCACAAATGACAGATTGTATCACTTTCAAATGTTCTTTGCGGAAATCATACACAACAGGTGCAGAACCTGTAACAGTGAAGTAGCAAGTCTCCCATTTTCCGCCTGTCAAATTTGAGTGCTTATGTAACTTAAAACACATGTCAAATACATTTGAAATAATAAAATTTCAATCACCTTTCATTTGATATGCACTGGACATGTGTTGCCTTAGAGAATCTTCCATGACTTAGTGACAAAGTGGTAACCATTGATTTGGTATCACAAGCAAACTCTTTCCGGACCCACCACCACGTGTCTTCATCTCGCATGATTGCATAGCATGTTTTAAACTCTTGCGATCATGGGACCACTCAAAATGAACTGATATAATATTTAATAACTAAAACTTGACTTGCCCAGCTTATGTTGTCTCTTAACTATTTATCTTTAGTCGCGAAACCACGCGGTCATCTTCCCTAACCGTTGAATGTACTTTATTCCTTCTCCAACCTAGCGATTGTGAGAAACTTACCGGGCTCACCATTGGAAGATCAACAGCCATCACTTCTTCGCGTAGACCTCCAAGATCCCTTTAGAACATGTGCCCACCATTGGATGAAGAATCTTCCCCTGCCTAGCCTATGTTGTTGCATGATCGCATGGCATTTTTTTAATTCATGCGATCATGTGACCGCTCTATCATTGGTGCACATGGACTGCACTTTTGGCATACATGGGTCCCAGAAAACTACTCTTTATTAGTCTTTCCTCTCATTTCATTGGCTTCTTTCACCTGCCGTGTTTCCTTTTTGCTTTGTCGCATGATTGCAAGGCTGTTATTTTATTCATGCGATCATGCGACCAATCCATTTTCTGAACCCGCATGAAATCAGGACTTCATAGTTGCAAGTGATAGTTCATTGAAAAAGATGCTTTGATCATCTTCAGTCAACGACCATCTAAAATCATACCTTGAGATCTTCCAAATTTGCAGAGTTTTAATAACCAAATGTCTTCCAAATTACACATACTGCCCCATGAAATGAATCTCTGAAATTTCAATTGCCAGACTTATGATTGCATCAATCATGTGAGAAAAACTTCCATTAGATCCCTTGTATATGCCTGGTGAACATATCTTTACAGTCAACTTTCATCTGGAAAAGATCATCAATGAGAGCATGATATCCTTGCCGGGTTGGGAACTATCACCTACCCATCATGACAATACTTTAAACCAACCCACCCGGCCTAGAGATGAGAGGGCAAGAGAAAGGGAAACCCGACAAGGATAACCTACCTATGAAAGACTTAGACCTAGACACAAATCAGACCAGACATGACTATGGCTTCAAAATATTTCACTTTTAACAACATAGTTATGGGGTGAAAAGTGAGGCAACACAAAGCATGTTAAATGAAACTAGCTATTACCAAATGGTGAATGTATAGACAAACCTTCTAGTAGAAGCTTTGAGAATTAGAAGAACAAACAAGTATAAGTAATATGTTCTCAACAACAAAAGAAAATGGTCATATGGAACCTATATTTTTGTAATAATAAATATGGTTTGAACAAAAAACAATATGATCAAATAATAACATGTTTAGTATAAAACCATGTGTATAAAACATAGGTGATTGTCTTTTTGTCTCTTTCCAACTATTATTACGTATGAAATACACTTTTGTAGGATGCAATGGAACTATAGACCAATTATAGATTGCCTATGAAACAATTATCATGAATCTCTACTTTTGTACATTTATGAGTTAGACACAAAAACATTGAATGAATTACATGTACTTAATTATGTTGATGTGTATCTACAACATATTTGATTTTCAGTAGTTCAAAGGCCAAGGTATAATGAGTTTGAACTTTGGGGGACTTATTTTGTATTAAGTGGCTAGCCAAATGGATAAATATTCAAATATGTATCAAGTCTTTAAGAAGAGAATCAAAGTAACTATGATTCAACGAGAGTTCACAAAATAATGCATAGTCTATCTTTGTCCATGATCAAGACCCTATTCATGGACATTTTGAACTATTTATTAGCAAAAAAAGCCTCTCTAGAGCATAGATTCACCAAGATAAAGAATCAAGATAATTTTTTACTCAAAGAATGGTTTTGTAAAAGGTGAGTTAATAAGTACAATGTCTAACTTTTGAAAAATTATGTTGTCAATATCAAATTGTGGTGACAATCTTTTCAATAAAATTATTAGTTTGAGGAACAATGAATAGGATAGCCAATGTCTTAGAAAATGCATGGTTCGGTCCTTTTCTAATGCAATACTCTATGGAGACAAAGTAACAATGAATTGCATTGAAACATGTATCAAATGTGAGATGATCATTATTTGTGGCATTGCATGTTTGGAAGCATTTATTTCAAATATTGGCGACCCATTTGAACAAAGAAAAATCGAAAGAGTTTATTTATGTTTTGAATGGCTATCCTACATTTTTCTACTAAAGGAGAAAATTTGGTTAGCAACCAATAACATGTGTATACAAGAATAGTGCAAATGCCTAATGCCAACCAAAGTGTACAATATCACGTGTTACAAATTCAATGAAATGAATACACATTACAAGCCATGTGTAGTAGATATTATAATGGTGAATGTTGTTAATATTGAAAAATAAAAATAAATGGCATTAATTGAAGAAAAACATAAAATTAGTCTCCACAAACAATCTATTCAAAATAATGAAGATGTACATATTAACACTTGAACATGATTGACAACTTCCTTTAATAAAATCTCCCATGACTCACAAGATATTCAAAATAATAAACATTTACAGATCAATGCCTCCATATGATTGACAAATGTCTTTAATAAAATCTCCCATGGTTCACTTTGTAAAGTAAAACAAAAAACAAAAAAACACGAAAACAATATAATTTAGGACATAAGAAAATCAACAAAGAAATTGAAGATGCTACTAGAATCTTATAGCGAAAAAATACAAGACACACCAAAACATGTGTGTGTCATTTGTGCACAACTCCATTTTAAGAAAAATATAAGAAATCTTACAAAAATAATAATATGCACATATCAATTATTCTTATTGAAGAAGGAACACTTGTTTGGTAACAACATATAGAAGTTTTCTACCCACCACTTTCAAAAAAGCATAAAACCATTGTATGCAACATAAAACCAAAGTAAAACAAACAAGCCACTATGACACAACTAATCTTTCAGAAGTTGAAGAAAGGTTAGTGTCACTTTAAATTGTGTTTACACAAATTTGGTAAATAGGATACAATAGATCTTAAGTTGGACTAAATGAAACTATTATCTTATGTGCCAACATACATTAATATCATACATGTTGGTAGTTGGTGTTGTCATTGATGTCAACTCTCTACTTGTTAATAGCTTGTTGATGACAATGATATATGTTGATGATGATATGTGTTGGTGGAAATTGGTCTTATCCTTTTGTGTCTTGATACTTTGATTGATGTAAAGTTGTAGTTGTGAGAGAATGGGTTGTAATGGTGACAACCCACTGTTGATATGGCTATGAAGATGTGAAAACTTTGTTGAAGGCCATATGTACACTAGATATATTGTTGCTCTGGTATTGGTATGTCACATAATATAGATGCTTGTGCTGGTATTAGATGGTTGATAGTGCCTAATCCCTAAGTATTCTCTTTTGTAGGTTTCCACCTACTGGTGTTTATGTCTACACTGTTGTGAAATTTTTTGTTATATTAAAAAGTTTTTGTTGCAGTACTACCAAGAAGTGTTGAAATATGATTAATATGTGTGTTGATGATCAAAGTTAAAATTAAGATGAGGATTAGAGACATAACATTATCAAGATGAGGATTATAAGATTGAAATTATCAAGCTAAGGATAAGAAGCATGACATTGTTGAGATGAGGATTAGCGGTATGAAACTAGCATGAATGGATGAATGGTGTTGATGGGTAGTTGAGGTGTTTTAATCATTGAAGAATGAGTTTGCAAAGAAATGCTCTGGTAGCTGCCTGGAAGAATGTTATGCATTCATCCACATTTTATGAAATGGTTTTGTGGCTTGGAACATAAATCATATATTATATGGATGTTGCACTGCTATCCTTTTAGGTCCCTAGTGTTTTCATTTATATTTATGATGTATGTAGTGTGTTGATAGTTTGGGTGTCTGTTAGGACTAGTTCAAAAAATGCTCCACATTCATGTTTCTTGAGTTTCAGCTTGGAGGGATGGATTATAACTTGTGTGTAGTGTCTTATTCAATTTTATGGTAGATATGTTTACCGAAAGTATGTTTTTGGTGATATGCTATATGACTGTGTTTTCCTAGCTTTTTAGTTATGAAGAATTCTATGTTAGAAAGGTTATGACATCTTGGTCATTGAGGGAATATGATATAAGATTTTGGAAATGATGTTGAATGTTCAAGGAGCATCTCTATGTAATTGACATAGAAGTGTTTGAGTTATTTGGTTCTATATTGTGTCTAGAGTTTAGTTACAGGGTTTCTGTGGATATATAGCCAACAAGGTTTGTTCTCTTGCTTATGTTGTGTTATTGATTCAAAGGATGATGTGTTGAGATGATTTTTGGTGTTACCTTTCTATGTAGATGCACATTAAGTGGTAACATGTTGAAGATGTATTTTGGGTTGATAATTGTTCTACACATTTCCCTCTTCCAAATTTTGGAGGATGTGTACCAAGCATGTGTGATGTTTGATATCATCTTAGATATCATCTTAGATATTATGTTATGATATTTTAGGTCTTCTATATCTCTTAAATATGCCCTCTTTCACCATCATTATGATTTTGTGGCTAACTTCAAGGATTACCTTTTGTCCCTTATTCTTTGTTCGGGTAGTAAAAATGGAAGATCAAATTAATAATAAAGTGTGTGGAGTGTGTGTAAGATGTGGAAGATGAAAATTTGAGAAGGAAACAATGTGTGGTGGATGTTTTGGATTTTGATAGATAATATTTTCTTAATAAATTATGTCAAAAGCATCAACATTCTAAGGAGAATGTTGGAAGGAGTTTATTGAAGGCCTATTTCATTATACTTCATTTCAAGTATCCTAAGATGAGATAATGAGTGTCCTCTTCAAGTCCTCTTGTATCTTTCCCTGAAGAAGTGATCTTTAGTTTTCAATTCCTTTGTATCTTTCTCTGGGATAATGAGTCTTAGAAACAAGTCTAGTAGTGAGCCTCTTATAATACTTTTCATATATTGTGAGATATTCTCACCATGGTTTATCTCTCATCAGGGTTTCCATGTAAATCTAGTGTTCGCATATGCATTGGTGTTGATTGTATTATATTATATTTTTTGTTTATTGAAGTTAGATGTTTTGAAAATGAAGAAATAGTTGAGGTTGTTATAGACTAATTTAGCCCCCCTCTCAGTCTTCAAGTTTTTTTAAGAATTGGTATTAGAGAAAGTTTCCTATGGAGTAATCTTAACCACTTAAGGAAGGCATATGATGGAAAATGATGGATCTTACAAGTCTCCTAAGTTTATTTGTTCAAAATTTTATCTGTGTAAAGTAAGAATGGAAGAACATTTGACTTCATCAAGGTTCAATGTTTTGAGCTATTGCTAGTCCTCTTACAAATGCTACAACAATTAGAGAATATGAAAAAAATGGAAAAGGAAGAAATTCAATTATGAATGGACAAAAATATATATAACTTGTGAGGTAATTCATTGTACTACTACCAAGAGAATTTAGGATAATCTTGATAGCATATATGAAGGAAATAAGAAGGTAAAGTAGATGAAGATGCAACATGTTAAAACTAGATTTGGAACTTTGAAAGATGGCCAAAGATGAAGACTTTGAAAACTAAATGCTCTAGGTAGATGAAGTGGTAAATGACATTAGAGGTATTGGTGGAGAAATAAAGGAAGATGAGGTTGTGAAAAGGAATATCAAATCTCTTCCAAAAAGCTATAGCTCTAAGGATTCTACTATTGAGAAATAAATGACTTGGACAAATACACACTAGATCAATTGTATGGTGCTCTGGATGCATATGAAATGAAATAATTTGACAAGGATGCTCCTAAGGTAGAGGTTGCATTCAATGTTGGTAAGAGGATTGAGGAGGATATTGATTTTCTTGATGAGTTTCAAGATACTAAAGAATTTTTTTAAAGAAGATTGAAGAAAGGAATTGACACATACAAAGGCAATTTACCTTTCAAATGCTTTAATTGTGGTATAATTGGTCATTATGCTTATAGATATCCTTATAGAGAACCAAAAGATAGCAATAGAAAAGAGTAGTATAAAAGAAACCTTTATTCAAAAGTTAATAATTGTTCCTCAAAAGATGAAACTCAAAATAATTACAGTGATGAAACACTCTTTATGGCTATAAGAGTAGATGATAAAAATCATGTAGTCAAGGATTACAAGATGCTAAATCCAATGAATAATCAATGATTTTGTGGACTACTTTTCATGAAAAAGAAGAACCAAATTCTTAGAAAATTGATAGTGGATGTTCTCATCACATGACTAGTGATAAAGAGAAATTTGTAAATATCTAAAAATGGAATGAAAGCTATGTGAAATTTGGTGATGAAGGAGTTTCCATAATCTATGGAAAGGGGGCAAAAAAAATTGATCGAAAGAACAAGACAAAATTTGTTCTTTATGTCAAAGGATTGACATCTATTGAGTGTTAATGAAATGTGTACCAAAGGATATAAACTCACATTTCATGATGAAGGTTGTGAAATTAGAAAAAAAAGTTTAGGTAAACTTGTAGAAGAATGAACCAAGATTGATGGTAGTGTTTGTCAACTCAAGGAAGCTAGGGAAGGTATCTTTCTATTGGAACAATCGAGTGATTGTTGGTTGTTGTACAAGAGGATGGACCACATCAATTTTGATAACATGGTGAAGATTAGTTCTACAAATACTGTAAGATACATGTAAAGGATTTACAAGATTGAAAATACCTTATTCAAGAAATGTTAGATGGGAAAGAAGACACAAGAAAAAAATCAGAAGCAAGGAGAATTCCTCCACAAAATATTTGGACATGGTGCATACTAATCTTTGTGGACCTTCTAGGACAAAACAATTCAATAGTGAAAGATACTTTATGTAACTTATTGATGATTATTCTAGGATGACCTAGGTAACTTTATTAAGAGAGAAACTAAAATCTTTAGAGAAGTTTAAAGATTTCAAATCCTTGGTTGAGAATGAAGTACATGCTAGGATAAAATGCTTTAAGTCTCATAGAGGAGGTGAATTTAATTCAATTGAGTTTGAAATTTTTTGTGGAGATCATGGTATTAGAAGACATTTGTTTGCTCACATTAATCCTCAGCAAAATGGGGTAGTGGAAAGAAAGAATATAAAAGTTCAAGAAATAGATAGAATAATGATTAAAGGTGCATATATATCTAAAACATATTGGAATTAGTTCACAATTCTATCTACATCTTGAACATAGTGTAATTAAGGGTCAATAACACTAAGACCCCCTATGAGATTTGGTATGGAAAACATGCCACTATCACATGCTTTAGAATCTTTGGCAACAAATGATACATTAGAAGAAATGAATAAGGCTTGGGAAAATTTGATTTAAGATATGATGAAAGGATCTTTCTCTTGGTTACTCAATTAGAAGCAAGGCTTATAAATGATACAACAAGAGACTCAAAAAAATTGTTGAAAGAACAAATGTTAGGATGGATGAATAATTGAATCAAGAGGTATAGGAACTAGAAGATTGTGAAATTGAATAACCTCTTTGCATGGAGGAAGGAGAAGAAAAAATAGAAGAGATAGAGGAGAAAGCACAAATACCTGAAAAGAAATCCAAGGCTCCAATAATATATGTTCAAAGAGATCATTTAGAAAATCATATAATTGGTGATAAGAATCAAGGAGTGTTTAGTAAAATAAGATTTGCAAAGGTAATTGAGCAAGTAAATCTCCATCTTCTATTAAGGATTGAACCTAAAACCTTTGATGATTCTAGAAAAGATGAAGGTTGAAGGCAAGCAATGGAAGAAGAGTTGAATTAGATTGGGAAGAACCAAGCATGGGAGTAAGTTCCTAGACCACTAGACAAGAATGTCCTTGGAAAAAAATAGTTTTTGTAGAAAAAAAAAATGAAGAAGTGATAGGGAACAAGGCAAGAATGGTTTGAAAGGAATATTCAAAGATTGAAGGAATTGACTTTGAGAAAATCCTTACACTAGTGGCTAGATTGGAGACAATCAGGATGTTTCGTTCCTTGTTCCTTACAATAAAATCAAAGTATATCTGATGGATGCCAAAAAAAATCCTGAATGGTGATCTATAAGGGCCCATTTGGTTGCCCATTTGGTTGTTGGAATTAACGTGGGATTGGAAAATAGGAATTGGTGAATTGGTATAGGCCAATTCTAATTTTGGTCGAAAATGAGAATTCAACCAATTCTCCTCAGAATCTGGAATTAGAATTGAGGCATGGAATTGGAATTGGGAATTTAATTTTGAGAAGGGAAACTAATTCCCATTTTCCAATTCCAGGTTAATTCCAGCAACCAAATGGGCTAAGAGGAGGTATACATAGAACAACTACATGGGGATTAATTGTCAAAATATCTATACATGGTTTTCAATCTTAAAATGGATTTGTATGGTCTCAAACAATCCTCTAGGGTTAGTATGCAAGGCTAGAAAAATACTTACCCCAGCAAGGTTTCAAGAAAGGAACTGGAAATAACAATCTTTATATTAAGATTGAGGAAGGAAAATTGTTGATAGTTGTGCTATATGTTGATGACATCATCTTTGGTTGAGATGATACTAAGTGCAAGAATTTTGCATAAAAGATCCAAAAGGAATTTGAGATGTCTATGATTGGTCAGATATATTTCTTCCTTGGACTTCAAGTTTCTTAGCTAGATGATAATATCTTTGTTTCTCGGGGTAAGTATGTTACGAAAATGTTGAAGAAGTTTGGTATGGAGGATTAAAAACTAGTGAGTACTCCTATAGCTACTAGTTGTAGTTTGAGAAAATATGATGAATCTCTTCTTGTTAATGAGGCTCTCTATAGGTCTATGATTGGATGATTGTTGTATTTGACTTCTTCGAGACCCAATATAATGCATGTAGTATGTTTGGTTACAATATATCAAGCCAATCCTAAGTAGTCACATGAGAAGGTTTTTAAAAGAATATTCATATATTTGAAGGGAAGTCCAGATTATGGTTTAATGTGGTATAGAAAATATGTCAATTTCTCATTGAAGGCTTGCACTAATGTTGATTGGGCTGCTTGTGTGCATGATAGGGGAAGTAATAGTGGTAGTGCATTTTTCTTAGGAGACTGATTGGTCTCTTGGTTAGTAAAAAATAGGATTCAATATCCTTATCTACAATAGAAGATAAATACATTGTTGTAGCTTCTTCTTCAAATCAAGTTATGTGGATGAAGTAGATTTTGAAGGGCATTAAGGTGGCATATGATGATCTCATTTTGGTTGTGTGACAATACTAGTGCTATAAAAATTTCAAAGAATCCAATAATGCACTCAAGGACTAAGAAAAATTCTATCATAGATTACTTTTTTAGAGGGAATTGAAGTTAGATTGGAGTATGTTCACACCAAGGATCATATTGAAGATATCATCACACATGCACTCTCTAAGGATACTTTTGATCATCTTTGAGAGAAGATAGGGGTCATTACCCCTCCTTATAACTAGATGCATAAGATGGTGCATATTTCCAAGGGGAGAAGTTCAAGAAATATCTCTTGAATCTTCAACTAATGTGGTCTACTCAGAAAAAGTAGGTTGTCTGATTGGTTGTTTCTAACACAAGGAAAAATATGATAGAAATAGAACACATGACAAAGTCAGTGAAGATCAAGGCCCTTTGTCCTTTATGTTAAATGGGGAGAGATATTGGTGAAAGTGGGAGAAAATGTGAAAAGATTGTGGAACAAGAAGTAGATGACGATGAGTGTTTCCATCAATGATAAGGGGAGAGATTGATGGCATTTGGTAGTATTATTGTTGTCGACCCTTTGCCTACTTGATGTTGAGAGCTTGTTGTTGCAGTCCACTCCTTCGAAAGAGTAGGTTGTCTAATTAGTTTTTGTTAATAGAAGGAAATAATATGTGATGCAGGAGTATATTGGGTGTAAGGGCAATCTTGCATCTCCCAAAAATATTTTTTGATTTCTTTTAAATAAGGGCTATCTTGTGTAGAGCTGCTATTTTGGAAATTTACTATTTTTAGTAAGTTTTTTGTTTGAGCTCAGATTTTTCAATTTTCATCCCTAGAGTTTCACCTCATTCATATCATCCTACTAGTAAATTTTCATTGCAAGATCAAATCTAGTTTTGAAGATATTGAAAATTTTTGGTATTGGTAGCAGGGTACAAAAAATTTGAACTCGGTTTTGAAGGTTTTAGAGGCTCCGAAATGGGTGAAAATCTCAACTGACTAGAGCTTGCACAAATTCATTGTTGTAGAGAACTTCACACCATTTTTGAAATAGGTTATAATAGCCAATCAGGTCAACGGGTGATGAGTTATGGTCTCCGGAAATTGTGTTACCTAAAATGGAAGAAAATGAAATTCCTTCAAAATTTCTTTTTGAGTTCTGAAAGTTGTTTGGGCGTATTGTAATGTAATAAAAATGAATAATAATATATTAAGAATGGTCGGCCTCAAACTTTAGGGTTAAAATTGCCTATATAATGAATTTCCGTAAGGTTATTTAGGGAGTTTTTGGATATGTATCTAATGGCTCTGGCTTGAAAAATATTGTAATAAAAAATGCCCATGTGGTGGTGCATGTTATATTTCTGAGCATTATAATTCCATTTCATTAGAGATAATAGAAATCCCATTGCTTGTCCTTACAATTCGTTGTTATTCTCAATTCTATTGTGTGTGTGTATTTTTGTTAATAAGGGAAGTACCCTTCATCAAGTGGTATTAGAGCAGGAGTTCCTGAGTGTGTAGATAGATCGCCAACTATGAGGAAATTTGTACTAGGAATGTGATTGTGGGTTTGAGTGATAGGAGCCAAAAATGCCTCAACGAAGGAACCGTGGTGAGAGAGTTGCAGGTGTGATAGAAGAGGGTTTTAGAGCCCTTCAAAGACAAGTGAAAGAATTGCAAGAAGAGTTGTGTAGAGGAATGAATATTGTGGTTAGAGGTGAAAGAGAAGAGGAATTTGAAGAAGAAGGACACGATGTCCAAGAAGCACCAGAAGTTCCTAAGAATCCAAAGGAGGATAGGTTTTTGAGGGCCATTTCCAAGATTAGAAAGTGTTACAAGTAGTGGTTGTCGTTGCACCAAAAGATCAACCTGTTAATGCCTGATACAACCACTAGACTTATAGAAAACACATAAAGTAGTTAAGCCATGTCACAAATGCTAAGGGGAGTGCTAACCATTTTTCCAACAATCTCCCCCTCATCGTTACCTGAGGGGATTTGAACCTGTGACCAAGCTTTGATACCACTTGTTACAAGTAGTGGTTGCCTTTGCACCAAAAGATCGACTTGTTAATACCCGATACAACCACTAGACTTATAGAAGACACATGAGGTGATTAAGCCATGTCATGAATCCCGAGGGGAGCGTTGACCATTTTTCCAACAGAAAGAGACCCAAGATTTAAGTTTTCACATTTTTAGGAAATCTTAACTCAGAGGAACTGATTGACTAGATCAATGATCTAGAAGAATACTTTGAGTATGAAGATGTCAAAGATCTAGATATGGTCAAATTTGCGAAGGCCAAATTGAAGGGTCATGCAAAAATTTGATGGCAGGAGATTCAATTGGAGAGGAATAGAAGAGGAAAGGAGAAAATCACAAGATGGGATTGAATGATGGAGAAACTGAAGAGAAAATTCATTTCCATTGATTATGAGATCGATCTTCTGAAGAAAATGCAAGGGTTGAAACAAGTAGGAAGATCTGTGCAGGAGTATATAGAAGGTTTCTACCAATTCCTCATTAAAACATATCATGTCGAAGATGAGAAGGAAAAATTTTCTTGGTATCTTCATGGGTTAAGGCAAAGTATCTAGGAGGAGTTGAGTTTGGTTAGAATGACCAATATTGAAGAGGTGTACCAATTTTCCTTAAGGGTGGAAGAGAAGCTAAATAAGAATTTTGAAACAAAGCAATGTGGAATAGGTCGTGGTGGAAGATCCAATGGACGATCTTATGGAAGCTGAAATGAAAATTAGAAAAGGAATGATGAGTCAAGTAGCATTGAAAATCAAAGGGAAAATAATTTCAATCGTTCCCATGATCAAAATAATAGAGATCAGAGAGGAAGAGGAAGAGGGCAAGGACCTAGAAGAGGAGGTTTTCGTGGGACATGTTTCCATTATAGAGAAGAAGGACCGAGTCTATGAGTGTCCCCAGCGTCAAGGAAGGCCGACCAGGAGCACTGAAGGCCATGCATGAGTTGCATATGAAAATGAAGAAGTTTAGTCAGAACACTCAGATGACATTGAGAAAGGCAAAATCCTAGTTGTTAGGAGGACCCTAATAAATGAAGAGAAGGAATTCGATCAAAGGAAGAGCCTATTTCGCACTAGGTGCAAGTGTGAGGATAAGTGTTGTGAAGTAATTATTGATGGTGGAAGCACTAATAATCTAGTGTCAGAAAAAATGGTCACAAAGTTAAAGCTAAAAAGGGAAAAAAACCTCATTCGTATCAAATTTCTTGGGTGCAGGATGACAATAAGGTCTTGGTCAATGAGTAGTTCTTAGTGAAGTTTAAGATTGGAAGTTATCAAGATGAGGTACTCTGTAATATCATACCCATGGATGCATGTCATTTGTTGCTAGGAAGGCCTTGGCAGTTTGACATGTGCGCTATACATGATGGTCGTGGTAATACTTATCCTTTGACAAAGGATGGAGTCTGATACAAGCTGAAGCCATTGAAGGAAACTAGGGAAAAGGTATGTAGTAATTCTAGAATATGTTTGGTTGATGGGAGGAGTTTCTTAGAAGGTACGAGACATGAGAATATGTTTTTTTCTTTAATTTCAAAAGTTGATAAAGAGGAAGTAGAATATGTACTTACAAAAGTTGCAGACTTATTGGAGGAGTTTAAGGATATTGTATCCGATAATGTACTTGATGGATTGCCACCAGTGAGAAAGATCAGTCATTAGATGGACTTGATTCCAGGGGTGAGTTTTCCAAACAAAGTAACCCATAGTATGTCTCTGGTAGAGAGCGAGGAATGGAACATACAAGTGCAGGAGTTGTTGCAGAAGGGATTGATTGGAGAGAGTTTAAGTCCGTGTGTTGTACCAATAGTATTAGCACCAAAGAAAAATGGAGAATGGAGGATGTGTACAAATTCTTGAGCTATCAATAAGATCACTATTAAGTATAGATTTCCTTGCCAAGGATGGATGATATTATGGATTGTTTGAGTGGAGCTATGTATTTAACAAAGATAGACCTGAAGAGTGGATATCACCAAATCAAGATTAGAGAAGGATATGAATGGAAGACAACCTTCAAGACCAAGGAGGGTTTGTATTAGGGGTTAGTCACGCCTTTTAGGCTAAACAATGCACATAGCACATTCATGTGACTCATGAACAAAGTACTGAAAGAATTTATGGGTGAGTTTGTCATTATTTATTTGGATGATATTTTGATCTTTAGTAAGACATTGGAAGAACTGTAATGCATATTCATAGGATGTTTGAGAGGTTAAGGGAAGATAATTTGTTGATTAATTTGAAGAAGTGTAGTTTTGTGAAGGAGTTAGTGTATCTGGGATTTGTAGTTTTGGCAAAAGGTCTAAAAATGGACCTAGAGAAGGTGAAGACTATCCTCGAATGGCCTACTCCATGGAGTGCTACCGAGGTAAGATCTTTACATGGTTTGGCTAGCTTTTAAAGAAAGTTTATTAAAAAAATTAGTAGTATCTGTGGACCCTTGACTGAAACAATGAAATTGGATAGGAAAGAGTTTAAGTGGACAACAAGAGAAAATAAGAGTTTTGAATTGTTGAAAAGAAAAGTTACAGAACAACCCGTTTTAGCTCTTCCAAATTTTAAAAAGGTATTTCAAGTAGACTATGATGCTAGTGGTAATGCTATTGGATTTGTTTTGAGTCAGGAAGGTAAACCCATTGCTTATTTCAGTGAGAAGTTGAATGATGTCAAGCGAAAATATTTTGTTTATGATCAGGAGTTCTATGCTATAGTTTAGGCATTGAGGAAGTGGAGACATTATCTTTTTCCAAAAGAGTTTATTTTATTTACTGATCATCAAGCTTTGCAATATTTGAATGCTCAAGGGAAGCTGAATCAAAGACATTTGAAATGGGTTGATTTTTTGTAGAGTTACACTTTTGTTTTGAAACACAAGAGCGAGAAGTCTAATAGGGTTGCAGATGCCCTTAGTAGGAGATAAATTTTGTTGATAGAGATGCAAATTGAGGTTGTTGGGTTCAAGGAACTCAAGAGTTGATACCCTGAGGATCTTGATTTTGGCGAAGCTTGGAAATCTTGTACAAAACCTGTTACTTTAGATAGAACCAAATGGTTAGACTTCATAATCTAGGATGGTATGTTACTCAGAGGTAGTCAGTTGTGCATTCCAAGGAGTTTCACGAGGGAGAATCTAATCAAAGAAAAGTATAGTGGAGGACTGGATGGACATTTTGGTCAAGATAAAACCATTTCTTTGGTTAGTGAAAATTATTATTGGCCACAATTGCAACAAGATGTTAAGAAATTTGTACAAGGTTGTAGGGTATGTCAGATGGAGAAAGGAGCCAAGAAAAATATAGGGTTATATCAGCCATTACCTGTACCAGATAAGCCATGGGAGGATATTAGTATGGAATTTTTTCTTGGCCTACCGAGAACTCAGAGAGGGCATGATTCCATTTTTTAGTGGTGGACATGTTTTCAAAGATGGCACATTTCATTCCTTGCAAGAAGACTAATGTTGTTGTTCATGTAGAAGAATTATTTCTTAGGGAGGTAGTGAGGCTACATGATCTACCAAAGAGCATAGTTTCAGATTAAGACACAAAGTTTGTTGGGTATTTTAGAGAACCTTGTATAAAAAGTTGAAGACAGATTTGAAGTTCAGCTCAACACACCATCCACAGAATGATGCACAGACATAAGTGGTGAATAGGAGTTTGGGGAATCTGTTGAGGTGCTTGGTTGAAGATAAACCAAAGGGATGGGATTTGATTTTACCACAAGCAAAATTTGCATATAATAATTAACTCAATAGGAGCACTGGTAAATCACCATTTTAGATAGTATATGGAAGTATTCCAAAAAATGCATTAGAATTAAGAAAGTTGGACAAAGGAGAGACAAGTAGCGTTGGAGCTGAAGATTTTGCAGAACACGTGAAGAATTTGCATGAGGAGGTAAGGAAGAATATTAATAAAATGAATACACAGTACAAGGATAAGGTAGATAAGAAAAGAAGGCATAAGGAATTGCAGGTGGGGGATGAAGTCATGGTTCATTTGAGAAAGTAGAGATTTCCAGTAGGATCATACAATAAGTTCAAGATGAAGAATTTTGGACCATGCAAAATACTAAAGACACATGACTCACATAATGATTATGAAGTAGAGTTTCCCAGTGAACTCAATATTTTACTAGTATTTAACATTTCAGATATAACAAAATATCATGAAGGAGGTGTTGAGGATCATGTCACAGAAGCACGGTGGAATATTCCAACAACTAATTTAGCTATAAAGGAGATTGAAGACATCTTGGATAGTCATGTTAGAAGAAGCACAAGGAACATGACATATGAAGAATATTTGGTCAAATGGAAAGGATAACCTATGGAAGATTCATCATGGCTATCAAGGGAGGAGGTTAACCGTCTTGGTTTTCCTTTGAACACTTGAGATGTGACAAGGTCAGTTCTCAAATTACCCTAGGTGTTTGATGCAGGAGCATACCTGGGTGTAAGGGAAATCTTGCAACACCCAAAATTATTTTCTGGCTTCTTTTCAATAAGGGCTATCTTGTGCAGAGTTGCTATTTTGGGAATTTACTATTTTTAGTAATTTTTTCTTTTGAGATCAGTGTTCTATTTTCTTCCATGGAGGCTCACTTTGGTCATATCAACTTGCCAGTAAAGTTTCATTGCAAGATCAAGTCTAGTTTGAAGATATCAAAAATTTTCGGTATTGGCAACATGGTACATAAACTTTGAACTTAGTTTTGAAGGCTTTAGAGGCTTCGAAATGGGTTGAAACCTCAACTAATTTGAGCTTACATGAGCCAAGCACTATAGACCACTTTGCACCATTTCCAAAATGGGGTTATAATAGCCAATCGGGTCAATAGGCAATGAGTTATGGTCTCCGAAAGTTGCGCTACCTAAAATGGAAGAAAATGAAACTCCTTCAAAATTTCTTTTTGAGTTCTGAAAGTTTTCTGGGCCTATTCTAATGTAATAAAAATGAATAATAATATCTTAGGAATGGTTGGTCTCAAACTTTAGGGTTCAAATTTATAGAACCTTCATGGGCGATTAAAATTGCCTATAAAGTGAAGGCCTGTAGGGTTATCTAGGGAGTGTTTGGAGATGTATCTGGTGGCTCTGGCTTACAAAATATTGTAATGAAAAATGCCCATGTGGTTGTGCATGTTATATTTCTGAACATTGTAATTCCAATTCATTGGAGATAATAGAAAGCCCATTGCTTGTTCTTATAATTTGTTGTTATTCTCAATTTTGTTGTGTGTGTTTGTGTTAATAAGGGGAGTTCCCTTCATCAATATGATAGAAAGAGCATACATGACAGAGTTAGTGAAGATCAAGGTCCTTTTTCCTTAATGTCAAATGGGAAGAGATGTTGGTGAAAAGGGGAGAAAAGTTGAAAAGCTTGTGGAACAAGAAGTAGATGATGATGAGTGTTGTCATCAATGAAAAGGGGAAAGATTGATGGTAGTTGGTAGTGTCATTAATGTCAACCCTCTACATGCTTGATGTTGAAAGCTTGTTGCTGACAATGATATGTCTTGATGATGATATGCATTGGTGGCACTTGGTGTTGTCCTTTTGTGTCAACCCTCTTCTTGATGTAACATTGTATTTGTGAGACTATGTGTTGTAATTGTGATGACCTTCTATTGATATGTTTGTGAAGATGTGGAAAGTTTGTTAAAGACTAGATGTACATCAAATGGGTTGTCGCTCCAATATTGGTATGTTGCAAAAGACAAAGCCTTGTTTTGGTGTTAGATGGTTGATAGTTCTTGATGTTGAGCATTCTCTTTTGTGGATGTCCACCTATTGGGTGTTGATGTCTACACCATTGTATTAAAATTGACGTTGCATTAAGGTGTTTTTGTTGTGGTATTGGCCAAAGTTTTGTAGTAGGAATAATGCGTTGATGATTAGAGTTGAAATTAAGATGAGGACTAGAAGCATAACATTATCAACATGAAAATTAGAAGCATAACATTATCAAGATAAGGATTAGAAGCATGACATCGTTGAGATGAGGATTAGAAACGTGACATTGTCAAGATGAGGATTAAAAGCATGACACTAGCATATATGGCATAATGATGGTGATTGGAAATAGAAGTGTTTTGATCATTGAAGAATGTGTTTGTAGAGAACTGTTCTAGTAGCTACCTGGAAGAATTCTCCGCATTTGATGATCCAAATTTGTGGTTTGGAACATAGATTGTATTTTTTGCAGATGTTGCACTGCTATATTTTTAGGTCCTTTTTGTTGCCACTCATATTCCTGATGTTTGTCATGTGTTGGTAGTTTGGGTGTCTATTAGGACCGGTCTAGAAAATTCTCCACATTTCTCCAAATAGATGTTTCTTGGGGTGTAGCTTGGAATGATGGCTTATAACTTGTGTGCAGTGTCTTACTTCAATTTTTTGATAGAGTGTGCCACAAGTATGTTTTTGGTGATATGCTTCATGACTATGTTTTCCTATCTTTTTTATAAAGAATTGTGTGTTAGAATAGTTGTGGCAGCTTGATCTTTAAGAAAATATATGTTCTTTGGGAATGATGTTGGATGTAAAAGAAAGATCTCCGTGTGATTCACCTAGTAGTAATTGAGTTCTTGGTGTTGCATCGTGTCTAGAGTTTGTTACAAGGTTGTATCTAGCTATCTAGATGATAGGGTTTGTTCTCTTTATTATGTCATGTTCTTGATTACAATGGTTTTTGTGTTGAGTTGGTTTTGGGTCTCACCTTGTCATTTGGAGATCCACATTAAGTGGTTTCATGTTGAAGATGTGTTTTGGTTTGACTGATTGTTGTACACATTACCTTGTTCTTAACTTTGGAGGATAGGTGCTAAATGTGTGTGATGTTTGGGATTAATGTGGACATAATGTAATTATTTTTTGGCTCTCTCTATCTCTTGAATAGGATCGCTTTCAACACAATTATGTTTTGGTGGCTGAATTTTAGGATTACCCCTTGTCCCTTGTTATGGCATACCTAATTATTATTAGGCATTGATCTAGATGGGATAAATCGAAGATCAAATTAGTTGCAAAGTGTGTGGAGTGTGTGAGAGAGATGTGGAAGATGCAAATTTGAGGAAGCAATAGTGTGTGATAGAAGTTGTTGAGCTATATTGATAATGTTTTCTTAAGACATGATGTCAAGAGAATCTACATTCTAAGGAGAATGTTGGAAGTATTTTATCCAATGCCTATTTCATTATCCTTTATTTTATGTATCTTGAGTTGAGACTGCGAGTCTCCTCTCCAAATTCTCTTGTATCTTGCTCTAAAGAAGCAATCTTTAAAGTAAGTACTTTGTATCTTGGCCTAAGGAAACGATTCTTTGCAACAAGTGCGGTAGTGAGCCTCTTGTAATACTTTTCATATATTGTGGGATATTTGCACCATGGTTTTTCCATGTAAATTTGGCATTCTCTTGTGTGTTGGTGTTGATTTTCTTATCTTTCATTTTTATTTATTTAAGTTGCATGTTTTGGAGGTAAAGAAAGAGTTTGAGAATGCTATAGATTGATTCACCCACACCCCTCCCCCTACTCGGTCTCTAGATGTGCAAAAATAACAAAAAATTTACATGATCATTGAATCGAAACTAGATGATATGCATGCCAGTAATGTATACATATGCTTTGAATCTTCCATCCAATCCATTGACAATACCATCTTGTATATCATAGTTTCCACCATAGATCTCAACACAAATGTCTTCTTTTAACATTATTTGATTTTCCAAATTCACACTATGTGTGTGCTATTGTTCTATATCAACAAAACTATCATGTTCATCAATTGCATTCATTGAAATTAGTTATCCAAGTAGAGGAAATATATTTTGGTTGTGTGCATTGACATCTTTTTTTTTGTAAAAAGAAAAAAGAGAATGTTGGGCATATAGGCAGAGAGCATAAGCATTTGGTATTCAAGTATGTTATGTCATTATCCTCTGAGAATCTTTACGTGTTTTTTTTAAGGATATCAATAAAGATTTGACCTTTTTGCCTCATTGTTCTTTGTAAATTATAGCATTTGATGTTTTCTTGTAAAAAATCATATGATATTAGCTCATAATCCATTGCTAGAGTTTGAAACATTGGAAAATCATGTATATGTTCTACTTGGTAGAAGTCACCACAAAATGAAGTCTAGGCCACCAAAATGTTTAGTAGGTGTTAGCATTATTTCATGTAGTCTTTTATCTACTCAACATAGCAATCTTGCTCCAACTAGCAAGATCTCATTTGTGATAATAATTCACAACTGATGATATTCTTTTGTTGATGCACATAATCTTTTTGTGCTAAAGGGAACAAATGGAGATCTCTAAATGGTATGAGAAGTGCAAAGTGCAATGTTTTGCCTCCTATAGTATAAGCATTTTTTCATGTGTATGCAAGTAACAAGCCCTTTATCTTGTTTGGTTCACTATCAATTAAGTAATTGTATAAACAAAGAAGTCCCTGTTATATTGCTTTTGCAATTAAGGTTTTCCTTGTGCCAACACCTCCTGAAAAAATCCAATAGCTCAAGATTTTTCTATTGTGTTTTCATTAGTATGTCCTTTACTATGGCTTGTTGCTCTTTGTTCAACATTTTGTGAACATTGTAATATTTTGTGTTGTCAAGAAAGTGTGGATGTGTAGCTATCTGAAATAGCTTTGGGTACACATTATCTCTAACTATCTCTAAATCTGGTTGCAAGTTGTATTCTTCATTGTCTTTGCTATTTAGATTTTCCATATAGTTTTCATCTTCAATGTTGGCATCATTAATAACATCGTCCGTATCACTCCACAATTCATTTACATTGTATGTATGCTACACACATACAAACAAACAAATACATTTTTATTATTGATTTATTTTAGAGTAAAGATGTTTTAATATTGTTATTTAAATTTTTTAGTAGATGGTTGTTTTACTTCATTTAGTACTTTTAAAAAAAATCACGAACACTCATTTTTTTAATATCATCTTTGAAATAGTGTATTGTGATGAAATTAGATTTTTCGTTACAGAAATAAATGACTTATACTCCTTAACAAATAATAAATTTTACTATGATCTCTTATACAATAGTGAATCCTAGTTAATGTAAACATTATCTAGAACCATGAAAATTAAACTATTAGGAAAACAAATAATTACTATATATATATATATATATATATGTGTGTGTGTTTGTTTTTTCTATTTGTATGTTGGTAGGGGTGTAACAATTTAGCTTTCCACGTCACTTGTGTTACACACTCAAATCAAAAGATCACAACATTAAATGAGATAAAATCAAATATGAATCTAAATCTATAATTTTATACATTGGATTGAGGCAAATTATTCAATTTTTTTGAAACATAAGCTAGCCTTTAAACACACTTATATTCATACCCCTAATATTTAACAATCAAAATTCTTAAACAATCTTTAGGAATCAAAATTTACAACTCTAGTTTAAGTCACTCATATGAGTATATAGTTTAGATCAAATATAGTTCCAAAGTTAGAAAAGATCTTGATTTTTCCTTTAGACATTATGTATTGTGAATTTCAAAGTTCCATGATACACAATTCTCAAGCATTCATATCAAACTACTCTAAGATAAAGGTGTTGAACTTTAAATTGTTATATAAATTATATGTTAGAATATAAAGTATTAGAAAATATATTGAAGGGGATCAAAGATTCTTTATTCTAGCTTGATTTCAACTTTCAAGTTACAAGTTGGACTTCACCATTTTATAAAGAAAAATTATTACCATCCACACTCATTTTGACATATTAAATTCCATGTCAATTAGGGGAAGTAGAATCATTACCATCTTATTAAATTTTCCAATGATGCATTCTTGTTCTACATTGAAAGAGTATTATGTGATGTTCACATACGCATTCACAATGTCAACATCAAATATCCAAGATGACCTTAGAGTCTTAACAGTTGTGAAATCTCTAGACCTTCTCAAACCTAAGTACTACAACCAAGGTACCTTCCTTATGTTTTTATTCTACATGCAAGATATATGGAGATTTTAGCAAGCACAATAGATCTAGAAGGGACCATTATCATTTATAATCATATCCTATCAAATGATCCCCCTTTGTTTAATAGGCAAATTAGTATGGTTCTGAATTCTCATATTCAAGTGTAGAGTTTCATATCTAGACACTTAGCCTAAGCATTGTGAGATTAAAGTTGAGGCATCAGGCACACATGGAATAGGATGGAATCAATCCCCAAATGCTCTCCCTATTAGATGTCAAGGAAACGTTGTAGACCAAAATCTCTAACATGAACTTAAAACAATTTTAGTTAAGATTTGTGTAGCTTATGTAGTTCGTTCATTTTGCGATTTCCAACGTGTGCTTGGTAGACACTTCCACATATTTGTGACACCAACAATTCTTATGACCTTAACGGTGACCTATCCCTTAGCCTACAATTTTGTTGATTTTCTCAATAATTTTTTCATGCATAAGGCCTTATAGATCCTATGATTAAAAGAATTTCTTCCATATTAACCACTTTTGTTATGTAATTTAAGAGATTATTTTTGTTTTTAATGACAATGGAGTTGCTTCTATTTAAATGTTCCATACTATTATAATGCAAACATAAAATATTCTTTAATAATTTTAGATACACCTAGGACATTATACTATTATTGATAGTTACAAACTAATATAATATTTAAAATTAGAAGGCACTTCATAACACATCGTTTGTTGTGGACAATGGATACATTCATAATAACGACTTATAATGACATAGAAATGCAGTTTATTTATAGTCATAACATTGTAAAATGCATTTGCATGAGATAAAAGATTAATGTTCATCTCAACATTTTTGAAGTAACTAAATAAAAATGGTTAGCCACATTACCTTTGAATCTTTGACTAATATGAGAATCCCATATTATAAAACTTTGACATGAAGCAAATACAAAAATTCAAGATTTGCAATGTAGTTGTGATTGAGGAATCTAAACAAACCTTAGATGTACATATGGAATTTAGACTTCACTAGCATTTGCTAGAAATGTATTTCATACATAATTATTCAATTCCTATCTTATCAAATTGAATTTTATCTTTAATGTCATTTGTTAAGTTTTCCATGTGTGAATAAGGTAGTCAGTTTGACTATATTATAAATATAATTAAAACGTTCTTCTTAATTCTATGAATACCTTCCATTATGATTTTTTGAGATTCATATAATCCTTTCAAGTTCCTCTTACTATAAACCAACATCACTCCAAACATTTATGAAATGCCCTAGCTCTCTCCTTATCAACTTGAAAACCTTGTCTAATATAATTCATCATGCACAACTTTATAATAGCACGAAATTCTAATTATAGTAAATTTCATGCTCTAACATCAAACCTCATTATATAATTATTTCAAGTAACATGCATATATGCTAATTACAACATTAACATAACTATAAAGTTTTTACTTCTTCATTTATAAAATATAAAATTTTATTTCTAATTATAATCAAATTAAACTTTAAAAAATCATGAATTCACGAATCTATTAACAATCTTCCTTTAAAAATGGGACGTGAAGCAACCTTACTATAAAATTAGATACCCATTCCGATGTTCGTAGCATCACCCTGACACATGCAAGAGGAAATACAATTAATCCAAGCCAAAGGAAAAAAACTATATAAAATGAAAAGAGTAAATTGTGAATCCTCTTCTTCCATTATCTATTGGTCTAACATGTTAATACAATTAAGATTACTCAAAGAAAAAAACTATACAAAATAAAAAGAGTAAATTGTGAATCCTCATTTCCCATTATCGGCTGGTCTAACATCTTAATACAATTAATCCAAATCAAAGAAAAAAACTATACAAAATGAAAAGAGTAAATTGTGAATCCTCTTCTCCAATTATCAGCTGGTCTAACATCTTAAAACAATTAATCCAAGCCAAAGAAAAAAACTAATACAAAATGAAAAGAGTAAATTGTGAATCCACTTCTCCAATTATCAGCTCGTCTAACATCTTAAAACAATTAATCCAACCCAAAGATAAAAACTAATACAAAATGAAAAGAATAAATTGTGAATCCACTTCTCCTATTACCTGCCAATCTATCATCTTTCCATTTACTTGAAGTGTTTATTGCCTTCTGCTTTTTCACATTCTCTACCTCCTCAGCTTTCATTTCATATATGTGCAGATTTCCTGAAAAATAATTATGAGATATTTGACAATTACCCAAAAAAATGTGTAAAAGCAATGATATGAATTACAATCTATGCATCTAATCTTAGAAAGGTAGTTGTAACAGCTGGATCCAAAATTTAAAAAAAAACATTTTTTGAAACTGAAAATAAAACCTCGTCCCTTCATTTTTGCTGCAGGTTTGACACGGTGCACAGTTATAGTGTAAGCCTAATTTTCAGATTACTCCATTTAGCATCAGTAGTAATCTCCACAAGAACGTTCTCACCATTTAAAATGATGGAAACAGTTCTCATCTTTCACAACAATTTCTCTTGCAGTGTGGCAATCAGCACATGCTCGAAGGTGCTTGAGAATTCTAATAGTTGATCTGAGAGGCTTGGTTAACAAACCAAATGCAATTGCCAACTTTTCACTGTAGTAGCAAAGAAATAGTTCTTTTTCCTTCCATTAAGTAAATTTCTTGAATCTGGAAAATAGCTTGTTTCTCCTATTTCACATATATGGATGTGATCTATGTCTTAATGCAATCTGTGTCTTACACAAAAAGTATGTACCATTTTATGGACTTCAATCCAACTACATCCGGGGATCTTTTTAATTCCTCTATCTTTCATCAATCTCCTTACCATTTGAACCTCACCCCATCCGCCTACTTCTGCATATATGTTTGAGAGAAGAACATAAGTGGCAGCATTTTTAGGATCCAAATCCAAAAGCAAAGTCGCTGAAAATACTCCTAAGCCTATATTCATATGTGATCTACAGCCACCAAGAAAAGACATCCACACAACCACCACAGGTTTAACTGGTATCTTGATGATAAAGTTTAATGCATCCTCAAGATAGCCAGCACGAGCAAGAAGATCAACCATGCATACATAATGATCAATTGTAGGTGTAATGCAATACAGGTTACTCATGTGATTGAAATATGTAGAGCCCTCATTGACTAAACCTGCATGGCTACATGCACAGAGAACACAAGCAAAGCTTACAGTATCAGGAGATGTTCCAGAATGCTTCATTAATTCAAAAAAATTGAAAGCATCCTTGCAAAATCCATTTTGTGCATATCCTGAAATCATTGCATTCCATGAGATGACATCTCTTTGAGGCATTCTGTCAAACAATTCATGTGCCTTGTCTATGCTTGCACATTTTGCATACATGTCAATCAGAGCATTTGCAACTATAATATCTGAAAAAAATCCCCCTTCCATTATGCTTTGATGGATGTCCATACCCTGTTCCAAAGCTCCCATTTTGGCGCAGGCAGGGAGGATGCTGGCAAAGGTTATGGAACTTGGCATTACACCTGCCAATTGCATTTGCTTGAATGATTCTAAAGCTTTTTCAACAAATCCATTCTGTGTATATCCTGCAATCATTGCATTCCATGAGATGACATCTCTTTCAGACATTGTGTCAAATAGTTCACATGCCTTATCTATGCTTCCACATTTTGCATACATGTCTATTAGAGCATTTACAACTGTTGTATCTGACAGAAATCCCCATTCCATTATACTTTGATGGATGTCCATACCCTGTTCCAAAGCTCCCATTTTGGCACAGGCAGGGAGGATGCTGGCAAAGGTTGTGGAATTTAGCTTTACACCTGCCATTTGCATTTGCTTGAAAATTTCTAAAGCCTTTTCAAAAATTCCATTTTGTACATAGCCCGCAATCATGGCATTCCATGATACCACATGTCTTTGATGCATTTTGTCAAAGAGTTCACGTGCCTTGTCTATAGTTCCACATTTTGCATACATGTCTACCAGGGCAGTTGCAACTACAACATCTGACAAAATTTCTTTATCTTTTATGCTTTGATGGATGTCCACACCCTGTTCCAAAACTCCCATTTTGGCACAGGCAGGGAGGATGCTGGCAAGGGTTGTGGAATTCGGCTTTACATCCACCAATTGCATTTGTTTGAAAGTTTCTAAAGCCTTTTCAAGGAATCCATTTTGTGCATATCCTGCAATCATTGCAGTCCATGAAACCACATTTCGTTGAGGCATTCTATTAAACAACTCATGCGCCTTGTCTATTCTTCCACATTTGGCATACATGTCTACCAAAGCATTTCGAACCATAATGTCTGACAGAAAACCTCCTTCCATTATCCTTTGATGGATGTCCATACCCTGTTCCAAAGCTCCCATTTTAGCAAAGGCAGACAGAATGCTGACAAAGGTTGTGGAATTAGGTTTTACGCCTGCCAATTGCATTTGCTTGAAAGTTTCTACAGCCCTTTCAACAAATCCATTTTTAGCGTATCCTGCAATCATTGCAGTCCATGAGACCACGTTTCTCTGAGTCATTCTCTCAAACACTTCCCGTGCCTTGTCTATGCTTTTACATTTTGCATACATGTCTAATAGAGCATTTCCAACTATAATATCTGATGGAAATCCCCCTTGTATTATGCTTTGATGGATATCCATACCCTGTTCCAAAGCTCCTATTTTGGCACAAGCAGGGAGGATGCTGGCAAAGGTTACGGAACTCGGATATATTCCTGCCAATTGCATTTGTTTGAAAGTATCTAAAGCCTTTTCAACAAATCCATTTTGTGCATATCCTACAATCATGGCATTCCATGAAACCACATCTCTTCGAGGCATTCTGTCAAACAGTTCACGTGCCTTGTCTATCTTTCCACATTTTGCATACATGTCTACCAGAGCACTTGCAACCACAACATTTGATGAAATTCCTCTATCCTTCACCATTTGATGGATGTACATACCCTGTTCCAGAGCTCCCATTTTAGCACAGGCAGAGAACATGCTGGCAAAGGTTGTGAAGTCAGGCTTTACACCTGCCAATTGCATTTGTTCGAAAGTTTCTAAAGCCTTTTCAACGGATCCTATTTGTGCATATCCTGCAATCATTACATACCATGAGATGACATTTCTCTGAGGCATTTGGTCAAACAGTTCCTGTGCCTTGTCTATGTTCCCACATTTTGCATACATGTCTACCAAGGCAGTTGCAACTACCACATTTGACAACAGTCCTCTATCCTTTATGCTTTCATGGATGTCCATACCCTGTTCCAATGCACTCATTTTGGCACAGGCTGGAAGTACGCTGGCAAATGTGAACTGATCTGGTTGGAAACCTGTTCGTTGCATTTGGTGAAACAGAGTGACTGCCTCCTGAGGATACCCATGTCTTCCGTATGCTGATATAATTGTATTCCATGAAACCTTGTCTCGTTCTTTCATGTGGTCAAACACCTTACGAGAATCCATCAAACTTCCGCAGTTGGCATACATGTAAATAAGCTTATTATGAAAAGTTGTGTGTGTGGCAAATGCAGATCCCCTGTAAGCGATGAAAGAGTGGACTTCTTTCCCTTGTAAAAGTGCGTTCTTGAGAATGCAGGGTTGCAATAATTGAAGATATGTAGAAGAGTCTTCAGGGGGGTTATGAGTAGTAAGCAGAATGTGCAGCGCCTCCTTCAACCGGCCCTCCCTACACAACGCTCTAAGTTTGAAATGAGTAGTTAATGGCAATGGCATTTTATGATTGTAATTGAAGCGTGTTATTCGCCATACTCAAGCATTGCCTACCACGGAGACATTGTCAGTGGTAAACCTGTGAGCATTTTCACATGATAGGAGACAATCAAGTTTACTGTTTACCTTCTACAGTTTGCAATCTTTCTTGTTTTATTGATTCAACATTTGGAGTAACACTGGTTGAATGTAACAGAGTTGTTGCAGGACAACTCTACTGGTGAGATGATGGGTTACCCGACTTCAGTGGTACGATAAAGAGTATAGTAAAGGCTTTAAATATGGGTGTTTCCGAATCTGTTTTTATTGAACATTTTTCTTAAGTTTATCTTAATAATCTTTGTTAGATTCCTTAAATTCATACACTTCCACTCACTTTTGAAATCTCCTCCTCTTTTCTCCATTCTCATTAACTTTTCATGAATTTATCCCCTTAACTTGATTTTCTCTGTCTTCCTTTTTAGGGTTTAGTTTTATCTTTATCTTTTTTTTTTCACCTTAAATCTGAGATTTGTGTGTCTTAGCTTTCCTCCTTCTCTTCTTTTTTTGTGTCATCCTTTTTTTAAGATTTGTGTCTTAAATACACCTTGAATAGACCTAGTAGTGGGAAGCTTATGTCCTTGAAAGAGAGGTCATAAGTTCAAATCTTAGAGGGCAAGGTATGTACACCTCGACTATAGTACACTTGGGTGCCTACATTGCTAGGTAGTCCCATATTAGTATTAATATAAACCATTTATAGACCTATATTCAAATCATCGAATATCTTGGATTAAAAAAATATTTCTTTCTGTCCTCTCTCATTTGTTGTGTTCATCTACCTTTGTCTTTCCTTTTTTAACCTTCTCTTCCTCTTCTTAGATATTATTTTTATTTCGATTTCGAAGGCTATTTATACCTTGTTCTCATCTAACCATTCCACTAATTTCCTTTCTGTAATACCCCAAAAATGGGCTATAAGTTCATTAATCTCCTACATCGACAAATCGAACAAAATCGACATCGAAGTCCTAACCTAAGGCACATCTAAACATCATCAAATCATAATTGATTATCTTAAATTTTGCATCAGGAAATATTCCTAGTAATATTCTTAATTATCTTTAATTTTATAATTATTTGGCAATAAATCACATTTATCCTAAAGTTTAATTAATTAAATATTTTCATATTTAATTAATTAGATTTAATATTTGCCACTTAATTGTGTAATTAAATTTAATTCTATCTATTATTAATTGTATTATTTAATTTTGACAATAAATCTAATATCATATGAATAATTGATTAAATTTTTATTTAATTAATTAAAGCAAGTTGTCATTATTTAATAATATAGTTTTTAATAAAAGTTTGATTAAATAATTGATTAACTCATAAATCAATTGTTTTATTTTTAAAAGCAGTTAAGTTGGAAATAAATCACTTTATTATTAAATTAATTCATAAATAAAACATGCACAATCATAAAAGCAGACAACTATCAATTATCAATTAAAGCTAAACTCTATTTTGAGTTAAAACATAGCTTTTGCATGTTTTTGTGAGTTAATTATCCTTTATTTAAAAATAACTCAAAAATCAACCTGAGTTATTTGAGTGATTTATGGCTTTTTTTCATGCACCTCCAAAGCCTTGGATTTCTATAAAAACAATGCTCAGCTCTTCATAATTCATCTCTCAATCATCTCTCAAATTTGCATCCACAGAATCCACATATTTTGCACAATCACGCTGGAGAATTGGAATTGAAGAATCAAAGCTCTTGCGAATCGACATCTTTGTGAGATCAATCTTATTTTTGCATTCATATTGCATATCATTGTTAGATTAGCATTGCATATCAATTTTCAATAGCATTCATAGCATATCAATTTCATCTAGCATAGATTTCATATCAGATTTTTCATTCTTATTGCATAGAAAATCCAAAAAAATAGATTAATTGCATTCATATTTCATATCTAGATCAATTGCATTCAAATCCTTCATTTAGGTGTCGTCTAGGTCACTGATTTCGATTACAATCTGAGAACATTAATCTCGCACCTATTAGAAGGCAGTAAATCGCTTGGTTAGATAGTTTTCAATTTTGCACGATTTTGATTATCACTAACCTCTAATGTTTTACTGAGTGTTGTGTCTACAGATCAGGTACAATTTTCACACACACACTTTCCACTCTTACTTTTTAATTCTTACTCTTTGTCATCCTTTTTTTCAAGATCTGTGTCTTGACTTTTCTTCATTCTCCTTATCTTCTCGCTCTTTTTTTTCTCTTTCCTCTCTCATCTATTCTCTTCATCTACCCCTCATCTTTCTTTTTGTTAATCTTTCCCTCCTCCTTGCATATCATTTTTCTTTCTATCCATCGACATATTCATACCTTGTTCTCATCTAACTATTCCACTAAGTTCCTTTCTAGTTTTTTTAAAAAAATTCATTCCTCCTCTCCTTTCTTTTTTAATTCTCAATTTAATTTGCCAATGTTTTATTTATTAGCAGAGATTGAAGTTGTTTAGTAGGAATATGATCCAAAGAGGTGAAAATATGATCCTCTGGAAACCATGATGAAATGAACCTCAATTGCTGCTAACGACGTCTTGAAGCTCAATGCTTTCTGAGGAGAAAGATGAGTTTCTTTGTTTCCTTAATTTATTCATATTTAATATTCATTTATATGACTTTTACTAGTAGTATTAATATCTTAAATACATATACCTAAAAAAGTGTCAAGTGATATCAATATAGTATTTATTATTTAAATTTTATAATTAATATTTATTTGATAAAATTATTACACACATTTTATGTACATCTATCTAAAAATGCTAACTAATATCAACATAATATTATAAATATAATATATATTATTAAAATTATGAATCAATTATATTGTATTATTTACATATTGTTTTGTTATAAATATTTGGGTTAGACATTCGTGAACTAAAATATAGAGCATTGAATCTTGTATTATAGAGGTGGACTTTAAAAAGAAAAATAAGATTGTCATGTATTGCATTTGATATCATTCCATTCATATTAAACTATATCCATACACCAAGTTTGTCATACTACCAAAAAGAAACCATATCATTTGTCATCTATTAGCCATATTGTGTTTGTCCTAAACCAGAAAGAAACCATATCATTTGTCATCTATTAGCCATATTGTGTTTGTCCCAAACTAGAAAGAAACCAAAAAAAGTCTAAAAGCTTCTATTTGCACATTCTAGAAAAAATAAAGGGGAATGACAAATTATGGAAGCCATTCCCACCCCACATAATTGTCTTTAGTCATCAACTTAGGGCTTAACATGCATGGTATGTCCTCATGACAACTAATCACCTCCTTGATATTGAGATTATCCCAAAACCTAAAATGGAAGGAATTTCTTAAAAAAATTAAACTAGATTAAATTGATCCTTGATTCCAATTATTGAACATGCTCAATCAAGAAATCCAATTAAATGTAGTTATGTTCCTTAGTTTCCTTAGTGTTCTTATGCAACATTAAGGATCCAACTACCATGGGAAATAGAGATGTGGTACATAGTTATTGCACCACATCAAAAATATTTCTCCATCCAACTAATTATCTTAGGCACGCCATCACATTTATCATTACCTCTTTATCTCTACAATATTATCACTATCAATCTCTTTCACCCCCACCCATAGTCACAACATTCAAACACAACTCCAAATTTATCAACTCATAAGAAATATTTAGAAAATTTCTTAAAAGTCTTAGAGATACTTACACTATTACTACCAATGTATCTCATTAGTTTCAATTTTAACTTAATCTATAATTAGCTTCTTCTTTCTCTTTGCTCTACAACCCAAGGCCATATATTTGTATTATACACCTACTGAGAAATGTCACCTTACAACCTTGCCACCACCTATCACACTAGAGGTAACAAAATAAAACTAAAAAGAAAATTGAAAAAAATTGCTTGTATGTCCATCATCAAATAATTATTGTGTGCATATCCTATTTTATAAAATAAATTTATATAAATATGGTGTACATTTATTTGACTTTTTTTTTACATCACATTCTTAAAATCTTCGATAATTAATTACTTACTAATGTTTAGTTTTCTATATATGTTACTAATATACTTGAACAAACTAGTAAGATCAATAAGATATCTATTTTATCTTTGATTATAATTATAGTATTTATATACTCTCAATATTATCGTGTATGCTACATATTGTTAATGTGGCAACATGACAATGTACATTTAGTTTATTTTTTAACTTTGTCAATTATAATATTATGGTGTACATTTCACATATGCATCGACTAATAGTTGTCTAATTTATCTTCATTTGTTGTCATTGCATTTAGTTGTTCTCTTCTTCTTATTAACAAGGTAACACACATTAATCAATTTTAAACTTTCTCATTTCTAATTTACTATTGTGTATTTTTTACATACATTGATAAATTATCGTCTAATTTATTTTCACTCATTTTTTCAATATTTAGTTATTTTCTCCTTATTAACATTATACCTTTTTGACTTATTTAGTGTGTGCATGAGTGCTCTCTCATTTCCCAGACCCTCTTTTCCTATCATTAACATCCCCTTCTATTTATGTAGAAAATAATAAAATGAAACATTCTTACCTCATCATGATGATGTATCACAATATGATCAAAGATGTTTATTAATCTAAGTATAACCTTGCACACAACCTTAGTCTCATACATTTATGTAGATTATATTTCATTCAACAATATTACATTACCTACTTTCACATCTCTCTCAATGTGCAATAATACTCATCCATATAATGTGGCTTTACACATGGCTACAAATGCCTTCCATTGGTATCCACTAGTTTTGCACCATGTGTAGTTGATACAAGGTGGCTTATGCACTAAATGAAAGCCAAAAAATACAATTTGATTCAGAAGTCAATATTGCTTTATTATTCTCCCAAAACTATTCTCTACTACAATGAGAGAAAACACTAATTTAATTACCATCCAAAAATTATATTTTTTGGTAGATTTTCACAAAATCAGTTTTTTGCTATTTTTGGTAATTTTGAAAACTACTCCAAAAGTTATGAAAACATTCAATAATTTAGAGTTAACTCAAATGGCATCATCCGTCAACTTTATAAGAAACTACATGTATAAAAAGAAAACTATTGAAAAAACAAAAAGTAGAAAATCTTGAAAAAATAGTAAAAGCTAATTTTCAAGCCTTATATGGTGGAATTTGACCCCATAAATGTGTCAACATTTGGTCCAATAGATCGATTTCTATTTACATTTTTGTGAACTCTAGAATGCATCTTCCTATAAATTTTTAGCCCAAGCGAATACCTGAGTGAAAAGTTATGACTGTCAGAAATCCCTACATCATTCTCTTTTGGTTGAAAAGAACACAGCTCCTGTCCTCAAATAGTTTCTATTTAGGTTGATCCAACTTCTTCAATTCTCACTCTGTAATCCATGTGTTGTCTATTGGAGTTAATCCTTCCCACTGTATCAGATATCTATTGTATTCACCTCAATGAGTATGAACAATCTTCTTATCTAAAACCCCTACAATCCTTTCCCTTTTCTTGTTGAGAATGGTCTACTACCAATTCACTTCATCTTCACTATTAGTAGCTTTATCTTCACCGTGGAAAGTATATAAATCAGAGAAATTAAGCATAGGGAAAATATCAAGACTAGTGGGTAAAATCTACCTCATAAGCATTGTCATTGATTTTGTTAAGAATTTTTCATGGACTAGTTTTCTTATATTTCAATTTGTGATATGTCCCTATAGGAAATGTCTCCTTCCGTAGATAGACCATCACCAAATCACTTACACTAAATACCCAATGTTGTCGAACAACATCCGTTGAAGCTTTGTACCTCTCATTACTTTCATGTTACTTTTGTCTTATGTCTTCCTACTACTAGTGAAGGTACTCTACAAATGCTTCTCCATCATCATTTATTCTATCACCCAGTGGTAGCTATACCAATCTAGAACACCCTTAAGATTCATTCCATAAATAACTTGAAATATTGAATTACTTTTTGACCCATTCACTAAACTATTATAGGAAAATTATGCCATAGGTAATGCCAAATCTCATTATTTTGGCTTCTCTCCAACAATGCATCTTAATAGATTACCCAAACACAGGTTGACTAACTCTATTTCCCCATCCATTTGAGGATGATAGGCACTACTAAACTATGACTTTGTCCCCATTTTATTCTATAAATTTCTCAAGAAATGACTCACGAATTTAGTATTTTGATCAGAGGTGATAGTTTTTGGAACACCATGCAGTCTAACAATTTCTAAGGAGAACAATTCTACCACCCTTTTAGCATCACTAGCTTTCTTGCAAGCAATAAAATGAGCCATCTTTGAGATTCTATCAACAAAAAAGATGGAACCATTACCTCGTTGTGTGTTTGGAAGTCCCAATACAAAATCCATGCTCAAATATATCCATGGTTCTGTGGGTACGAGAAATGGAATATACAATATGATATTCTATGAGTTTCCTTTAGCTACTTGAAAAAATCTACACCTCTCCACATATCCAGTTATGTCTCCTTTCATCTTTGGCCAGTAGCATTTATCTTCTACTAAGGCTATTGTCTTATCCTTTCCAAAATGTCTAGCCATACCACTGCTATGAAACTCCTCGATAATATTTTCTCACATAGTGACAACAAGAATGCATATGAATAGATAGCCATCCTGCATAAATTATTCACCTTGAATGTTCTTTGTTTGTCTAGGTACTCAATTTTTCAATTGGTCCACAACTTCCCAAAAATTACTGCTTGAATCATATAAATCTTTGGTTGCATCAAAGCTAAATAATTCAGATTCCATGGTGGTTAAAGCACTACATGCCTGCTTAAAAGACCTACAACCTTGGTTTGCTTCCCTAATTTATGCTTCAAAATAAAAGTATAGCCCTGTAGAAAAGAGACCCATTTTGCATGTCTACTAGTTAAATTATTTTGTGTGTTCAAATATTTTAAAGCAATATGATCTATAGAAAACACAAACTCCTTGGGCATCAGGTAATGTTTCCAAAGTCTCAAATCTTGTACAATTGCATAGAACTGTATATCATAAGTTGAATAATTCATTCACGCATCTTCAACTTTTCACTAAAAAAGGCAATGGGCTTACTTTCTTGATTAAGTACAACTCCAACACCCACATGTGAAGAATCATACTCCACCTCAAACACTTTATCAAAATATGGTAATGCCAATATAGGAGCTTTAGTGACCTTCTTTAGCTATTGAAAACTTTCCTTAGCTTCTTGAGTCCACAAAAATTCCCTACCTTTGGTGCAATCTATTATGGGTGCAACAATGCTACTAAAATTACAAATGAACTTTCTATAGAAAGTATCCAACCCACGAAAAATGTCTCACCTCTATTATGCTATGTGAATTAGGCCATTCAAGAATGGCTCTAACGTTCTCTGCATCTATTTTAAAACCATCTGCAAAAATGACAAATGCCAGAAAAACCCGACTCTTTAGCATGAACTTGCACTTCTTCAAATTGGCATAGAGTTTCTTTGTCCTCAACACTCCTAATATGATCTTCAAGTGTTGCAGATATTCTTTTTTTCCTTTACTAAATGTCAATACATCATCCAAATAAATTACTTAAAACTTACCAATGTAGGGATGCAACACAGTATTCATTCACCTCGTAAAGGTACTAGGAGAATTTGATAAACCAAATGGCATAACCATCCACTCATACATGCCATCTCTAGTTTTAAAAGATATTTTTCATTCATCCCCTTCTTAGATACGGATCTGGTGATACCCACTTCTTAGATCAATCTTGGTAAAATATGTTGCTCCTACAAGAACATCCATCATGTCATCTAGACAAGGTATGAGAAAGCATTACCTAATGGTGATCCTATTGATTTCTCTCTTGTATGTGCACATCATCCATGTGCCATCCTTATTTGGGGTCAATAATATTGGTACAACACAAGGGCTCATGCTCTCTCTCTCACCAAACCTTTCCTTATAAGTTATGTCACTTGTTTACTAAATTTTGCATGTTGTGTTGAACCCATTCTATAAGATGCTTGATTAGAAAAATACACTCCTGGGAGAATATCAATATGATGTTGAATGTCCCTCTTTGGTGGGAGACAATTAGGTAATTCTTTTGGGATAAAATCAATGAATTCTTTCAATATCTCATCGGCCTCTTATGGTATTGACAAGTCTTCCTCTTCTCCTTTTTGTACTACCAATGCATAGCAACACCTTGTAACCTTTAGTTCTTTGACAAGTTCCCTTTTAGACAAAATATTATCACTCTTTCCATCACCCTTGAGAGGCAACATAATTAATTAAGATCCATCCTTCCAAAAGGTTTGTGTTTTTCTCTCCATCATGAATCACTTTCCTATAATTCTACCATGGTCTTCCTAGTAAAACATGACATGCATCCATTGGGATGATATCACACCACACTTCATCCTTATAGACCTTTCCTATGGAAAATTTAATAAGACACCTCTTATCTACTATAACTTCATTCCCTTTTTTGAACCATGTAATACAGTAGGGCTAAGGGTTCTTTTCACACTATAAATTTAGTTTATATGCCATTTCTCTTGAAACCATATTATCACAACTACCCCCATCAATAATTGCTTGACATAAGTTTCCACCTCAAGTACATATTGTGCAAAATATGTTGGTTCTAACCCATGAATCATAAAGACCTATTTCCTCTACATCTTCCTTTAGTGGAATCACCATTTTCCTCCTCGTCATGAGACTTTCTCCTACGTCTAGTGATACCTCTTGTTCTACTCCATTCTCAGCTTGAGCTAGGTTCACCCTGGATGGTCCTTCTTGATTCCTCTCTTGCATGTTATAATTGACGAATTCAAAATATTTGTGGCCTTCTTCACCACACTTGAAATAAGTAAATGGTCTTCTTTGGCCTTCCCATCTTCTACTGCTACCATAACCATTACCTCCCTGAAACCCCCTTCCTCTTTGTTGTTTTGATGGATTCTAGTAGGTTTCTTCTTGTTTCTCTATTCCTTGGGATGATTCTCCTCGACTGTAACTTGAACCACCGCATGATCAGGATGATGTACCCCTTCTTTCTCTTCTATTCATTTGAAAATAATTTTGAATTTGTTTTTCTTCTGCCTTTATGATGCAAGGGTGCATGGGGAGAGGGGCCAAAGGCACACCCTAACCAGATCCACCTTGCAGAGATCACACATAGAAGAAATAAAACACAAGTGAGAGAGACAATGTAGATCAACTTCATATATTCATTCATCAAATATATTCATACATGTTGGGTTGTAAGGCTTTCCCGGTTTGGGATAGATATTACAATTCAAGTGCAGAAGTCCTCCAACATGCAAGGGTCTGAAACTATCTTCAATCTTCTAACTTCTATCTTCTATCCAAAAATTGACTCCTCAACTACAACCAAAGATTACAATATATATAAGAGACTACCGAACAAGTCGGCCTTCAAATCCACCATCAACGAAAGGAATGACAAAATCTAGGTCCACACGCTTGCCAATGATAGATACCAGCATTAAATTCATGACCATAATTAATTGCACAAGTTGGCGTCAACAGAAAACTAAAACAAACAACTCGGTAAGCAAGGATAACTGAGTGCCAGACAAGCATCACCGAGTGCTAGGGAATTAACCGAGCACCAGAGAGATAACCGACCAACTTGGTTAAAAAAGGAAACCGAGTAACTACCGAGCCAACTCAGTCAAAGTAGAAACTGAGCAACATAGGAAAACACAAACATGTTTTTGGTGACACAGGATTGCCAAGGACCCGAGATACTCCTACATCAGACACCTGGGGTTATTTGAAATGATTCTTTGAATAATGAAGCAAGTACAATCTAAGATGAATCCAACTCAGATTGTGAAATCCATGAACTGTCTTCAATCGGTCTATTCTTCCACTTTACCAGATATTCCATATATTATTTTCCTCTTGTACTTCTGCCAACTCTTTGTTCCAAAATCTGCTCAACTTCTTCTATCTATTTCTTAGGATAATCATTCGATACTATCATTTCTTCATCTGACTCATGGTACTCATACAAATCAACAATGTTGAATATAGGTGATATATCCATGTCATCAGGTAACTCAATCTTATAAGAATTTCCACTGTCAAATTTCCTTAAAATCTTGCAAGGACCAAACTTCTTCATTTTCAGCTTCCCATACGTTCCAACAGGAAATATGCCTTTCTTCAAATGAACCATTACTTCATCACCGACTACAAAAGTCTTATGTCTTCTAAATCTATCAGTTCTATCTTTGTATTTATGATTACTTTTCTCCAACTTATGTTTCACATATTCATGCAATGTCTTCATGTACTTAGAAAACTTTACTCCTTCAACACTTCTCTTTCCTTCATCAGCAATATCCCTCAACTTTGATATACCTCTCATTTGTATGCCATTTACAATCTCAAAAGGTGTTTTTCTAGTACTCCTATTCACTAAATTATTGTATGCAAACTCTTCTTGTGCCAACATAGAATCCCAATTACTTGGTGTGTCTCCAACTAAACATCTCAAAAGATTACCCAAGCTTCTATTCACAACTTATGTCTGTCCATTAGTCTGTGGGTGAAATGTAGAACTATATTTCAACTCGGTGCCAAACTTTCTCCAAAGAGTCTTCCAAAAGTATCCAACAAATTTATTGTCTTGGTCAGAGATGATACTCCTCAGTAATCCATGCAATCTGATGATTTCCTTAAAGAAAAGATCTGCTATATATATTGCATCTAATGTCTTTATACAAGGTATAAAATGTGCCATTTTAGAAAATCTATCCACAACAACAAATATAGAATCATTACCTCTCATTGTCTTCGGTAAGCCAAGAACAAAATCCATACTAATATCAATCCAAGGTTTCTTAGGAATAGAAATTGGTGTATACAATCCAGTATTCTGACTTACTCCTTTTGCAACTTGACAAATTTCACAACTTTTCACAAATTTCTGAACATCCTTATATAACTACGGCCAAAAGTATTTCTCCTTAAGTAAATTCAATGTCTTGTCAACACCAAAGTGTCCTGCCAAACCATTACTATGTTTTTCCTTTATCAAATTAGTTCTCATTGATCCTCTCGGTATACACAATCGAATACCTTTAAACAACATACCTCCTTGAATGAAATATTCTTCCCATTTAGTACTCAGTTGATCTTGAATAGGTTCTCTGCACTTTCTCCACAGCTCAGAAAAATCAGGATCGAATTCATAAGAATCTCTCATTTCATCAAAACCAAGAACTTTAATTTTCATCTCGGTCATCAAAGATCTTCTTCTACTCAATGCATCAACAACTCGGTTAGTGACTCCACTCTTATGCTTTATCACAAATGTATAACTCTGCAAATATTCAACCCATTTCATATGTCTCTGATTCAACTTATTCTGACTACCCAAATACTGTAAAGCTTTATGATCAGTATACAACATAAATTCACTCGGTATCAAATAATGTCTCCATTTCTTCAGAGCTTGAACAATAGCATAGAATTATTGATCATACACAAGAAAATTTCCTTTTTGCATCATTCAACTTTTCACTAAAGAAAGAAACAGGTTTACCTTCTTGATTCAACACAGCTCCTATTGCACTACCACTTGCATCACATTCCACTTGAAATACCTTATTGAAATCAGGCAATGCTAACACAGGAAATTCAACAACCTTCTACTTCAAAGTCTCAAAACTTTTATTAGCTCCAATATGTGTCCACTTGAATTATCTTGTATCTCCTCTCATAGTCTCAGTCATAGCATTACAAATTGAACTAAAATTCCTAATGAACTTTTGGTAAAAACTTGCCAAACCATGAAATGATCTTACCTCACTAGCATTCTCAGGTGTAGGCCAATTCAAAATAGCTTCAACCTTTTCAAGATCCATTATCAAACCATCTGCTGAAATCACAAATCCCAAATACACAATCTCCTCTTTCATGAAAGAATACTTTTTTAGATTTATCAACAACTTTTCTTCTTTCAACCTCTGCAATACTTGTTTTACATGCAACAAATTTTCTTCTCTGGTCTTATTGAATATCAAAATATCATCTAGATATACAATCACAAATTTACCTAATAATTTCTTCAAAACTTCATTCATCAACCTCATAAAAGTACTTGGTGCATTAGTGAAACCAAAAGGCATAACCAACCACTCATACAAACCTTCTTTTGTCTTAAAAGAAGTCTTCCACTCATCACCTTCTCTAATTCTGATATGATAATACCCACTTTTCAAATTAGTTTTGGTAAAATACTTTGCTCCAGTCAAACTGTCCATTATGTCATCCATTCTCGGTATAGGAAACCTATATTTCATTGTTATCTTGTTGATTTCTTTGGAATCAGTACACATTTGCCATTATCCATTCTTCTTAGGTGCCAATACAGTAGGTACTGCACAAGGACTCAAAATTTCTCAGATCAAACCTTTTTGCAACAATTCTTGAATCTGTTGGTTCAATTCCTGATTCTTGGTAGGTGTCTACCGATGTGGTGCCTTATTCGGTAAACTAGCTCTAGGGATTAGATCCATGCAATGATCAATGCTTCTCTTCAGTGGAAAACCATTAGGTACATTATCAAAAATGATCTCATTGTACTCAGCGAGTAACTTATCAATCTCTTCAGGGATGCTATCCTCTATTTTCTTACTCAATTTTTTAGGAATCACAACAAAACATACATCATTCCTCTTCAAATCCTTAACAAACTTTCTTCCTTCCATCAAGAAAACTTTCACAGATGTACAAATACTACTAACATGTTCTTCAATCAAAGTTAACAAGATTTGTCTTCTCCCATCAGCCCAAATAGTATATTTATGCAATATCCCATCATATATAGCATGTCTATCATATTGCCAAGGTCTACCCAACAAAATACAAAAATAATCCATAGACATGATATCACATAACACCTTATCATAGTACTTTCCAATTTTTTAATTCACATAACATTGTTCACTTACCAAGAGTGCATTCTCATCCTTGATCCATTAAATTTGATAGGGCTTCGGGTGTTCCAGCCTTTTCAACTGCAACTTTGTAACCATTTCCTCAAATGCCAAGTTCTCTGAGCTTCCACTGTCAATGATTACCTTCCACAATTCATCATAAACTCTACATCTAGTCTTGAACAAAATTTTCCTTACTAAATCTTCCTTATTACTTCCACTCCAAAGTACTCTCCTTACCATCAAGTTCTTTTCCTTCTCAAGTTCATTCGGTGACTCTTCTTGTGCCAAATCATTTATACTACTACTGACCTTCTTACTTGCATGTGTACACTCAAATGATCTATGTCCTTCTTCTCCATAATTGTAACAAGTTCCTTAGAAACCACCTTTGTTATAACCACCTCGGTAGTTATTGCTTCTTCCTCTAGATGAACTTTCACCTTTCCACTCGGTCTTGCCTTTGTTTAGATTTGGCTTTTTTGGTTCAGATCTACTATTTTCACCATAAGATCTACCTCTTCCTCTAGGGAATCTACCACCTCTACCTCTTTGTCTTTGCTCATGTCTTTTGTTCAATTTCTCCTCAACTTTCAAGGAAAACTGATAGGCTTCTTTAATGTTTTCCAACTTAACCAAACTGATTTCTTCTTGGATGGAAACTCTCAATCCATTCAGGTATCTAGAAATTCTTTCTACATCATCTTCATCATCTCCAGATTTGAATATCTAATCTATAGAATTCCTCAATATATTCTTTTACCAAGCTATCTTTCTACCTCAAACTTTGCATTCGCCTAACTAGGTTAATCTGATAATCATAAAGTAAAAAGTTTCCTTTCAATTTATTCACCATGTTATTCCATACCTTAATTTTGTCTTTGTCTTTCCTCTTTCTGTCCAACTGTAGATGTTCCCACCACAAGGATGCATGACTTTTCAACTTTGCGCTTGCAATTTTCACCTTCTTTTCCTCAGGGACATTTTCATATTCAAAGTACTTTTCCATCTCGGTGATCCAGTCCACCAATTCATCCAAATCTAATTTTCCACTATACTCGGGAGGATTAAAGTGTGGTGTAGACTTCAGATTTGTCAAAGCCTTCAACAATATTTCCTCACCTTGATCCATCACTGGTGTAGATTCTACATCACCTTGTTCTTCCTCAATTTTATCATCACTAACATCTTCAAGATGTCTTCCTCTTTGCTAGGCTATTTCAATAGCTTCTAATCTAGCAACAAGTTGTCTCAACATGTCTGCCAATCCTGGATCCGCATCTCACCTCCCACGAACCATCTTGAAACCCTCTACAATTGCAGGCCAGATCGCAATCTACTACCCCACAATAAATCAATAAGGTTTGACAAGAAGGAACCCTCAAACCTAGATTCACAAACCTAGATCCAAATCTCACCTCACTCTGATACCACCTGACACAAGGTGCATAGGGAGAGGGGCCAAAGACACACCCTAACCAGATCCACCTTGTAGAGATAACACGCGGAAGCAATAACACACAAGTGAGAGAGAGAGAATGCAGATTAGCTTTATATATTCATTCATCAAATACATTCATACATGTCAGGCTATAAGGCCTTCCCAGTTTGGGCCAAATATTATAATTCAAGTGTTGAAGTCCTCCAACATGCGAGGATCTAAAACTATCTTCAATCTTCTAACTTCTATCTTCTATCCAAAAACTGACTCCTCAACTACAACCAAATATTATAATATATATAAGAGGCTACCAAACAAGTCGGCCTTTAGATGCACCATCAACAAAAGGAATGACCAGATCTAGGTCCACATTCTTCCCAATGATAGATACTGTAATACCCCAAAAATGGGCTATAAGTTCATTAACCTCCTACATCATCAAATCAAATGAAATCGACATCAAAGTCCTAACCTAAGGCACATCTGAACATCATTGAATCCTAATTGATTATCCTAAATTTTGCATCGGGGAATATTCCTAATTATCATAATTATCTTTAATTTAATGATTATTTGGCGATAAATCCAATTTATCCTAAAGTTTGATTAATTGAATATTCTAAATATTTAATTAATTAGATTTAATACTGCCACTTAATTGTTCAATTAAAGTTAATCTTATTTATTCCTAAATTATATTATTTAATTATTGACAATAAATCCAAAATCCTATGAATAATTGATTAAATTCTTATTTAATTAATTAAAGCAAGTTGTCAATTTTTAATAATATTGTTTTTGAATAAAGTTTGGAAAATGATTGATTAACCCATAAATCAATTGTTTTATTTTTCAAAATCAGTTAAGTTGGAAATAAATCACTTTATTATTAAATTTAATTCATAAATAAAAACATGCACAATCAGAAAAGCAGGCAACTATCAATTATCAATTAAATCTAAACTCTATTTTAAGTTCAACTCTGCTTTTGCATGTTTTTGTGAATTAAATTATCTTTATAATCAGATAACTCAAAAATCAAGCTGAGTTAATCTGAGGGATTTATGGCTTTTTCCATGGACCTCCAAAGCCCTAGATTTCTATAAATTAAAGCTTTAGCTCTTCATAAATCATCCACAAGAATTGCACAATCACACTGCCGAATTGGAGAGTGAAGAATCATCTTTGTGAATCCAAGCTTTTGTGAGATCAATATTGCATAGTTTTTCATATCATATTAGTTTTCATTGTTAGATCATTTAGCATATCATAGCATATCAGTTCTTCATATTAGATCAATTTCATATCATTTTTCATCACAATTGCATCTAAAAAACCAAAAAAAAAAGATTAATTGCATTCATTCCATATCTAGAATTGCATTTAAATCCTTCGTTTAGGTGTCGTCAAGGTCACTGATCTCGGTGCAATCTGAGAATTCACACTCGCATCTACTAGAAGGCAGTAAATCACCTAGTTAGATTAGTTTTCAATTACTTGCATGATTTTGATTATTGCTAACCTCTAATGTTTTACTGAAGTGTTGTGTTTACAGATCACGTACAAAATTCACACACACATTTCTGGCGCCCACCGTGGGGCCTTGAAATAGGTTTCCCTTCATTTCTATCAATTTTCTATCTTTTGAGGTTAAGGGTTTCAAGGGTTCTAGTATAATCTGTAGGACGTAAAATTTTTTTAGCACTTTTTCTATCAAAACTATGATTTTTAATTTCTGTCCGTATAGTTGTCATACGAGTTTTGTTAGAAACTCGTACCAGGAGATACCCACTATCATACGACAGTTTATTTGATCGAGAATCATACCATCAAGATTATTGAATCATTTGGAATCTCGACTGTTGTATGGTCTAGTACCCAGTGTCGTACGAGTTTCTAGACTGTCATCTGGGAGGTAACCCACTGTCGTACGAATTTTAGTGCCAGGTTTCAATTGTCATTTCATTTTTTGGGGTAGTTTTCCAGATTTATTTTTCTGATTTGGACTAACAACTAACATTAATGATTGAAATTTGTTGTTTCTAATTGATTTCTACTGGTTTTGATTGGAAAAAGCATGAGAATTGCTAAAAATAGGTAAGAATCTACTAAGCGTGTTGCGAGGAATTCAGGTAATCTTTTTAGTTGATAACATTTTGATTTGGATTAAAAAGAACTCTTGCGTGTCAAGCTTGTGTGACCTTTTATTGCTTTCATATCACATATTTCATTTGGGCTATAAAAAATGAACATAGATTTGCTTTTCAGCATCTTTGTTACACATAGTAAATAGGACCTCTGAACACTATTTGTGGCTCTTGAGAGAGTGAGTTTCCAGGGAAGCTCCTCTCAATGAAGGAACCCTTGTAGGTAGGGAGGATACTGAGGGAGTCTCACATTCTACTAGATCCGTGTGTCTTCAACTTTTGATTGATGCATTCTCTCTCCGGAGGGGTTGATAGATCATAAGGAGTTGATGTCATAGATCTTTGTAAGATAATCTTGGTCTTAGCATGTCGGATTAATCCATCTGCATTATTTTGGTGAAGTGAAGAGGCTAGGGGATTATGCTCTACTTCCTTTTTGGATAGTAACAGAAACCCAGATCCTTGAATCTGATCTAGTTTCCATGTTGTATATTTTGTGAGTCACCTTTAGAGAGGGTTAACCGTAGTGGACATTCCCTTAATTGGGTCAACCACGTTGATGGAACCTCAAGCGGTAATAGCCATTTTCACCATGGTAGTGACAACCGCTATATAAATGTCCCGTTGGAAGAAATCTCCACAGGTGTGGTCTCTTGTTGGGCTGTCAGATCTCCCTAGGAGATCCTGAAGATTAAGTTCTCGGACTATGTCAAAACCCCGGTGCACCTGGATTGGAGTTCTCCCTCTTGGATCATAAAAGTTGCAGAGTCAAACCATTACTAAAAACCCTAGTGAGGCCAAATTTTTATTTTTTAGGAATATGTGCGTTATTGCAAAACTTTTTGGAACATACACAATTAGCACTTCTAAGGATTAGCACAAATAAGTCACTTGATTGTTCATGTGCAGGGTTGTTGTGTCCCCTGTTCATTATTTTTAGACGTGCTTGAAATCACTTGCTTGTTGTTTTGCATGCTTATTTATCTATCTGGTTACTAAGAACGAATCAATCCGCTACAATCTTCAAATCTAGACAAACAATTTTATGAACAATCTAAAACTGAAAACCTCAAAAATTGCAAAATATGATGTCAAAAACCTTTCTGGAGTCAACAATCATTTTGTAAAGTCAGAAAGTCATACGACTTTTGGCTATTGTCGTTTCAGAACCCCCAGATTGTCGTATGGTATTAGGTACATTATCGTACGAGTTTTGTTGCTAGTCAATTCCAAAAAGTCAAAATTCATGCAATCAACTGTTGTGCGAGTTTTGCAATAGTCGTACAAGTTTTTCAATTTTCATTTCATGCTATACCCACTGTCGTATGAGCCTGTAGAAAGTCATTTGGGAAAATTTGAAAAGTTGTCAGAACTGTCAGAGACCTAGCTTTTCCAGCCCATTTCCAAAATTTGTCAAACAAATCACTATGTCAGGAACAGAGCAGTGAATACTGAGAATCCAATCATTTTCCTTAAGTGGCCTTTTGAATCTGATTTAGCCTTCTGTTTAATCGATTTGAGTCTTTATCATCTTGTGTCAAAACTTTGTCATAACTATCAATCTTCAATCAATCATCAAAATGACTAAGTGTTGTGAACTCGTGTCTGCTATCTTTTGGGAATCTACCCATACATCCAGGGCATAGTTTCCTTCATTTACGTCTAATCCAAGCTTCAATCAATCAAACCTTGACAAGGTTGCATCATTTGATCTTCTTGAATTAGATCTTTCTTCAATTGTTTTCATCATATTCTTTTGCTTCACCCAAGTTTAATGGTGGAAACTAGAGCTTCCTCTCACAAGAAATTAGGAGAAGCATCTCATACCTTACCTTTGACTCATATCCAAGGTCCAACTCTTGAACAACTCTACAATTCTGGTCTTTACGAAGACGACGGTCTTGGCAACTTTCAATTAAAAACTGGTTACATTCCCCCTCCATCAATTCAAGGAGTCAATCAACAAAATCTACATCAATCTATTCCAGGGAGTCCTAAAACTCCTAACATGTCTCAAAGAATTAGTACACATGAGGAAGAAATTCTAATCACCACTATGATGAAATAGATGCACACTATGCAAGTCAAACTTAACAAACCTAAGAAAGAAAAGGAACCTAAAGAGTTCTCCATGGAAGCTCTATGCCCTTTTCCATTTGATAAATACTTGTACATGTCACCATGCCCCCGGACAGAATGTGAGCAACGTGACAGTCCTATTGATACCTCTTCAATGGAGAGTGACACACCCATATTTGATGACTATGATGATGGATAATATAATGATACCTATGACACCTATGTTCCTAAGAGTCCTCCTCGTCGTGTGCTCGTGCTTACTGGAAATAGGACATCACATTGGATAGATCATGATGGTGATCCATATGATTCTAATTTTGAAAGAGACTTTGATGATTTCTGTGAACAATACCTAGATGATATATCTGCTTCTATTGAGGAATATAAAATGTACCACACTAATTTGAAACGTAAATATTATAAGAATCCTTCCTCTAAGAACTCTCATGCTAAAAATAAAGATTACACTCTCAAGAAAGGTCATGTTAATGCTAAAACTTTGTCTTGTGATGGTTCCCTTCCATCCCCTACTTCCTCCAATACCCATACATTTCCTAAAGCTTCCAAGCCTATCAAATCTTTCAGAAGTCCTTCATCCACCAAAGGTCCTAATACTTTTCGTGCAGTTCCCTATAGTTATCCTCAAGGGCTACCTCTTAAAGAAACTCAAGCTAACCTTCACTTGGCTGCAAATACTTTCAATAATGCTAAACCTAAAGAGCCTAAGCCTTTATACGCTATAATGCCTACTTTAGCTAGTCCTTCACCATCTCTTCCAAAGTCTTCCATACAATTCCAACATGATCCCTTGTCTTTAGAAGTGGCTCCATGTCAAGAGGACTCTAAAAATGATAAAGAAAAGAACATAAAGAAAGATCAAGATCAAGAACCCTCCATGTCATCCACTCCTTTTCACGATGTCTCTTATCCGCTTTAGGGTTCTTTTGATCCTGCACGCCCTTTCTCATTCATTCCACAATGTCTTAAGTCTTCTCCTAAGCAAGATCACACTACTACTTACACTGTTGAGCTAATTGACAATCAAAATAACCTTACTACACTTGCACTTTCCAAAGATGATACTTCTATTAAGGTTGGTAAAAATGGTGTTGTTACTTCCAATGTTAAGCCTATTGAAAATCAAGAGAAAAATTATGAGCTTATGCTATCCAAAGATCCTTGTCAAGATCAAAGTCTGCCATCTTCTTATTCTACCACTTCATGTTCGTTTCCACTTTCTACTCTTCCTAAGTCTTTGCAAGCTTTGAACAATCCTATCAAAGAAGGTGCTCATATTCAAGATGTCCATGATTCTATTGCAAATCCTAATGCTCACTCTGAAGATGCTGATGTCCTTGGTTGTCATATAAATGTTGATGAACTTGTTAATTTTTCTTTTGCATCTTCCACTTCCATCATTGGACCTCTTCCACCACTACAAAGGGCTTCATATCTGCCTTCCATCTTGGGTCCTTATGTCCCTTCACTTTCCCTTCCTAAATTTCCTAATTCGCCATCCATCTTGGGTCCTTACATCCCTCCATCTCCCATCTTTCCTCAAGATCAACATAGATGCATACCCTTGAAATCCTTTCATCCACCCACCCATCTAAACCAGTCATATCCTCCTTCTTCCTCCACAAGTCCCAAGTCTTTTGGAATTAACTTGAATGTTTAATACAAGAAAAAGAAGCAATATAAGAATCCATCAAAAAAAGATCACCATGTCTCCTCTAATCGACATGGAGGCATAAAGTCAAAAGAGATATCTAAGAAAAAAACTACAAGATAAGTATGGGTTCCAAAATCCATCATTAAATATATTCTCTCTAGATCATCAAAAGGAAATGAAAAGCCTACGGCTATATGGATTCCAAAGTCTCTCTTGAAAGAGTCTGGTGTTGAGCAAAAAGTGAAGTTGACATTCAAGCTTCCAAAGGCTTCCACTTCATCTTCTTCCAAAAACATTCTTTCATTCCATGCGCCTAAACTGCAACCTCTGCTATCCATTCACTATATTCCTTCATTCACATTTCCTCCATCCTCTCGCCACCCTTCAAGGTGTGTGTTGACGTTGATCTTGCCTTCCTTTCCATCTACCCTTTCACAATCTTTCCATTCATTATCCTCCTACCTTCTATCCTTTTTCCTCATTTGTTTATTCCTCCTATCTTCCAACCTCACTCGCTTTACATAAAACCTTATCCTCCATTTTTCTCTTCCATCTTCCCTTCCCTATCAGCATCTTTGAGCATATCATTTTTAATCCTTGGCATATCATGGTTTATGCTTTCAAGGAGCATTATCTAAAAAGCTTGCCTTCTTCCAAAAATTAAAAAAAATTGAAAATGTGCCTTGGTGAAAATTTGGAAACAGGCGCCTTGGTAGCAAAAGTAAAGAGAAATAAATTCATCCTATGGTGAAATCCACTCCCTTGTGGCACCTTGGATAAGTACCATGATGAAAACCTGGCAATCAGGCATCATGCGTAGTTCTTCTGCATATTTCATCCATTCTATCTTCTCTCTTTGATCTTGACAATGTTGATCTATACACAAACATTTGGTTATCTTGTGAGCTATCTTACGATGATCTTGCTTTCATTCCCTTCTTGTTTAGCCTTCGTATTTATTTTCCTCCATTCATTCTAGCATTTCGCTATCCTTTTCCCCTTTGGTCTTGATCTAATAAAAAATAAAAAAGAGTAAAACATGATGCTATGAAGCCTTTTGACATGTCTACTCCTTTGGACTGCATCCTTTCCTGCTCTTGCATTACGATTTTGTGACTTATCCTATGCTAGCCTTTCATTGCTTGTTCAAATGCACTTTACATGACATTTTTTCCCTAGCTTGGGTATTCTTGAGGAGTTTTCCCTTGAGGATTTTTTCCCTTCATTATCCTTCATTCTCTTGTCTTCCATCTCTTCCACTACCTTGCTAATCCCTCTTGTTCTCCACCTTGCTAGACATTGGGACTGCACGATATGATCTTGCTTGGGAGTTTGCAATGGAGAAAGATTCAATCAAGTATGCAAAGAACTGTCAAAGGTGCCAAGTGCATGGCAACTTAATTCATGCTCCAGGGAGAGATCTAATTCCCTTTACTACACAATGGCCTTTTCATCAATGGGCCTTTGATCTTTTAGGAGCTATACATCCTCATTCCTCTAATGGACATACCCATATAATCATAGCTACAGATTATTTTACAAAATGGGTAGAAGTAGTCCCTTTGACACAAGCAACTGAAAAACAAATATCAATGTTCATCCTGAATTATATCATATGCAGATATGAGATCCCACATTTTATAATCACAGATAATGGGGGACAATTCAAGAACAAAGACCTAGATGATTTATGTGCCAAGTTCAAGATCACTCAACATTGGTCTTCTATCTACTATCCTCAAGGGAATGGACAAACAGAGGCTTCTAATAAGAATCTATTAAAAATCTTGCACTGAACAGTTAATAAAACAAGAAGAGACTGGCATCTCATGATTAATCCAGCTCTCTGGGCCTACAAAACAAGTATCAGAATGCCTACTGGGGCTACACCTTTCGCTTTAGTTTATGGGTCTAAAGTGGTACTACCTATTGAGGTTGAAATCCCATCACTGAGAATCAGAATGCATGGTCTAGTAACTGATGATGACTACATAGTGTCTAGGTTGCAAGAACTTGCACTACTAGATGAGCGCAGACAAGCAGCGTATGATCATCTCAGAGTATATCAGAAGAGAATGTCTAGAGGTTACAACAAGAAAGTTAGACACAGAGAATTCCAGGTTGGTGATCTAGTCTTAAGAGAGAATCCAAAAAATCAATCACATCAAGAACGCAAGGGGAAGTTTGAACCCAACTGGCTAGGTCCCTTTGTTATCACTACTACTTTTGGCTCTGGTGCCTATCAACTCTCAACGAATGAAGGAGAAAAGCTCCGAGAACCAATCAACATTCTCCATCTAAAGAAATTCTATGCCTAAGGCATTCAGTCTATGGTAAAATGTCCTGAAAAAATCTTTAAAATTGGAAAAAGTCCTGAAAAAAATGAACATCTTGGTGAAAACCTAGCAATAGGCACCTTGATGATTCACAAAAAAATTGAAAAAAATCAAAAGTACAAAAAAATTGAAAAAATAAAAAATACAAAAAAAATGAGAAAAAGAAAAAGTGCCTTGGTGAAAACTTGGAAACAGGTGCCTTGGTAGCAAAAATAGAATCTCTGCCAAGATGGTGAAAACCTGGCAAATGGGTGCCACTTGTTTCAAAATGCTCCATCTATCAACGCCATCTTGGTCTTTTCTAGCTTTCAGTCTGCTTTAGTCTGTATATATCCTTGTTTCAATAAGTCAGTTTGTACACCAATTGGGTCAAGCGTCTGTATCCTATCAATGCTTAGCACTTGGGGCCAATCAATGTCATATCTTATGGTCTCCAATATGCTTTAGACGTATCATATCTAGTCAGAGTCCTTTGAAGCTTAATTTGAGTCAGTCAGTCAGTCTCGTCTCCAGAAAGGATTTTGCATCAAACATCAGAAACACAAACTAAAAATAATCTATGCTTTTACATGCTTTTATCTCCTTGTATGCTTACTGATTCACATTGAGATTTTTGCATATTATGTTCCCTTGAGCTCTTCGATGATGTCCTTTACAGGATTTAGAGAGTGATGACTGGGGGCATAATCTTTTCTTTGTCTTCTGCTTGTATGTGAAAATCTAACAACTTTGGAAATTCTGGATTGAAATGGTGTCCGACTGTAAGAGCCTCTATCTTGAATTGGATGGCCATGCGTACCTCGACCATTGATACCCAAAAAATTCAAGGACGTTTGATATAACTATTATCTTTTTTGAGTGAATTTTGTCTCCTACTGTGAAACTCGATCTTGCCTAAGGATGTGAACGATAAAGGGTCACTATGGGTAATCCACATTGGATTTAGAATGATCTCTTGATTGCTTGATGTGTTTGTATGCAAGGCGTATTTCGGTCATCACAATGTTTATGTTTTGATGCTTATACAAATTGCTATATCAAAATGGACATGATATTCAGGTCATCCTGGCGTTTGTGCCTTGGTGCTTATATCTAATCTGACATTCTAAAAATAAAATCAATATTCATATATCTATGGTTGATTGACTAGTGGATGTTGTATTGATTCGTGCACATACAAATTGATATTCATATGTCTATGGTTTCATAACTAGTGGGCATTATATTTATTTATCCGGTTACCTAAAAATTCAATGATGAGAATGACCGATGCATGATCAGTGAATAGGTCCTAGGTCTTAGGTTACATTTTCATATTAAGTGTCTCTTTTGCATTTTGCATGTTTGCATGGTCTCACAACGTCTAAATGAACTTAAACGCTTAAAAGATTCTTCAATTGTCTCTTCAAATCTAACAAGAGCTAAAACCAAACTCGAAGGTCTCTTCACTGAATCGCAAGCAATTCTCCTCCTGGGTTAAATATCCTTTTTGACATAAGACTGAGTACTTGTCTTCATCATACCTGCAAAACATATCATGTGTATTGCTGCATTTACATATCATAATCATTTTTCGCATTACAATTCATCCATGTGCATAAGCATAAATCATACATACATCTTTCCATAATCAAATACATTTGCATAACATCCATACATATGAAAGAAATCATTGCATTGCATTGATCCATACGTACATTCTACACTACTCATAGCATAAACATCGCCTGATATCATCATAAATCAAAACATGACAAGTACATATGAAGTCACAACCAAAATATCGATCCCGTATATATATAAAAAAAATCATATCGAACTAGTCAGGGGTGCACTACTGGCACAGTATACAAAAGAATGAGCTCATATGAGCTATCAATGTCAGAGCAACATATCAATGATCAAAAAGAGAAGAATAGCATATCAGAACATATCACAAGGATAGATTAGCTGTCAGCCTGATCGTTGCCATCTGGTGGAGGTGGAGGTGGAGGTGGTGCATCAGGCACTGGCTCTGCTCTTGGGGCCCTAGCTCCCTCTGATGCCATCATAAACTGCGAGTAGGTAGGAACTCTCTGTGCTATAGGAATGATAGAATAATAAGCTGATACATAATATGATGATCTTGAGGTCTGATGAATCACCTCTGCTTGTAAATGTTGTACCTCCCTAGTGAGTGCAGTGCGCTGCCTATCAGCCTCTATGAATCTCTCCTCCCACCTAGCACTGCGTATCTTCAGGTCCCTGACCTAAACTCTGAGACGTCTGATGGTCTCCTATGGGGTAAGAGGAACAATTGGATCAACATCAGCTGCTGGCATCTCTGTGTCCTCTGCAGGCCACTCTCCTATCTCTGCTCTCTACGCCTTGTGGCATCTGACCTCTGCACCTAAATCAAAAGTGGCATCACCCTGTACCGCATCAATATCCACACCACCTGGTACCTGCTCAGCTGCTAAAACATCATCCAGTGCACCAATACTACCCAATGTACCTCTCTCTCCTCTACTCTATCTATGTGTATCAGTAGATCTCCCTACTGAGGAAGTAGTGGGACAAGGGGGCCTCATCTGTCTGGGTGGTCTCTGTGGTGGAGCCATCACTCTGGGTCTCGGGGGTGTGGGGTGTAACATCGGAGCCTGTGCTAGTTTGGGACCCTATGGCATAGGAGCACTTGTAACATCCATCACCTCCTCCATGGAGGGAATCAGCTTGGTCGGATCTGAAAACCTATGAATGGGGTGGTCTACTAACCATGATACAAATATATCTGTGACCTCTGCATCCAGTACCTGAGGACGGTACTCCCAATCTCTACCAACTATGGCACTGTACTCCTGTGAGCATAAAGTGTAAGATAATCTGGTAGACCAACCTAAACCAAGCTCCCGCGCAATCCCAACATAAGTGGTGTAGTCCTCTGGGGCATCTTGAATCCGTCCATACTACCGCCATACTCTAGTAATAAGGAATCTCTCAAGGATAGTAGAGGATCGACCTATTAGTATCCTGCTCTGAAAGAAATAACTAAACTTCTCCCAAGCAGTAGGCCAAGGCTCAATGGCTACATATGGTCTCCAATGCACAAAAGTCATATCATCCAGACACCACCTCTAGTACTCAGGGTGTCCCATCCATACCTATGTCACATATCTTTCATATGTATATATAACCAGCTCCTAAGGCTGCCGCTGTGTCTGATACACTGGTCTCACTACTGGGATGTGCTCCCACGCCCATATCTGTAATACAAGGGATCCCGCTGCAAATGATCTACTCTCATGGTATACAATCTCATGCATATCTGAAAACATGTGTGCTAGGAGGCACTGACCCCACGCCAACTCAAGAGTGGCCATCAACCGAGCTACCATGGGTGCCCAGTCCATCAAGAGACCGGTCTGCTGACGGTCGGACATGATGATACCACCAATCATACTAGCTATAATACACTCCAATCAGTGTGTCTGGCCATATCTCTGTACAAGTAACTCCCAGGAAATAGAAGAAGTCATCTGGGTGTCATCTCTGAAGATATGTCTAAAAGAAACTAATCCTGAGTTCCTAGAACTCACGTACTTGGGTCTCCTACCAACGTGAAATGGAATACGCAAAATCCTATACACATCCTTAGGGGTCACGGTCATCTCCCCTGTAGGCAAGTGAAATGTCTGGGTCTCCGAATGAAATCTCTCAATTAGAGCTGTCAATAACCCGTGATTTACCCTAATATTGGGTAACTGAATCAGGAACTCAAAACCACATGCAGTAAGGTGTACTCTCAAGGGGTCAGGAAGTGATATGCATAGCCTCTGAGTAGCTGGATATGAGTGCCGAACATGTACATCTGGATATGTGATCTATACAGCACCGAAACAGGGAATCCTATCAGTAATTGGGTCACGGAACAGGTTACAAGTACAGACAAGGGGCAGTTTGATATATCAGAAGGTGTGTTAACAGGTCCAAAATTAGGTTACAGCATCAGAAAGTTCAAAATTTGGTCCTAAATTTGAGTTTTTAGCTTGTTATTTTCCATATGACAGTATAGACTGGCAGGAAAAGTTGTACGACTTTTAGTATATAACCAAACAAAGGATAGTCAGACGACATTAGAATGACCCTTGTACGAGTTATGAGGAACCTGACAGAATGTCGTACGACACATGGGTCCCTCTGATACGACTCTTGGGGGGTCATGAAATGACAACCTATCTACAATTGAAAAGTCGTACGAGTCCCGTTGGGGAGTCGTACGAGTTTTTGTGCACACAAAATTCAAAAATGGAAAAACATACGAAAAGATTCTAAAAACCTATAAAACATGCAAAAATGGAATTTTTAGCGAGGTACAGAGGTCCACCTACTGGATGTCCATAGGTTCGAGGTCTCCGATGTCTTCGGCTGTGCTCAAATCAATGCGAACTCACAGGTACCTTTGGTTCTGCCATTTACTCACTCAGAGGGCTCCACAAAATCTCCAAAGTCAAAAGGTTGAAATGAATTGAAAATGACCCTTCAGACATATATATAGCTTTTGACCTAATTTTCAAAAGTGCTCTATTTTTCAAGAAAATTGCACCCTAGCTAATTTCGACGTTCTGAATCCATTTTCAGGATCAAAATTAAAATTTGAGATCATTTACTATGTCAAAATCATGATTTAAAATTTTTTGGACCCAGGGTGGTCTATTGCTTGCATAATCGACCTTCTATCATCATAGAAATCTAGTATTCAACTTAATTGATTATCTTACATCAAACTATCAAAATTTCAACTTGGTCAACCATGGTCAACTCATGGTCAAACCTCATCAAACTTGGTCTCCAAGACCTCTCAATGATGCAGAATGCGTTCTCAAACATGTATAACCACTTCTCACATCAATTAACATGCTTCTGAACTATCAACGCTACCTTTTCTTGTCAGATTTCAATTTTAATCTCGAAGGGGGCATGGTATTGCATATCATTCAAAGTTTGTAATCTACTCTTTCCTCAGTAATCAAGACAACAACCATGTCTAGTTGTTGATTCATCAAAAAAAGACCTCATCACTTGGGGCAAATCAATCATTGCTCAGGGCATATTAGATTCATTGAGATCCATATCAATCTGGTATTCTCTTAATCTTGTAAATTGTATCAGTTTTTGGCACTATCGGTTCAATTTTGTTATTTCCTTGGTTCTTCAGAAACTTAAGGGTTCGGATGTGATACCAATGTGATTCAATATAAGGACAATCGAGTCTAGAATCGGTCACTCACTTCTTCACAATCATAAAGTTCAGAATCAGGTGTTTTGACACTTTTTCGCAATCATCGGTTCATTTGCTGTTATAGTTAACATTATATTTGGTCATTCAGGACCTATTATCTTCATATCAACTTCAATCAGTTTCTGCTTCATATCAATATCAATTTCAAACATCAATTTCAACATCATACATAGACTGTCTTTGAACCACAGTGCTTCGCACAGTAATTCAAAGAGGGGCAAAATGTAATACCCCAAAAATGGGCTATAAGTTCATTAACCTCCTACATCATCAAATCAAATGAAATCGACATCAAAGTCCTAACCTAAGGCACATCTGAACATCATTGAATCCTAATTGATTATCCTAAATTCTGCATCGGAGAATATTCCTAGTAATATTCTTAATTATCATAATTATCTTTAATTTAATGATTATTTGGCAATAAATCCAATTTATCCTAAAGTTTGATTAATTGAATATTCTAAATATTTAATTAATTAGATTTAATACTACCACTTAATTGTTCAATTAAAGTTAATCTTATTTATTCCTAAATTGTATTATTTAATTATTGACAATAAATCCAAAATCCTATGAATAATTGATTAAATTCTTATTTAATTAATTTAAAGCAAGTTGTCAATTTTTAATAATATTGTTTTTGAATAAAGTTTGAAAAATGATTGATTAACCCATAAATCAATTGTTTTATTTTTCAAAATCAGTTAAGTTGGAAATAAATCACTTTATTATTAAATTTAATTCATAAATAAAAACATGCACAATCAGAAAAGCAGACAACTATCAATTATCAATTAAATCTAAACTCTATTTTGAGTTCAACTCTGCTTTTGCATGTTTTTGTGAATTAAATTATCTTTATAATCAGATAACTCAAAAATCAAGCTGAGTTAATCTGAGGGATTTATGGCTTTTTCCATGCACCTCCAAAGCCCTAGATTTCTATAAATTAAGGCTTTAGCTCTTCATAAATCATCCACAAGAATTGCACAATCACGCTGTCGAATTGGAGACTGAAGAATCATCTTTGTGAATCCAAGCTTTTGTGAGATCAATATTGCATAGTTTTTCATATCATATTAGTTTTCATTGTTAGATCATTTAACATATCATAGCATATCAGTTCTTCATATTAGATCAATTTCATATCATTTTTCATCACAATTGCATCTAAATTTTTTTTTAAAAAAAGATTAATTGCATTCATTCCATATCTAAAATTGCATTTAAATCCTTCGTTTAGGTGTTGTCAAGGTCACTAATCTCGGTGCAATCTGAGAATTCACACTCGCATCTACTAGAAGGCAGTAAATCACCTGGTTAGATTAGTTTTCAATTACATGCATGATTTTGATTACTACTAACCTCTAATGTTTTATTGAAGTGTTGTGTTTACAGATCAGGTACAAAATTCACACACACAGATACCAGCATTAAATCCATGACCATAATTAATTGCACAAGTCGGCCTCAACAGAAAACTAAAACAAACAACTCAGTAAGCAAGGATAACCAAGCGCCAGACAAGCATCACCGAGCGCTAGGGAATTAACTGAGCGCCAGAGAGATAACTGACCAACTCGATTAACAAAGGAAATCGAGCAACTACAGAGCCAACTTGGTCAAAGCAGAAATTGAGCAACACGAGAAAACACAAACATGTTTTTGGTGACACAGGGTTGCCAAGGACCCGAGATGCTCCTACATCATTTTAAGGAAAGATGGTATGCCTTCGTCATACCCAGGATATAAAAATTTAGGCCATTTACATATAGTGTAGCCATCTTTTCATCAATTTCATGGTGTTCCACAAAAATGAATAATTTGTAGAACTGAACTTGTATACTCTTCTACAATAGACATATTTTACTTCAGATTTTGAAATCTTTGAAAAATAGATTATGCATCGTTTATAGACAAGAACTTCTCTTTCAATTTATTCTCCATCTTGTCCCAAGTTCTTATCTTTTCCTTTCCCTTTCAAGTTCTTTCTTTTTGCAAATGAACCCACCAGATCTTGCATGCCACTTTAACTTTGTGCATGCAAACTTGAATTTCTTTTCTTTTGTCATATGATTCCATTCAAATAATTGCCCCATGTTGTTTAGCCAATCTATCAACTCCTGTGGTTTAAGACTACCTTCATAATTTGATACTTCAATTTTGATCCCATCAGTTCTCTCTTCTAATGCCTTGTCCATCCTTTCATCAAGTGTTAGTTCATTTAACTATTCTTCTTTGGCTTTTGTAGGTCGCTCTATACCTCTTTCTTCACCTACTTTATCATCAGAACCATCTCCTCTTTGTCTTGAGATCATTTTTGTCATGTTTTGCTACTTGCTTTTGAAGGTTTTGCATGTCTCTGTGCATCTATGCAAAACCTCATCTTCCTTTTCCTCTCCCAACCATCTTCTTTCTCTGATATTAGATGATGTAACTAGATTGTTAACCCTTAATAGTACTCATAAATGAAAGCAAAAAAACACAATTTCATTCAGAAGTCAATATTACATCATTATTCTCCCAAAACTATTATTTTCTACTATGAGAGAAAACACTAATTTAAGTACCATCCAAAAATTACCTTTTTTGGTAGATTTTCACAAAATTAATTTTTTGCCATTTTTTGGTGATTTCAAAAACTACTCCAAAAGCTATGAAAATATCTAATTATTTAGAGTTAACTTGTATGAAATCACCCATCAACTCACTAAGCAATTACATGCGTAAAACAAAAACTAATGAAAAAACAAAAAATGGAAAACTATAAGAAAAATAGTAAAAGCTGATTTTGAGGCCTTATATGGTGGAATTTGACCCTAGAGATGTGTTGACATTGGGTCCAATTGAATGGATTCGAGTGACAAATTTGTGAGCTCTAGAATATACTTTTGCCTACAAAATTTCATCCCAAATAGACAATCGAGTCAAAAGTTATGACCGTCAAAAGTCCCTACATCATATACACAACATATTCCTACACTACAATTATCATACCACCAATATATTTATAATATAGCTAGCAACATACAGATTTGACACACACTTAGGGATTTAGAAAATATGTTTAACCTAATCAATGTAGTCATATAAGTATTATTCCAATAAGTCTTCGTATAGGTTCATGATTGCATGCCTTAACTTGTAGCATTTATCTTACACACTCACTATATAAAGAAAAGGAAATAGGAAATCACCATTTCCAGATGTTGTTCTACTTGATGCAGGAGAACCAATGGTAATTGTTCCATTAGCATCGATCCTAGCTCCAAATATCTTTGTTGATGAAGCTATGCCACATCCATACATTGCTCATATTCAGGAGGACAAAGTTCTTCAGTGGATGGAAGGTCCTTTAGGATGGACAACTTGGGTTGTAGGAAGGGACACCAAGAGAGCCACATGCCATGAACAAATCTAGTGTTGTACTTGACTATATTTTAGATAGTTTTCTCCTTTTTTATATACTCTTGAAAATGTATTGAAATCCTTTGATATCAAGCTTGTAATAGTGGAAAACTCTATGATGGACATGGTTTGAATAGTAACGTAATATGGATGTACTGGTTTACTGCTAATAATTAATACAAAAAAAAATTACACCATTTAGTTTTTGTAATCTAGTGACCACCAAAACCATAGTCCACAAGGAAAAGCCACCACTCTTGAAACATGTAACCATGATAAAATAATTTATAACTAATGATGATATTTTTTACTCTATAGCTCTTAATAGGTGAATGCATTAAAATTGGAATAATAAATAAGAATTCAAAACAATAAAATAATTGAAGTTCCTATTCTAAAACCATACAAACCTCAAATAGAGTGTGAAGTGAATTTCCCCATGTTTTGAGAAAGGATCATGTATGCTCAATATTGTGCAAGATATTTGGTAGCATAGTGATGGCATGATTTAAATATATAGGGAAAGGATTGGGTATGTTTAATGTTGTGCAAGATATTTGGTTGCATAATGATGACATGATTTAAATATATATAGACATATTTAAGATATTATTTAGAGAGATCCTCCAATTCTTGAACATGATGATGAATTTATAGATTTTTCAATGAAAAAAAAAGAATGGCTGCTAAGAACTAGGATTCAATTTAGGTTTAACTTGTTTGATTGACTAGGTAGGTCAATTAATTGAGTATTCAACTAACCTAATTTGATTGAGGAAATAATTTGGGATCCTTCTAAGCATGTACATATTCTATAAAACTAGGATAAAAGGATTTACAAAGATTACAAAATCAAGCACCAAAGCAAAGAGCATTTTCCTTTTGTTGGAATGACATGGTACTTCCAAAAGCAGGTAGCTTTGCATGGTTGAATCTCAAGGAAAGAATTTTAACTAGTGATAGGTTAGCAAGGTTGCAAATAGCACAACCATTCATGTATGTTCTTTGCGGTATAGAGTTTGAAATGGTGGACCATTTATATCTCCACTGTCCTTTTGCCCAAGAATGTTGGAATTTAGTTACACTTAAATTGAATTTTAGCAAGTCAAGGCCCAATACTTTATGGGATTTGTTCCAATCTTGGCCCAAACTATATTATAATGCAATATTGTCCTATATATGGGTTATTACTCCTATGATGATGATTTGGGCACTATGGTGGGAAAGAAATAAACGAGTATTCAGAAAAGAGGAATCTGTAGTAGAAAGAGTCATGGAAAGAATTGAATGATCTATCTTAGTGTGTGTCAAATCCTACTTGCATAATCATATTGGAGGTTCCTCGAGTTTCACATCTTGGGATGCTCACATAATGAAACAATGGCCTAGCATTACTATGCTTATCAATGGTTGTCATCTGAATCCTTTTAGGCCCAAAGTTGGTAGATCCCAAATTAAGTGGCATCCACCCATTCATCCTTTTATTAAGCTAAATTTTGATGGGGTTTCAGGTGCGAGAGTTTTCATTAGAAATGGAAAAGGTGAAGTGTTGGAAGCCACTACAATTCATCTCCCACAAGGATCAAATAATGTTGCAGGGTTCGATTGTAGCAAAGAAAATGGATGTGAAAGACATTCATGTTGAAAGTGATTCTTTACTTATTATAAATGCATGTAAAACCAGGAAGTCTCTCAGTTGGAAGCTCAAGTATATTCTACTGCATGTCTGGGAGTTACTGGATTCATTTAATTCTTTCATTCCATCACATATTTATAGGGAAGGTAAAAAAATTGCTGATGGTTTAGCCAATATGTGGGGTGATGGGTTTGAGTTAGAATTTGATAAACCTAATTGGAATGACTTTTACCTTCTATTATAGATTATTGAACAAGAAAAAACACTACCAAGGTAGAATGATAACTAAATTCAATCTAGTTGTCATGTAGCTAACAAGTATGCTCATTGTTATAAGTATGTGCATGTGTATATCCATGTGAAGCCATTGGAAAGTGATGTCATCAAAAGCTCCTTTGTAGAAATGGAAAGATTTGATCTACTTTTTAATTATGATTTTGAAAGGCTAAAGTACCAATGTGTCCATTTATTGATTCAAAACATAATTTTTGTGTCAAATAAACAAGCTTCAATGTACAAATGTAATCATTCTTTTTGTTGCCACACACTTTGTGGGTTCTTAAAAGGTTTGCTAATGTGTTCATTTCCTTCATTCAATGATGAATAGTTGTGGCTTTGCAATGGATTTTAAGGAAGACAATCATATGCTAGTGAATTCGTTGCCTTCTCAAGTCTTAAATGAAGGTATTGCTCATAATGAAGATAATGATGTTGGTGCTATCAACAATCAACCTTTGCAAGCAGAGACAAGGGATGTGGGTATCCAGTTGTTTTAAGAAATGCTTGAGGGGTAATTGATACCTCTTTGGTACTTAATTTTGAATGCTTCTTCGAATAGTCTTTGTAGTTAGTTGATGTTACCTATATAGTTTGTAATGTAGTAATTTGTTGGTTGTTAAAACCTGCAAATGTATAATATGGGTATTGTATTTTCAACAAGTTTGTAGTAAACCTCTGATGTCATGATGTAATGTGTCAATTTTGTATAAATGGCATGTTTTAGTTTCTAGGATTTTAGGAAGTAGTTGAAAATCTAGCTGATTAGAGCCTTCTGATATATTTTGTAATGTTTATGTAATCTTTTTATATATTAATATAATCAGGTTTATTGTCTTTTGTGGGAAAAAAAACTAACTTATCTGAGAAGATAATTAGCTGAATTGATCAGCCAACTAACTTGACTACAAGATAATAATGGTAATGTAGGGCTAGAGGCTATGAAAGATGGATAATGCAATGAAAGAGATAATTTTCTCCCAAATGTTGATTTACACATGATGCCAAAAATTGGCTTGCATCATGGTACTTTCGTGAGACACCATATGAATAGTTTTCACCATTAGGCAAGTGATTTTTCATTACTTCTTTCTCCTTGCCTTTATTTTTTGTGATTTATTTTGTACTTTTTAGGTTTTTTATTGTTCTTTTAAAAAATATTGATGAAGAAAAGGGATTTGGATTGGTGTGGATGATGTGGGCATTGACCTCTTTTCCTTCCTTTCTCCACTAAGTCTAGTTTTGTTACAAATTTTGGTTTGTTTAATCAAAAATTTAATTGTTATTTTTGTTATATTTTGTTTTCCTTTGATGGAAATAATGGAGTGGGATCTTGAATTCCCTCTCTCTAATCACTTCACATCTTGCAAGATTTAGCAAACAATTAGGGGTTTGTTCAATGGAAGCATTTTGACAGAGAGAAGAAAGAAAAATAGTGGTTGGCAATAGGGGAAAAGAAAACAAGTGGTGAGTTGAAGACAAGAAGAATATCATCATTGAGCAAAAGGGACGAGTGAAAAGAGCTTCATTTTGAGAGAAGAAAAAAATTGTAATTCAAGGGGAGAACACTAGAAATTCAAAGGGAGGATTTGATATTGATTTTGTAGATTTTTAGACAGACCAATTGGGTAGAAGTTGTCCCTATTTTGGGGAAGATGGAAAACATAAAGGAATCGATAACTAGAAGGAAGAGGTGCAGGCGTGGAAATGAGTCTATTGCCTGCAAACATTGAATAAGTTTGATATAATTACTTTGTAATTTCTTTCCTAATTAGAAAATAATTAATTGAGTCATGGTGGATTGATTGTCTAGGACAAATATTGAATCAAATATCTTTTTGATATAGTTATTTTTTGTGTTTTTGACCTATTATAAATTTGTTTTTTATTTAATTTTCTTCACACACACACACACACACATAGAGTTTGGCATTTGTGTTAAACCTCTTGTCTCCTTTATGGAATTCATTCCATCAATGGATGAGGAATGGGTAGATGGATGGAGGAATCAATGAATGTTTTCATTGTGATAGTATCTCCTTTTAAATAATAACTATTTGAAATGAACCATATCAATTATTGTTGTGCTTGTAGATGTTGGTGGAAATTGTTCAAAGTGATCTTCCTCAAAATGTCAACGAGGATAACAAATTATATAAAATATTGGTTTAAAGGGATGTAATGGTGGATAGTTTCTTGAAAGTACAAGATGATGGAAATATGATGGAATGTAAAGGTACCAAGGGAAACAAGGACTAAATGTGATATACACCATTTTGGAAGGAGATGTTTTCAGTCAGGATGTGATTTAAAGTTTTGGTATTTAGATTGGGTGATTAGGATAACATATTTTAGGATATAGGGATCCAAAATGGATTTAGGATACCTAATATACATAGTTGAGATTGTAGATCGTAAAATTTGGCCATGAAGGTAGCCATCCAAGATCTAGAGGCCTAATAGAAAGCACAAAAACAAGAGAGAATGAATACAACAATAATAAACTATATTCTTATCTATAATGAAATATAATGGATCAACTAGATGGTTCTTATACAGGAGACCCCTTGGTTATATACCCAAGGTGAGTAAAAAGAAGTTAATGGGACAATGACAATCATCATGAAAAACTATCACTCCACAAAAGGTGGATAGGTGATTGTGTAATAACACCACAAAATATGGATCATCCACCAAAGGTGGAAAGGCCCATCCAGTATAAGTGGATATGTTGAAATAATAACATGATAAGTCCATCTATATTGGAAATGCTCCTAAAGTGTAATGTGATCTCTAAGTAAACTTAAGTGATATGTGTAATCAAGACCTATGTGAGGTTATCACTAGGGAAAACACCTTAATTACACAAACACAAGCACCCCCCTCCCCCCCCCCCCCCCTATGCAACTTAGGGAGTACACTTATTATGCAAATATGCAATACTATGATAATACAATATGAGTGTCGACTACAAGCCCATGTTAGGTACCCATTTACAATACAAATACAATCTCTCACAAGTGGAGAAAATGAAAAAATGACATGGGAGAAAACTCATTTCCAGAAGAGAGAAAAGAAACAAACAAATCATGATGCATGGACTCAAGGCCCCCCAAGGACTATATACATCATGTATATACATTTAAATATTTCCCCATAGGAAGGAAAAAGAGACATAATATCCCCTCCCATAATGAATAATGTCTTGCAAAAATGGCAAGTTCTTGAAGGAAAAACATAGTCCAATGCCTACAAACAACATTTCTCCCCTTGGGAAGAAGATAAACCAAGTACAGATGCAGGAATGCTTCCTATTATAGATAGGAATTAGGAAGTGGAATCCAAATGTAGGATGATGATGGTGTCTCTAAAATATGCTCATATGTTTCCATGTCCTTGGATGATGAAGATGCCACAAAAAAATCAAGAACATAACCAATCATAGTAGAAGGTGACAAACAAGCAACCAATGGAAATTGATTTTTAACAATCTCCAAAGACAAAAATGAAGTGACAGCATTGGTGCCACAAATATCATAAAATAGGAGATAGGCCTTTGAAAAATGAATGAGTCTCCAAAATCAAAGAAGTCGTCACATATTCATGATCAAATTGAACCATAATATGTGACGCATCAAGTGAAGGAGGAGACTCGTTGATGTAGGAGAATTTTGTGTTCCTGAAGATCTTTCTTAGTCTTGGAGGAATTCCCTGTCAAAGGGATACAATACTTTTTTTGGCAACTTTATGATTTTCTGGGTTGTGATGATCTGTGGAGATCTTTAGCATGTGTGATGAAAGGTGTTTGTTCCTTTATGTATGTGGAAGATATGTCTAAGGTTGCAGCTCTTGAGGTGGCATGGTTTGGGAGATATTGGATGAACCATTTCAAAGTTGGAGTTGTTTTCCTTGCCGTCGGAGCAGTGTTTTCCTGCAGTTTTGGAGCTGATTGTGGGATGTGGTGCCATTGATCCTTAATGAATCAGCCTTTTATATCTTAAGTAATTTAAGAGGACCTAAATTAATATCATTTCCCAAGGGCGCAAGCCCTGATTCATTACGAGTAAAAAGTTATGACCATTTTTCTCGAGGACCTATTTTCTGCCAGTGTTCCCGCCGGAGCCATTCCTGCAGTTTTGGTGCTGATTGCGTGTCATGGCGATGTTGATCCCTAATGAATCAGACTTTGTGCTCTTAATTAATTTAAGAGGACCTAAAGTACTACCATTTCCCAAGGGCGCAACACCTAATTCATTATGAGTCAAAAGTTATGGCCATTTTTCCTCGGGACCTATTTTCTGGCAGTTTTCACGCGAAACGTGGAGTGTTTCTTCTTGTGTGGTTACGTGTGATGAGATGGGGCCTTGTGTGGCTAAGGGCATGTTTTTGGGTCATGTTTGGACATAAATCTAAAGGCGCATTAAGTTTTGATCATTTTTGCATTAGTTTTGGTTTCTTTTATTGGACTGGACCTATATTATAATTAAATGCCTGATTGGCCGACTTGTGGCTTAGCTGGCTATATATTGAGAGGTTAGGTTGATGTAGAAGGTAGCGAAGAAGTAGGTAGAGTTAAGAGTTGAGTATTAGATGATCATTAGATCATTAGGAAGAGTAGAGTAGAAGAAGATTTGCAAATCTAGGACTTGTAGCAGAACTAGTGGCCTGCGGGCTTAGGACAACAAGGGGTTTCTTGGAAGTGTGAGTACAAGTTTAGATCCTGTGGTGGTTGTTCCTATCAAAGGCTTCCTATTGCAGATCTGAAATAGTTAGTGGTTTCTTGGATCTTGCGAGATCTTGCTCATACTTTGTTATTTCATTGTAACAGGCTGAAAATCGGAAGGCCTTACAGTCGGGCATGTTGAATGAAATTCTGTTTTGAATCATTATCTTGTTGTATTTTGCTGCAATTGTTGTTGTTATAATTGGCAGTTGTAGGTTTGGATCACCCATTATTGGATCCTCCATCCCTGCCATGCGTCACTCGTGAATGTCAATTTTCAAAGACAATGTAGAAGAATCTCCAACTGTGATGAAAACGTCATCAAAGAGAAGAGAAATCCCCTCAAAAATGTTACCCAAATATGAAATGTGAGACTCCACAAGTAATGAACCAATGTTTGGCAAATAGGAATCCCAATTAGGTTGACAAATAGACATAGCTTGTAATGAATCACTATAATACCAACAAAAGATGAATGTGTGATCTAAACTAAATAAGTAGGAGTTTTGGGTGGAGTCTCTAGATTATCATAACTCTAAAGTGTTGCATCATATTCAAACTCATCTAAGGTATCATCGTCAAAGGGGATATTGTCAGCATTATCAAGTGGAAGAAGGAAATCTGAAGCACAATCATCTGGGAATGGAGGAACACGCGGAGCTCTGAAATTCTCCCAAATAATGGTGCAAACTATGTGTGGAAACTTAATACTTTTGAACTTGGGGTATATATCATGGAGGAGATCCAAACTAATACTACAACCAATCAATCCAATCATACAATCATTCTTATTACCCCAATCATTCTTATTACCCCAAACTGATTGTTCCCACTATGAATTTGGATTAGAAATGAGTCCATAAAGATTCAGGCAAGAGGTTAAACCACCTACAATGTGTGCAATGCATTTTCCAATGACTCATAATTGTCCTTAGTCAAAGTTATTATAGAAGGATGTGTTGAATAACCCATTATTAGATCAACGATACAATTATCATATCATATAGAGATCAACCAAATTAAGAGAAAAATGGACTTATGATTTTGACATTTACAACTGCCTCAATCAGGCTATATCAAATTCAAATCACTATTGCAAAAGACCAAATTAAGATCCTAGCATTAAAATTTCCAAAATAGGCCAAAAAAGACCAGTTTCTAAAAGTGATATTTCTGCATATAATAGCCACAAGGTAATAGAATAATGGAGAAGTAGATAAGAAATTAAGAACTTTAAAAAAAAGCACCTCAAAAGGAGTTTATATGAGTCTAAACAGAGCCCTAGAAGTTGTAGAGACGAGGATTAAATAGCTACTCTTGTCAAAAAAATAATTTTTTTAAAAAAATTGTGCATCAAAATCAAAAAAATCTGCACAAGGTCGAAGAGCACAGAATTCTACCCCAAATAAAAAAGTTCCCTATAATGCCTTTGAATGACTAAGATATTGGCCTTCAAATTCAGACAACAAAATAAAGAATGCAAATGGTGAAGAAGGCAAAAATTTCCAAACCATCCTGATCTCAACAATCCACTAGCTTAATTTGATGGTCAAACGACCGTCACAAAGATCTAGAGGCTTAAATTTGGTAGTCAAACAACCATCGTGCCAAAAATTTCCCTTTATGCAATGATGATGTTAACAATAATGCCACCATATAGATTGATGACATGGCAGTTGGTTGTGTTGCTGATTGGGACATCAGTACAATCACTCTTCTACTAACAATGACACTTTGTGTTGTGTGGATTTGGGCAGGTGGAGCATAATCTAAGTGCACTAGATTAGTGTGCACACTAGTGCTATGGGTGCACTGGAGCTGTGAGCACACTAGAGTAGTGAGCACATTAATTTTGGGTGTGCACTAGTGTTGGGTCTGCACCAATGCTAGGTGTACACCTGCAGAACTAGGAGTGTACTAGATTTGTGGGTAGACCACTGATGGGAGTGCTTTGGAGTAGAACAGTGCATAGATCTAGAGCTTTGGAGAGGTGTGAAAATTTGGAGCACTACACAGATTTGGAGCTCTTTGGAGCTGGGTGTACATTTTTTTGGTGTTGCTGGGAAAAAAAAGCATTGTCATGTATTAGAGAGCACTAATTTTTTAATATTTTTAATTTTTAATAGAAAAATAGAAAACCCAAAAAATTAAATTTTACAATAAACACAAATGTCTTTTTTGAAAATTAAAATAACACCTTTATGATGCCTAAATAGACAAGGAGGGGGAAATTGTTTTGAGGGCTTTGAGTGATGATGTCTAATTTAGATGAATTTACAAGTGATCTTGGACGATTTTGCCCCTTTGATCATAATGGAAGAGTTGATTTTGGCCCAAAGTGCTTAGAAATGCTTGCTACCTCTAAGATCTAGAAAATGCATGCACCTTCAAATGCTTGTTGATTTAGTGTTCGATGTCGATATGAGAAAAACAAAAGGTGTTTTTGATTGAAAAAATCCTTTAGAATCAATGTTGGCCTCAAATTTGATCCAACAAGCTTTGATATTAACCAGCAAAAAAAGCCACAAAAAATAAACCCCAAATTGCACCAAGATAAAAGATTCTCTCAAAAGACTATCCAATGGCACTCAACAAGCTTTGATACCATGTAAAATTTACTATGAAGGTAGCCACTCAAGATTTAGAGGCCTAATGGAAAGCACAATAACAAGAGAGAATAAATATGACAAGAATAAATTGTATTCCAATCAATAATACAATATAATAGATCAACTAGATGATTATTACATAGGAGATCCCTTGGTTATATAGCCAAGGTGAGTACAAAGGAGTGAATGAGACAATGACAAGTGTCATTGTCTCATTACATGATAATCAACATGAAAAGCTATCACTCCACGAAAGGTAGATAGGTGTTGGTGTAATAACACCACAAAATGTGGATCACCCACCAAAGGTGGAAAAGTCTATCCATTATAAGTGGATATGATAAAATTATAACATGATAAGTCTGCATGAAGTAGAAATACTCCTAAAGTGTAATATGATCACTAATTAAACTTGAGTAATATGTGTAATTAGGAACTAGGTGAGGTTATCCCTAGGTATAACACCTTAAATAACACTAGCATAGATTTAGGGGTGTGGGGACCCAAAATAGATGTATGATGTTTAGGATGGGGATACTTGTATTTAGATGTAAAAATTTGGGAGTGAGATGCGAATTGGAAAGCTCTTTTTGGATGCATCTCTTTGTGTTTGGGGATTTGATTTTTCCTCTTTTGATTAGAGGGCCTTTCTGACATTATTGGTCTATTTTGATTATGGATTTATTTTCTCTCATTTTAAGATTTAGGAATTATCCTTTAGAGAAATGTATGGGGATGTGGTGTTGGATGCTCCTTGTGGATGCATCACTTTTGATTTGGGGATCCACATGGTTTTCATACTTAGTTTTTGATTAGTGGGATTTTGTGGCCTTTTATATTTATCTTGATTTACAATCAAATTTTTCTTTGCTTTCATTTCCGAATGAATTCCAAAAGTGAATGTATGATCCCATGGGGATAGAATATTTTGACATCCCAATAATTAGGTGATGATTTTATCACGTTGGAACAAGTCCAATGATGTGTATGTTTGGTTATATCTTGATTGGGCATTTTTTTATACAGATAGCTCAGATTGATGAATGAATTAGCGATGGAAATGATGAGGACAATGAAAGAAATGGTAGTAGAAAGATCATGGAGGAGCAGTAGGAGGCACTTATTTTTTCTTTGGAGTAATTCTCCTTAGCCTTAGTGGAGTAATGACCAATATTTTTATAAAGAGATACATTGCCAAGCCCTTAAGATCCTAGATTTTATTTCACTTAGATAGGCTCCAAGCTGCCTTACTCATTAAGACATAATCCTTTTCCTTAATAATGCATGTTATGAAAAATTCAATTGTTGATAGGATACTTATTATTTTGGAAACAAGATGTGAGTCCATTTTTTTATGGAAAATAAGTGGTGGAGATTGTAGCTTTCATAGAGGTGAGAAAATTGGATAAAATTAAAAGTGGAGGAACCAAGGTGATAGAGTTGTGGTTATGAATTTATTTGATAAGGGTTGATTGCATCGTAAGATGGCTAGGGTTCATCATAGTGGATAAAGGTGGAAGAACCAAGATGAGAGGCTTGTAGTTCATGAAAGGGTTCAATAAGGATAATACAATATTGAGATGTCAAGAAATCATCAAAGTGGAAGAACCAAGATGGTAGGATTGTGATTCATGTATAGATTTAATAAGTATAATTGGATCTAAGAAGGTATCATTAAAGATATTAGGAGTGATTCTTAGTTCTTGATTTAAAAGAGGGCATGTGTGGTCATGCTCTAGAATAAGATTTTGAAATTGACATATTTATTTGATGATGTGAGGGAAAATTCAAGTGTTGTGTTGTAAACTACTAATGCATGGAGCAATTCTTTGAGTTGTGCATATGGATGAGAGAGAGATTGTTTATGTGTATGGGTGTAGATTTATTGGATTTGATGGGTTTGGGCTTGATGATTGCATAATCAATTGGGCATTTGGATGACATGGGATTAAAGATGTTATGGGATGGCATGAGATAAGAATGTGTTTGGGGTGACATAGGATTAGTGATGTTGTAAGAGGTTATGGGATTTGTGATGTTGTGATGTGATAGGGGATTAGTGATGTTATAGGATAGCATGAGATTAGGAATGTTATGTGACATCAAGTTTTTTGAACTTTGTGACCTATGAATCTTTGCAAGTAGTCCTTGGAGGGAATTTGTAAAGGTGGGGTTTTATTGTTCATGTTGAGTTTGGGAATGATTGGATTGTGAAGAAGCCAAGGATGAAGGATCAGAGTGGGAGGTGGAGTGTTATAATATTTCTTGGAAATAAGACCACTTCAAGGGGGTGACCACCAATAATCAATTAAAATATATATGAATCCAACAATTTGAGTTATGATGATATGGGAGAGAGTTCTCTTCCTCGTTTGTACGAATATCTATATAGGCATCCACCCCTTAAACATAATTTAGAGGATTTATAATACTAACTAAAAAAAATGTTAAGGTTAAACATGCTAGAAATGCTTATCCTCATCACACTTAGGAATATGTGATACTTGGGTCATAAATTCTCATCCCCTTCAAAAATGCATTTCCCTCAACACTAAGCAACACTTGAATCTTTTGTATGAATGTTTCATCATTCTATGTTGTATCTTCAATTAGAAAAATCTTCCACTTGAGTATGAATTCATATATGGATATATTTCACAAATGTTTAACTTGTTTCTAAACGATTGTCTTGGATTATAAAATAAAATTGCATTCTTCATCTAACTCAAGCTATTCCAACTAGATTGGAATATTGCATATACGAGGCTCTTTATATGAGTGATCTTATTGAGCTCCTTGTAATATGGACACATTTTCCATGGTTCATCCTTCTTGTTAAGCATAATCATTTGGAATAAATAGAGACATTAATAGCATGAATAATAGTTATTGGTATTGATTCACTTGTATAATCTTGGTCTCTAATTAGGGGTGGACCCTCAGATTCCTAAAATTCCTCTTAATGGAATGATCTCTTGAATAATTGATTGATTTTGAGATTTTCTATCTTGTGCTTCTACAAAATGTAGTAGTTCTCTTATATTCTAAGAAACTTTCTTGAAAATTTTATCCATTGTACAATAGCTATTAATTTTACTAATTGGTGATTGTATCCGAAAAAATATATACTTATACCCATGTGCATTAATTTTATTGAAAATCGAAGTAAATTGTTCCCAATTTTTTTTAACTTTGTACTTCTAAACTATATCTACTCCAATTGGAATATCAAACATTTCTAAGTCTAAACGATAATCTCCAATGGAAATTTTATATAATGGCATATACCACCACAAGCAAGTTATTTTCCATCAACTTTCTAAACTAGATTGATGAACCAAATAAAGTTTTTTTAAAAATCACATTAGTTTGTTACTCTTCTACTCCAATATCATCAAATAAATTTGGCGTTCATACTCAAACATCTTGTGTGAACACATCATGGGGTGGCTAGTATAGTGGATAACATTGATTGAGATCATAGCTTCACCATCTCTCACTTATTCAAATTTAATGTTGTAAGACATTCATCATCTTCAAACTCAAGTCGTTGGGGTGATTATTTGATAGATATATAACTTTTTTTATGAGTTCCATCTTATAGATTCAAGAGACAAACTTGAGGACATTCATTTCCTCTTTGATAAATATTACATCACAACTATTGTCATATCATATTTTTCATTTGGATCTTTTTCATCATCAATGTCCACATCATCTTAGCTTGTCACCTTCTCCATTGATTAGGTTTGGAGTCCTTAGTTTGATTATAGCATCCTTTGGTAGTGGCAAGGTGAAGTTTAAGTATCTCTTAGAGACATTCATTTTTTTCTTCTTTCATATTCCTATCAAGAATGGCAAGATCTTCTACATACACCTTTGGCTTTTTTCTTCCGAAAGGGAGAAATGTTGTTAGATGATCGTAGATAATCTTTAACATTTAGTTAAGCATCTAACATTTAGTACAACTTGAGTTGGCCTAGTGGTGGAGAACTTGTACTCTTGAAAGAGAGGTCACAAGTTCAAATCCCACAAGGGGGTAGGGTATGTACGCCTCGTTTGTAGCACAATTAGGTGCCTCCTGTAAGGAGTACGAGGTAGTCCCATATCACTATCACCATATGTAGACCCAAAAACATATGGCTGGTGTCATGGACTATAAAAAAACCTTTCCTTTCCTATAGGAAACTGCATATTAAGGAAGGTTGCATTTTTTCTCTTACTTTGTCTATTCTAGAAGGGAGTCTCACATGAGGTTTTATCCTCATATTTTTTGAGAAACCCATCTAGACCTTTTCTCTCCATTCTCTCTACGGGGAATTTTGTCCTACTAGTTTTATCATCTTCTTATCAAGGGTATCATTTTTTGCATGGGTGTTAAACACAACCTCATATTTGTGGCTATATATTTGCCTATCTTTCCTTTCTTACCTTACTAAGCTATATATGTGAGTGCATATTTATTTTATTGCATTTAAATTTTTATTGTTTTGTATATTTGCTTCTAGAATAGGATAAGCTTGCTTAAATAAGTATATACTTCGGTAGGTTTCACATGTGACTTGTACATCCTAATTTGATAGAGGTGTTGTACACATGTGATTCCATCTATTTTATCCCAAATGGGTCATACACTCACTTATCTTGGTGGTGTATTTGATATATACCCACTTGTAGTTGATTCTTGAACATCTCTTTTGCACAGACATTCTTGAGTAGAATAGCATCATTCTTTCAAATTGATCTTTTGATTCTTTATTCTTGCTTTAGCTCTCTTCGTCTTGGGTGCCTATCTCCATACTAAATCTGACTAAATTCACAAGTCTATTGACTACTCACCAAACCAAAGAGATTCAAAGCAATTAGAAATATTTGACTATACACGAGACAAAATCTGCATGGACTTACATAAGCTAAAATGTGTAATTTACTATCAAACTATTGACCTGACATGAGCAAAAGATAATACAACTATAACAAACAAAAGAACCTTACAAAAAGTAAGGGTAGATTCTGAACCTTCCTTCCTTAATGTTCCTTATGTTTTTTTCCCATTGTCCACCTCCTCTAGCTTTCCATTTCATGCATACACAAGTTCCCTGACAATGGTTCAATGGTATGTCCATGTTATCATAAAATAGGCCTTTGACAAATACACCATCATATATAAGCGCTAATCTACATTGCAGTCTATGCATCTAATTTAATGAAGGCTCTAGCGTAGTCTAGATATCTAGGTATTTGCAAAAAGAAGCAGCAAAATTTTTAAAAAAAACCCTTAGAAACAGAAGATAAAACCTTGTCCCTTCAGGATTAGTGCAGATCTATCACAGTACACATTAGTATAGTGCAAGCCTATTTTTTAGATGGCTTCATCAGCATCACCAATAATCTCCACAAGAACATTGTCCTTGTTTAAAATGATGGAAACGGTTTGCATCTCTCAATACAATTTCTCTTGCAACAATCTTGGAGATAAATTTAGTTGCAGTGTGGCAATCAGCACATACTCTAAGGTTCTTAACAACTCTAATAGTTGTTCCAGGGAGTGTGTTTAACAAACCAAATGCAATTGCCAACTTTTCACTATGATGGTAGAGAAATAATTCCTTTTCCTCCTCTTCCACATCATTAAGTAATTGTTTTGAATCTGGAAAATAACCTGCTGCCTTCATCTCCCAAGCCAACTTGTCCAACATTGCATGGATCTCCTGTGTCTGTGGATGTGATCTGTCTCCTGCACAAAAAGCATGTACCATTTTATGGCTTTCAATCCAACTACAACCGGGAATCTTTTTTATTTCTCTTTCTTTCATCAATCTCCGTATAATTTGAACATCACCCCACTTGCCCATTTCTGCATAGATATTTGACAGAAGAACATAAGTTGCACTATTATTAGGATCCAAATAAAAAAGCAGTGTTGCTGTAAATACTCCTAAGCGTATATTCATATGTGATCTGCAGGCACTAAGAAAACATATCCACACAACCACCAAGGGTTTGAGTGGCATCTTAATGATAAATTTTAGGGCATCCTCAAGATAGCCAGCACGGGCAAGAAGGTCAACCATGCACACATAATGATTAATTGTAGGTGTAATTAAATAAGGGTTACTCATATGGTTGAAGTATGTACAACCCTCATCCACCAAACCTGCATGGCTACATGCATATAGAACACAAGCAAAGCTTATAATGTCAGGAAATGTTCGAGATTGCATCATTAATTCAAAGATTTTGAGAGCATCCTCACAGAATCCATTTTGTGCATAACCTGCAATCATGGCATTCCAGGAGATGACATCTCTTTGAGACATTTTGTCAAATAGTTCTCGTGCCTTGTGTATGCTTCCACATTTTGCATACATATCTAGTAAAGCATTTTCAACCATAATATCTGACAAAAACCCCTCTTCCATCACGATTTGATGGATGTCCATACCCTGTTCCAGAGCTCCCATTTTTCCACAGGCAGGGAGGATGGCGGCAATGGTTGTGGAATCTGGCTTTAGACCTGCTAATTGCATTTGCTTGAATGTTTCTAAAGCCTCTTCAATAAATCCACTTTGTGCATACCCTGCAATCATGGAATTCCATGTGATCATATTTCTCTCGGGCATTTTGTCAAACAAACCACATGCCTTGTCTATGTTTCCACACTTTGCATACATGTTTACCAGAGCATTTCGAACTACAGCATATGAAAAAATACCACCTTCCATTAAGTTTCGATGGATCTCCATACCCTGTTCCAAAGCTCCCATTTTGACACAGGCAGGGAGGATACTGGCAAAGGTTGCGGAATTTGGCTTTGCACTAGTCAATTGCATTTGCTTGAAAGTTTCTAAAGCCTTTTCAAACAATCCATTTTGCACATATCCTCCAATCATTGCAGTCCATGAGATGACATCTCTTTGAGGCATTTTGTCAAACAGTTCACATGCCTTATCTATGCTTCCACATTTTGCATACATGTCTAGTAGGGCAGTTGCAACTACAATATCTGATAAAATTCCTCCATCTTCTATACTTTGATGGATGTAAATACCCTGTTCCAAAGCTCCCATTTTGGCACAAGAAGGAAGGATGCCAGAAAAGGTTGTAGAGTCTGGCTTCACAGCTGCCAATTGCATTTGCTTGAATATTTCTAAAGCCTTCTCAAAAAATCCATTTTGTGCATATCCTGCAATCATGGCATTCCATGATATCACATTTCTTTGAGGCATTCTATCAAAGAATTCACGAGCCTTGTCTATTCTTCCACATTTGGCATACATATCTACCAGGGCACTTGCAACTACAATATCTGACAGAAACCCCCCTTTTGTTATGCTTTGATGGATGTCCGTGCCCTGTTTCAAAGCTCCTATTTTGGCACAGGCAGGGAGGATGCTGGCAAAGGTGGTGCGATTCGGCTGTATACCGGCCAATTTCATTTGCTTGAATGTTTCTAAAGCCTTCTCAGCGATTCCATTTTGTGCATACGCTGCAACCATTGCAGTCCACGAGACCACATTTTTTTGAGGCATTTTGTCAAACAGCTTCCGTGCCTTCTCGATGCTTCCACATTTTGCATACATGTCTACCAGGGCAGTTTCTACTACAACATCTGACAAAAACCCCCCTTCCAATATACTGTGATGGATATACATGCCCTGTTCCAAAGCTTCCATTTTCGCACATGCAGGGAGGATGTTGGTAAAGGTAGCGAAATTCGGCTTCACACCTGCGAGTTGCATTTGTTTGTAAGTTTCCAAAGCCTTTTCAAAGAGCCCATGTTGTGCATATCCTGCAACCATTGCAGTCCATGAGACCACATTTCTTTGAGGCATTTTGTCAAACAGTTCACATGCCTTGTCTATGCTTCCACATTTGGCATACATGTCAAACAGAGCAGTTGCAACTACAACATCTGACAAAAGTCCTCTATCCGTTATCTTTTGATGGATGTCCATGCCCTGTTCCAATGCACCCATTTTGGCACAGGCTGGAAGTATACTGATAAATGTAAACTGATCGGGTTGGAAACCTGTTCGTTGCATTTGGTGAAACAGAGTGACTGCCTCCTGAGGACACCCATGTCTTCCGTATGCTGATATAATTGTATTCCATGAGACCAGGTCTCGTTCTCTCGTGTGGTCAAACACTTTACGAGCATCAACCAAACTTCCGCACTTGACATACATGTGAATAAGCTTATTATGGAAAGATGTTCCTGTAGCAAATGCAAAGTGCCTGTGAGCGATGAAAGAGTGGACATTTTTCCCTTGTGAAAGCGAGTTTTTGAGAATGCAGGCCTGCAACAATTGAAGATATGTAGAAAAGTTTTCAGAGGGTTTGTGAGTAGTAAGCAGAATGTGCAGCGCCTCCTTCAAATGACCGTCTCTACATAATGCTGTAAGATTGAGATGAGTAGAGGATGACAATGACATTTGACGATTGTAGTTGAAGCATGGAAAATGTGCGGTGTTATTCAGTCTGTCGACCACAGGCACAGAGACATTGCCAAGGTAAGCTTGGGAACATTCTCACTTGATACTGGTATTCATTATTTAAAATAATCAAGTTTAAATTTGTTTCAATAATTCATTACTTAATAATCTTTATTTTGTCATGTCCATGATATTCTCTTTTGGTAAATAAGTCTAGAAATTCTATAAGGGCCCTCCTTCAAAACAAAATAAATGCATATGATTAAAACAAAAAGGTTAAGGAGTTGGTATAGTAGAATAAGAAATATGGGAGTTATTATATAAATCAATCACTCTACCATAGTTATATTGAAAGATTAAGGGCAAAAAGTAATATAACACATAACACATCACATAAAACCAAATCTCAAAGCATAGGGGCAACATGGTACACTTGTCACACTAATGCACCACCAAATCTCACACATGCCAATAAAATAATAGAACTAAATACAAACTAATTAGAATCTCAACAAACTCCCTAATGCTAAGGTCTAGTAGTAGTAATACCATCCCATTCCACAATCTCCATGAAATGTTCTAGGGTCTTGGAGTAGAGTCTAGAATTCAAAGCTAAACCTTGGAAATGATTTTGACTCATATTTTTTCTGTATAGATAGTTTTCTCACAGAAGATAAGAACTATGTACTCACTTGTGACTTCCAAGTAGACTCAACTGTGATTAACGATTAAGCCAAGTAGCACTTTGTACATATCAATTTAGAATTTATGTAGCACATTAAGCTCGATTGCAATGCATTAAACTTCTCTACCACTACCATGTGTGAACCACCTTTTTGTACCTCCCTCGACCATTCAGATTAAGACCAACATCAACCTTTGGAAGGGTAGATGTTCCTTTGAATTTGTTTTGCAATAACAAGTTTAAGGGTAAAATCCTAAGGGCATTGACAAGAATCCTAATCACTAACTTGTAGATGAATTTATGGTGCACTATTTCTTTTGACCTTGTTGCACCCTACATACCTAGGCTAGGTACTCCAGCATATCTTTGACAAAGCTCCTAGTTGTGAATGAGTCTCAATAGAGAATGCATGCCAACCTATTATACATCACCACTCATTTCCTTTATAAATTCCCACCAAGACTTCCACTCTTCATTTTTAGCCATTGTAAGAACATCAACAACTAGAATAACCCCCACAAAATAACTGCCTTGCAACCCACCAAATAACAAAGACATCTACATAAATGGTGTCCACCTACACTAACAAGTACTCCACACAAGCACCAACAAATTATCTTCCATCTCACACATGCCTCACAAACATAGTAATCAAACCATGATTCTTTTTTTATTATCATGAATAAAAGTTTGGCATGATCGCCAATCTTAAGGATGCTTAAAACTTAGAAGTAATGGTTTTTTAGTGGCAAATTTTTGCCAAATGGAAAATAGTTGAAATGGGGATTCAAATTTTGTAGATTAGTACATGTTATAAGGTGACTTAAATTTTAATGCAAATTATTTTTAGGATTACATTGTATACAATTTTTTTATTGGCATTTTGGATCACACACAGTGATCCATCATCATGACAAAAAAAGAAGAAGACAGATTGCAGAATAATCTTATAAATGTCATTGCAGTTGAGAAAAGATAAAAAATAATAAAAAATATAAAGATGAAAACGAATTAAAGAAACAGAATCAAGAAAAAGAAACTAAAAAGAACAAAGATGAGGGACAAGAAAACAAAGGCAAGAACAAGAAATGAATACACTCAAAAGTAAATTGAAAAGAAGTAAGAAGGAAAAAGGTATAATAAGTAAGAAAAACAAATTAAAAATAAAAACTATATAAAAAATAAGAAACTATTAATGAAAATAAAAGAAAAACAAGAGGGACAAAGAGAAACTAAGGAAATGAAAATAAATAAATAAAATAATTAGAGAATCCTAACAAACAAAAATGCTCAATTAAGGAGAAAAAGAGACTAAAAAGAATGAACAATAACAAACTTGATAAAATAGGAACAATTGGCAGTAAAAGGAAGGGGTAGAAAAATGGTTATTCCTATTTCAACCTTATTTTTAAAAACATACACAACAAGGCAAGAACCAATTCTAAAAGATGATTAAATATAATTAATTAGATCACCAAGAAATAATTAAAATCGACTACACTATCAAACTTAACAAAAAATAACTAAATATGAATAAAATACTATAGAAGACTATTGAAGAAGTTTAAAAGAATATAATGAATGGTTCTTAATCACATACACAAAACTATCAATAACATCTTTCAATTGAAAATAGCATAACACTGTTAAATTAAAACTAACAAAGAAATAACTAAAAAATAATAAATAAAATAATTGAAGGTTAGAAAGTAAAAAACTAACAAATATAAAATCCTAACAAAAGTAATAACTATAGATAGGAGAGTAAAATCTAACAAATACTTAAAAATTAATTTAATTTGTAATTAATCTAATAATTACAAAAAGCTAAAAGATGACTTGAGAGGAGGTAAAAGACTACTCAAATAACACAAAGGCACCAAACCAAGGATAAATTAAACTAGATTACTCAAATAACACAAAGGCGTCAAATTGGGGATAAATAGAATTAAGAAAATTGTTAAAAGACAAAAAAATAACTAAGTGCGTCTTCAAAGTCATAGAATAACATAATAAATATAATAAAAAAATATTAAAAAAGAAAACAAAATAATATAAGACATAAATAATAGGGGAAGTAAAAGGAAATAAAAATGACAAAATTAACAATAAATAATGGAGAAACAAACATGGTAACAAGAAAAGAAACAAAGGGAGAGGTCAAAATAAAAAATGAAAGTAGGGATGAAAAGGAAAGGAAAAGGAAGGAAGTAAGGAAAGAAAGGAGGAAAGAGGAAAAAGGAAAAAGGAAAAAGCTTAAGTAGGAGGATTCAAAAAGAGAGTTAAGCACGAGTTTCCAAGAAGGGCTTAAGCGCCAACCATCATCGAGCTATTAAGATTTTTATTGTGGTTTTTTATAGCAACAAACTCAAGGAGTTTACATTTGAAGAAATTGTATTCCTTAATAACTAATTGAGTGTTCTCAAGGTAGATGTGGTGTTTTGTATGGAGGGAGTGCTCCATTGGGGCCAACTTTGAGATGCATTCATAAATAATATTAACACTTTGTTCCTTAATCCCAGTGCTAATAAAACATCATGTTTCCCTGATATATGGGGTACCACAAGATAAATCCATCTTATACACTCTAGAATGAAGGAGGAAAGGAAACTTTGACAAAGGGAATTAGTTTCCTCATAATGGAGATAATCTTGAAAGCACGTGAAATACCTCTCTTGTAAAGAATTTTAGAAATCTTATTAGAAATAGACTCAATGTAGGGGATGGACACAACAAGTGAGGTATAAGGTGTTGAACACACATTGTACTTATATATAAGATAGAGAATTGGAGTTTACAACAAGGTTGGCCTTATGAAAAGAAAATTAGAAGTTGGCCCTATCAACAGAAAATTATAATAAGGTCTCATGCTAGAAGCATTTGGACTAAAACATCGATTACATCTAACATGGACCCAACCAAACAATATATAAATATTAAATACATAGGTCACACATAGCATGAACGCATCTAAATAAGAGATAAAAATTGAAGAGTGATCCACTGAGAGAGAGAGAGAGAGAGAGAGAGAGAGAGAGAGAGAGAGAGAGAGAGAGAGAGAGAGAGAGAGAGAGAGAGAGAGAGAGAGAGAGAGAGAGAGAGAGAGAGAGAGAGAGAGAGATATCATCACACTATATCCACAATTACTGGAACAACTTTTTTAGCCATCTCAAACATGTGGTAACACATTTCCCTAAGGACCACATCACTTGCTAGTTTTATCTGGACGTCCACATGCCATGGTGAGATCCACATGCTACGTCATAAGCCATATCACTTGCCAATTGTCCACATTAGAAACCATCACAACACATTTTTGGACTAGACCACAAACTAATCATAATCACATCACTTGGTAACAATGTTTCATGATCACCAAGATCTATTTTTGGATCAATAGGAAACACCACAACTAAGACCAAAACCTAAAATATAATTCAAATCATGTTTTCATATGCATCTGCTTGATTTTCAAAGCAAACACCTTCCAAAAAATACAATTGAATAACTATCTTCTTCAACTACATAACTTTGTCACTGAACCACTAACATCCAGATAGAACCATTGGCTTCCAAACCAAAGAAAATAACTCTGGATCACTAACAAACATTATTCTCGCAATCTCCAGAATACATACCAATCTTCCATTGTTGTATAGCACTAAATACATACTTGTATTCCATTAGTTTGTAGCATTGATTACAAACTTTTCTTCCATTGTTCTATAGGTCTAGTAGCACTAACATGTCCAACACACAACCTTACTCTTTCCAAACCAACATCCTTCATTCAGAAAAAAAGATATATAGGAACATGTCATCAACAATTACTTCTGGACGATAGTGTTTGAGAAAACACCTTTGGACCACAATGTTTGACATCAATGACAACCAAACAATAACAACCAAACATATATTTCCAACAATCTCTCCATTTGTCATTGATGGAAAACTACCACCAAAGGTTTTTAATAAGATATTAACCATTGTTACTCCCCTAACTGAAATAATCAAAACATTCCTCATTATCCTTCGTACAATTTATTCTTCTAAAAAACATATTGACAACAAAAAAATTTCCTTATCTTTCTCCCCTTTTCCATTAAGGAAAAATGTTAAAAAATACTTACCACTGCACAACTTTGATAAAAACCACTAGCATCATTATAAAAGAAGAAAAAATCCAAAAAGCCCCCCCTAGATAGATGCACAACGTTGGTGCACTAATCTAGAAGGAGGGGCAACAACCCCAAGCTCCTCCTAGATAAAATCAATAGAATCCTAATCATATTATGGATCATATCTCCAGTCTTCAGTCCTCCTGACTAACTCAACATAGTAGGAATATTTTCAACTGACATATAAACTTCATATGATGAGATAAGAGAAGCAACTTGTTCCTTGTTACCAGTAGGAGCTTAAACATTAACTTCTACAGTTTCCTTTTGTTCATCAACACCTTTTTGTTCTTCCTCTTCACTGTCACTTGGAACCATCACCAAAATAGAGCAGCTCTTTAGATGCTTCCTTCTTACACTCTTTTCTTGTTTGCCAAAGAAAAAATCCTCTCTAGACATCTTTCTCATTATTTTTGCCTTATCTTTTCCTTTCCCTTCATTGTCAATAATAGACAATTTTTCCACAGCTTCAATCCTTCCAAAATCAATATCCTTTTGAGTCTCAATAATGCTCATACATTCTTCCCCATTAATTTCACAAGACAACACAGTTTCTCAAACAATTTTAAACTCTAGCTCTTCTATGTGGTAGAAATTCTTATCAGCTTAGAAGATAACATCACCCTTAAATTAGTTAATAACCATAAGAGGAAACTAGTTCCATACAATCATCCTATCCTTCAACTCAACAAAAAAATTTCTATAATTTATAACATTGTTATCCAATTTATTCAAATGCATCTTAATTTTTGAGCCAAAAAACATATCATTCCTCCAATCCATATATGAACACAACTTAGTAAATACAATTTATGACACAACTAAGTAACTAATACACTATCTATAGAGCCAAACAATCACTTTTCTAGACCAAAAAAAAGAATCTTACCTCTAGAAAAACCTTCAAGTCTTGTTTGCACGTTGAGTAGATACTTAGCATCCAACCTCGAGGGGGGAATAGATTTGCATGAAAACTCCCCCTCAGACCCTGCAGTCTAAGTCATTAAGCAAAAGAGGAAACAACATTTGGAATGGATGTCAGACCACCTTCAAAGGAAACTTCTATTCTCTTCATCAAACATGTCTTGTTCTTTTTTCTTTTTTTTGAGTCTTCAGCAATCATCAAACAATCATCCTTTTTATCAATACTTTCGTAGAACCTTGCAACATGTCCTATCATGTTACAGTTATAGAAGATCAGACCATCCTTTTTCACTATTGCAGTTTCACTATTTTTTACATTGATATTTATCTTGCATTCAACTTTTCTATGACCATATCCATTGAAACCATAGCAATATCCATTAAAGTTCTTAACATTTCTATTCACATTCACTCTATTGGAGTTCTTAACATTCTTATTCATATTCACTCTATTTTTGCACTGAATTGGTGTATGTCCAAACTTAATACAATGATGACATTCTACTAAAAACATATCTCCTTTTCTAACTTCTACATTCATTAACTTTGTGCCCGACTTTATTGCAAGAAAAATAGACCATCAAAAGATGAATGCTTGGAATATTGAATATGAGGTCTCCAATTCATCATCCTCTATTTGTATTCTATTTGCATCTGATCTACCAAATTCTTTTTTTATTTCACCTACTTCTGATCTACCAGTTCCTTTTTGTCTTCCACCTACTTCTAGCCTACCAAATCCTTTTTATCTTCCACCTACTTTCAATCTACTATATCATTTTTGTCTTCCATTGATTTTTTTGATTCATCATTTCTTTTCTAAATGTTCTTTAGTAATGCAAAATCCACTTTGCCTTGATTGATTTCCATCTCAACTTCATCTCCCCAACTTCTATTGTGTTGACTTAAAAAACATAGATTCTCACACTTTTCTATAAGATAATAGATATTCCCAGTGGTCCTAAAACCTTTTGCAACCCTTTTACTAGTTTGTTTCTTTTTGATAACACAACCTTCACTTATGAAGAAAACCCATTTTATAAAGGATTTGAAGAGGAAAGTGTTAGGAATAAGGTGTCTCAACCTTGGATAATTCCTATTCTTATTATTTGTTTTGTAAAATGTATTTCTTGCAAATAATGTAATTAAGTGTCAGTGTACATGTCTAGTTGGCATGTTGATGTGTCACTCCACTTGATGTGTCAGCATCTTGAATTGTGTGTAAGGAGATCATGGCTGAAACGGTTATGACGGATTCCTATGACACGTAAGAGCTATGTCTGGAAGATTCAATGATGGGTGAAGACATGTGGCAACTGAAAAAGTTGAGTAAAGTTGAGTACTGTACACTCTTCCCCAGTCGTGGGGTTCATTTCGGGTTCCTATCTTCTTAGAGAATGGTAAAACCCTAATACGGCTATCTTTGGAAGTTGCCCTAAAAAGGGAAGCGCATGATATAAGCATTTTTTAGGGTTGTGAAGATAGGTGAAGTTTGTGTATTGTTGGAACATTTTATGCTGCCATGATTTGTCTTCAAGAGTTGGAAATCTTCTGAAAGAACTTGCATTGCAAGTGTATTGTAAACTGTAATTGTAATACCCGAAAAATGGGCTATAAGTTCATTAATCTTCTATATCGACACATCGAACGAAATCGACATCGAAGTCCTAACCTAAGGCACATCTAAACATTATCGAATCCTAATTGATTATCATAAATTCTGCATCGGGGAATATTCCTAGCAATATTCCTAATTATCATAATTATCTCTAATTTAATGATTATTTGGCAATAAATCCAATTTATTCTAAAGTTTGATTAATTGAATATTCTAAATATTTAATTAATTAGATTTAATGCTACCACTTAATTGTTCAATTAAATTTAATTCTATTTATTCCTAAATTGTATTATTTAATTATTGACAATAAATCCAAAATCCTATGAATAATTGATTAAATTCTTATTTAATTAATTAAAGCAAGTTGTCAATTGTTAATAATATTGTTTTTGAATAAAAGTTTGATTAAATGATTGATTAACCCATAAATCAATTGTTTTATTTCAAAAATCAGTTAAGTTGAAGAATAAATCACTTTAATTATAAAATTAATTCATAATTAAAACATGCACAATCAGAAAAGTAGGCAACTATCAATTATCAATTAAATCAAAAAATCTATTTTGAGTTAAACTCTGTTTTTGCATGTTTTTGTGAATTAAATTATCTTTTATTTTCAGATAACTCAAAAATCAACCTGAGTTATTTGAGTGATTTATGGCTTTAGTCCATGCACCTCCAAAGCCCTAGATTTCTATAAATTAAGGCTTTAGCTCTTCACAAATCATCCACAAGAATTGCATAATCACGCTGATGAATTGGAGACTGAAGAATCATCTTTGCGAATCCAAACTTTGTGAGATCAATATTGCATAGTTTTTCATATCATATTAGTTTTCATTTCTAGATTAGCATATCATATCAGTTTTTACATATCATAGATTCATATCAGTTTTCATTATTATTATTGCATAGAAAATATAAAAAAAATAGATTAAATTGCATACATTCCATATCTAGAATTGCATTCAAATCCTTCGTTTAGGTGTCGTCAAGGTCACTGATCTCGATAACAATCTGAGAACATCATACTCGCACCTATTAGAAGGCAGTAAATCGCCTGGTTAGTTTAGTTTTTCATTTATTACACGATTTTGATTTCAACTAACCTCTAATGTTTTACTAAAGTGTTGTGTCTATAGATCAGGTACAAAATTCACACACACATTTTTGGCACCCACTGTGGGGCCCTGATACAGGTTTCCAATTCAATTCTATCAATTTCTATCTTTTCTTCTTGATTTCTGAGCCAAAACTGTGATTTTTTTATTCTGTTCGTACACTTGTCGTATGAGTTTATGACAAAAGTCATCTCAGACTATACCCACTGTCGTACGATAGTCTATTGGATCGAGAATCATGCCAGACTGTACACACTGTCATTTGAAATTTCAACTATCGTATCATCATACACCCAATGTCGTACGAGTTTCTAGACTGTCGTCTGGGAGCATACCCACTGTCGTATGAGTTTTGGACTCTCATCTAGTAACAAACCCATTATCGTACGAGTTTCAGCATCAGGTTTCAACTGTCGTTTCATTTTTCAAAGCAGTTTGTCATATTTGGTTTTCAGATTTTGACTAACAGCTAATCTTAACAATTGAAATTCTCTGTTTTTGATTGACTCCTGCTGGTTTTGATTGGAGAAAGTGCAAGAATTGCTAAAAATAGGTAAAAATCTACTAAGCGCATTGCGATAAATTTAGGTAACCATCTCAGCTAATAACATTTTGATTTGGACTAAAACGAACATCTTGCATGTCTAGCTTGAGTGCCTTTCTTTTTCATATCACACATTTCATTTGGGCTCTAAAAATGAACATAGATTTGCTTACAGCATCTTTGTTAAACATAGTAAATAGGCCCTATGAACACTATTCATGGCTCTTGAGAGAGTGAGTTTCTAGCGAAACTTTTCTCAACGAAGGAACCCTTGTAGGTAGGGAGGATACTGAGGGAGTCTCACGTTCCATTAGATCTGTGTGTCTTCAACTTTTGATTGAGGCATTCTCTCTCCGGAGAGGTTGATAGATCATAAGGGGTTGACGTCATAGATCTTTGTGAGATAATCTTGGTCTTAGCATGTCAGATTAATCTGTCTGCTTTGTTTGGGTTAAAAGTGAAAAGGCTAGGGGATTATGCTCTACTTCCTTTTTGGATAGTAACAGAAACCCAAATCCTTGAATCTGGAACCAGTCTCCATGTGGTATATCTTGTGAGTCACCTTTAGCGAGGGTTAACCGTAGTGGACATTCCCTTAATTGGGTCAACCACGTTGATGGAACCTCAAGCGGTAATATCCATTTTCACCATGGTAGTGACAGCCGCTATATAAATGTCCTGTTGGAAGAAATCTCCACAGGTGTGGTCTCTTGTTGGGTTGTCAGATCTCCCTAGCAGCTCCTGATTGATTAAATTCTCAGACTGTGTCAAAACCCTGGTGCACCGGGATTGGAGTTCACCCTCTTGGATCATAAAAGTTGTAGAGTCAAACCATTACTAAAAACCCTAGCGAGGCCAAATTTTCATTTTCTAGGGTATATGTGCGTTATTGCAAAATATTTTTGGAACATACACAATTAGCGCTTCTGAGGATTAGAACAAAAAAAATCACTTGATTATTCATGCACAAGGTTGCTTTTGCCCTTGTTCATTATTTTCAGACATGCTTGAAATCACTTGCTTGCTATTTTGCGTGCTTGTTTATCTATCTGGTTATTGAAAATGAACAAATTTGTTACCATCCTCAAATCTAGACATTAAAATTTGCAAACAATCTGAATCTAAAAAACCTAAATTTGTAAAATTTGAAGTGAAATTCCTTTCTAGAGTCAAAAGTCATCTCAGGAGGTCAGAAAGTCATACAAGTTTTTACCAAATGTCATTTCATCACTGCCCAACTATCGTATGGTAACAAACCCAGTGTTGTACGAGTCTTTCTGCCAGTCAAAAAGTCAAATCCTGCTAGCAACTGTCGTGCGAGTTTTCGCAACTGTCGTATGAGCTTTTCAATTGTCATTTCATAGCATACCCACTGTCGTATGAGATTTGAACTGTCATTTCATAGAATACCCACTGTCGTACGACTCTATAGAGTGTCGCTTGGGAAATTTTGAAAAGTTGTCAAAAAATTGTTAGAATTGCGAGATACTTAGCTTTTTTCAGCCTATTTCTAGAATCTGTCGAACAAATCACTATGTCAAGAACAGAGCAGTAAGCTATTGAAAATCCAATCATTATCCTAAAGTGGTCTTTTGAATCTGACCCAACCTTCTATTTAATCAATTTGAGTCCTTTTCATCTTGTGTCAAAACCTTGTCATAATTATCAATCTTCTATCAAATCTTAAAAAATGACTAAGTGTTGTGGTATCTTGTCCACTATCTTTTGGGAATCTACCCATACATCCAGGGCACAGTATCCTTCACCCGCATCTAATCAAATCTTCAATCAATCAAACCTTGACAAGGTTGCATCATCTAATCATCTTGATTCAATTCATTCTTCAGTTATCTAGATCTTATTCTTTTGTTTCACTCAAACTTAATGGTGGAAACTAGAGCTTCCTCACACAAGAAATTTGGAGAAGCATCCCAGACCTTACCTATAATTGCTGGCAAGGGTCCAACTCTTGAGCAACTCTACAATTCTGGTCTTTACAAAGACGACGGTCTTGGCAACTTTCGATTGAAAACTAGTTACATACCTCCTCCATCAACTCATGGAGGTACCCAACAAACCCCACATCAATCTATTCCAGGGAATCCGCAAACTCCTACCATGTCTCAAGAAGGGACAAACTTTGGCTCTCAAAGAACTCAATCTCAACATGGTGCAGATCAGGAACCCACACCTGAAGAAATTGCTCAATATCAAAATGATGATAACTCCAAATGAATGATGAAGCATTTCATGAAAGAAGATAGAGAGGCATACTTTTTACAATTGGCTCATCAAGGAGCTAAACTTCCTCCCAACTTTAATGTTGAAGCTATCATCACACATGAGGAAGAAACTCCAATAACGGCCATGATAAAATAGATACATGCTTTACAAGTCAAATTGAATCAACTCCAAAAAGAGAAGGAACCCAAGGAGTTCTCCATGGAGGCTCTATGTCCTTTTCCTTTTGACAAAGACTTGTACATGCCGCCATTTCCAAAATGAGTGGAGATGCCCAATTATGATAAGTATGATGGACACTTTGACCCTCAAGATCATGTCAAAAAAATTTGTACCCAATCAATGGAGTTCATGCACGAACCAACCTATCTAATGTGTCTCTTCCCTCGATCTCTGGGAGGAGCGTCCATTCAATGGTTCTCTCAATTACCTTCCACTATCAAAACTTTTGAGGAGTTGATCAAATTGTTTTATCAGCAATACTCCTACAATATTCAACATCCAGTCACCATGATTGATATCTATAATCTCAAGCAATATCCAGGAGAACCATTCCTAACATTTCTCAAGAGATGGAGGAAGAAGTTCTCTCTATATGCCAGACCTATTTCAGAAATAGAAAAATTGGAAATCTTCATCAATAACCTTGTTCTAGAAATCAATTATCCTCTACAAATGCAAGATCATACATCTTTTGATAAGATGGTGGATAATGCTATGAAAATAAAAAAAAGTGCTTGTGAAAAAAGGAGAAATCACGCTTCAGAAAGACAAGTATGAATCTGGGTCCAGTTCTAAAGACAAGAACAAAAATTGGAACAAGAACAAAGGCATCGTCACAGATGGCATTGTTGATACTATTCGTGCCCCATCAAAGGCACCAACCTACAACCTAACTCTTGGTTCCCAAGCCATTAAAGCTTTCGAACAAAAGTCATCCGAACCATTTCAAAAGAAGCCAAAGTACAAATCGTGGGATAAACGGTGAAAGTTCACTCCTCTTGGAGAATCTTTAGAATCAGCTATGAAAACTCTACTGGCTAATAACATCATCTCTTTGCCAACGATTCGACCACCTAATTCTGAGCCTAAGCCAAAATGGTGGAGAGAAAATGAATTCTGTGATTTCCATCGAGGTAAAGGTCACAAAACTAATAACTGCTTACGATTGAAACACACCATTCAAGATCTGATCGATAGGGGAGACATCACAGTTGACAATCCTAAGAGCAATAATGATCATATAGCATTTATAGAACCATTTCCGCAACATGGTCAAGGAGTTTCAACTTCTCGGCCTAATATGGGGGCAAAAGTCAATTATGCTTACCCTAGAAATAATGCTACCATCAATATGGTTGAACCCTATCTCTCAGAGCATTGCAATGTCATCACAATTGTAAGAAGAGATAGACAAAATCAATCCACCAACGCAGTTACTTGATCACAAGCCCAAGCACATCTGAAAAGACAAATCCCAGATTCATCCAATGTCCCTAAGGTGCCCTTCAATCTTTCATCTGCTTCCAAATAGAAGGTTGCTTCCAAATCTTCTAATCCAAAGGATACAAGGCCTACATCTTATAGCATTGTTCAACAACTCCAGCACACTAATGCCAAAATCTCCATGTTTGAGTTTCTTCAAATATCTCCAGCTCATAGAGCTATCCTAGACAAAGCTTCGCTCGGTTCCAATGTTCCTAATGACCTTGATTTAGACAGGTTCCAGACTATGGTTGGACATCTTACATCTCCGCAATATATCTCCTTTTCAGAGGAAGATGACAACTCCTTGACAACTCCTTGAGTCACCCACATAATCAACCTTTGCATATAAAAGTCTTGATCCAGAACCGTAGAGTCAAACATGTGTTGATAGATGGGGGCGCTGGCCTAAACATTTGTTCTTATAGCTTGATCACACAATTGGGATTTTCAGACTTGGCTATTGATCCTCGAAAGAAGATAACCATAAAAGCCTATGATGAACAAGAAAGATCTTCTAAAGGCACCATTGTCTTACCCATCCGAGTGGGTCCAGTTATCAAAGATACCATCTGTCAAGTGCTTGATCTACCTTTGGCCTACAACATCCTCCTAGGGAGACCATGGATACATGAAATGCAAGCTATTCCTTCTACATACCATCAATGTTTGAAGTTTCCTTATGAAGGAGTAGAGGTTACTATCCCCGCAGATCTAAATACAACTTGCAATACCTTGAAGAAAAGTGCAGATAAGCTCGTGCCTAATAACAGAGAATCTTCCATTGAACCAACTAAAGAAGCATCCACATCTAACATGGAAGATCTTGCAAAAGAGGTTAATATCAAAGAAAATAGTATGGGAGAATATACTATCAAGCCAGTCCTATCTTTGACATCTCTCCCTATCTCGCCTAAGTCTTATGGGCAATCTTTGAAACAATCCAAACCAGACTCTAAAGAACCTCCTGAGGTATATAAGAAGAATTTTGTAGCAGAACAAGTATCCAAGCAAGAATTTGAAGAGGATGAAGCTATGCTTGCATGGCTATACAAAGATGAACCTGAATCTCAAGTTGTTCAAACTAGTGACTCTACAGTATCCAAAATCCCTTCTAAGGCATATGGTCCAAAAAATAAATTAATAGCTAAGATGGGATATCCAGGTAAAGGACCTATAGGAATTAGAGGAAAAGGTCTTGAGGCACCTCTCCCACATACTGGTAGAGAAAATAAAGACAAAGTTGGCTTAGGATTTAAAAAGAAACCCTTTCACCTCAAAGGTAATTATTCTCATGTCATAGAGCAGATCGCACCAGGAGAAGCCTTTCTTAAGAAGGAAGAAACTGAACCAACAGATAGTGATTCAGATAGCTCAGAACTCATTCCCTATGAAAAATTTTCTCAAGAGATCAAAGACCTTCTTGATGCAGAAGATGATCCAATGAAAATAATTAATGTAGTAGAAACACAAGAACCTACTATTAATCAAGAGATAGTTGCAACACAAGAACCAGCTAATCTCAAAAACAATCAAGAAGAAAGAGGTGGTAGTTATTCTGAGATAGATTCCCATGAGTATGAATACAAATCCGAATATGAGGGTAACCCTTCTTGGGGTCTTCACCCTGACTTTACTCATGTTCTAAGATTTCCTAGAGATCCTAAATCAGAAGATGAATCTAATGACTATGAATGGGGAGTCATTCCAGAACCAGATGAGCTTATCACAGAGAAACATGTTGATGTTATTCACCAATATGCACCTCAACCCAATGTAAGTCTAGAATGAAATGATGAACCTATCGAGTCTGATCCACCTATGGCTGAATTGGACTCCCACGATGACATTGAGCCTATTCACGAATTGAATGTCTTAAGTTGTAATATCACCTTTAAACCAATGATGACATATCCATATCCGTAAACACTATCTCCCAATCTTTCCCCACTTTAACTATCCAATATCCAGACCTTATTGATCAAACCTCCATGAATCTGAGCCATGGTATTTATACCTTCCCGAACGACTGTGCCCTTGCTTGCTACCTAAATGCAGTTGAGCCTATGAGGACTTCCATTAGTGAACCGAGTGTTAGCATGACCAAGTCAGACATCAAATATCTTAGTTAGAAAAATAAGAATAAGAATAAAAAGAAAAGGAGTTCTGAGGGTGAAAACCACTTTGTGGCAGTCTCAGAACCTACAAAAGTAAAAATAAAAGATGTATTCGAAGGTGAAAACCTCTTTGAGGTGCCTAAGGATGAGATATTTGATGTCCTTCCAAGTCATTTACAAGACAGATCTCCAATTCTAATTGAGCCCACTCAATCCATCAATTTGGGTACAACAAAGGAACCACAATTGGTACATGTAGCACAATCATTATTAGAAGAAGAGAAGAAAAAGTTTACAACATTCCTAACAGGGAAGAAGATCAACTTTTCATGGAAATACTCAGATATGCTAGGGTTGGATCCTAATCTTATAATGCATCATTTATCTATAGCTCCTAATGTAAAACTTGTCAAGCAAAAATTGCGAAAGATGCATCCTCATGTTGCACTCTTGGTAAAAGCTGAATTAGAGAAGCTCCTGAAAGCCAAATTCATCTGAGTTATTGACTATGCAGAGTGGATCTCTAATATTGTACCTGTTTCTAAACCAGATGGTTCAATCAAAGTGTGCACAAACTTTAGAGATGTGAATAGAGCGTGCCCTAAGGATGATTTTCCACTACCTAACATTGATATGATAGTGGACATGACTGCAGGTTTCAAGATGTATTCCTTAATGGATGGTTTCTCTGGATACAACCAAATAAAAATTGCTCCAGAGGATCAAGAGAAAACTGCTTTCACATGTGCATGGGGTACCTTCTGTTGGAATGTCATGTCATTTGGGCTTAAAAATGCTGGTGCTAAATATCAAAGAGCAATGACATCTATTTTTCATGACATGATGCATCGAACTATGGAAGATTATGTTGATGACACATTAGCAAAATCTATGATCATAACTGAAAATCTAACTGACTTAAGCATGATCCTAGACAAAATGGAAAAATTTAGTCTCCGACTAAATCCTAAGAAGTGTGCTTTTGGTGTCACTTCTGGAAAGCTCTTAGGATACATAGTTTCAAAGAAGGGCATTGAGGTTGATCCAACTAAAGTAAAGGCTATAATGGAAATGCAACCTCCTAAGAATATTAGTCAAATGAGGACATTGCAAGGAAGAGTTCAATCTATCAGAAGATTCATATCACAGCTAGCAGACATATCACAACCTTTTACAAAAATATTACATAAAGGTGTGACCTTTACATAGAATGAAGAATGTGAGAATAACTTTGATCATATCAAATAGTATCTATCAAATCCTCTAATCTTGATGCCTCCTATTCATGGGAACCCATTGATCTTATATGTCTCCGCTACAGATACATCATTGGGAGCATTGCTAGCACAACATGATGAGAATAAAAAGGAAAGAGCTATATACTATATCAGTAGAACATTGGTTGCCTGCGAAAATAACTATTCAATGATTGAGAAAACTTGTCTAGCTGTGATCTTTGCATCATAGAAACTGAGACACTACATGTTAGCTCATACCACTCAATTGGTAGCTAAAATTGATCCACTAAAATACCTACTAAGCAAAGTTTCCCTCACGAGTAGATTAGCCAAATGGGTCATGCTCTTAAGTGAATTTGATATTGAATATGTGGAAAGAAAGGCTATTAAAGGACAGGTTATTGCTGATCAATTAGCAGATGCACCTATGATTGATAATGCACCAATGCAAATGGAATTTCTGGATTCCTCTATCATGACTCTTTCTTCTAGAGAATGGCAGTTATTCTTTGATGGCTCCTATACACAGAATGGATCTGGAGCAGGCATATTGTTCATAACTCCTCAAGGACACTCAATCCCAAAAGCATTCAGATTAAAGTTTCCTTGCACAAATAATATTGTGGAATATGAAGCCCTTTTGAATGGTATGAAACTAGCAATTGAGTGGAGAGTGACAGAGATACACATTCATGGAGACTCTCAACTTGTTATCCATCAAGTCAATGATGTGTACCAAACTAAGGATGAAAAGCTCATTCCATACAAAAGAATGGTAGATGATCTTAAGAAATATTTCATATCTATCACATTTGAGCAGATTCCTAGAATGGAGAACAAGGTTGTTGATGCAATGACAACACTATCTACTTTATTATAGTAGCCTGAACATGAGCTACGCTACGAGTTCTTAGTGGAAGCACTATCCTATCCTGCATACGATTCCCCTGAAACCCGCATGATTTGCACTATTGTAGGTCATGATTCATCCAGATATAAAAACCTATTTTCCTATCTCAAAGACCAAATCATTCCTGATACCTTCAACCACCATGAAAAGAGATACCTTATCCGTAATGCCTCCCGATATGTCATCATTGGTAATGATCTATACAAATGAGGTCTAGATGGTACACTACTTAGATGTTTAGAATGGGAAGAGTCTCAACGTGCATTAGAGGAAGTCCATGAAGGTATTTGTGGGTCACACTTGAACGGTTTAACACTAGCTCAAAAACTTATTAGGGCTGGGTACTATTGGCCTGAAATGGAGAAAGAGGCTATCAAATTTGCTAAGAATTGTCAAAAGTGTCAAGTACATGGCAACCTAATTCATGCTCCAGGGAGGGATCTAATCCCCTTTACAACACAATGGCCTTTCCATCAATGGGCATTTGATCTTATCGGGATGATTCATCCTCACTCTTCTAATGGACATACCCATATAATCACAGCTACAGATTATTTTACAAAATGGGTAGAAGCAGTCCCTTTGACACAAGCAACTAGAAAACAAATATCTATGTTCATCTTGAACTATATCATATGCAGATATGGGATCCCACATTCTATAATCACAGATAATGGGGGACAATTCAAAAATAAAGACCTAGATGATCTATGTGCCAAATTCAAGATCACACAACATTGGTTTTCTATCTACTATCCTCAAGGGAATGGCCAAGCTAAGGCCTCTAATAAGAATTTGTTGAAAATCTTGCATCGAAAAGTTAATAAAATAGGAAGAGACTGGCATCTCATGATCAATCCAGCTCTTTGAGCCTACAGAACAAGTATCATAACACCTATTGGGGCTACACCGTTCACTTTAGTTTATGGGTCTGAAGCGATCCTGCCTATTGAGGTTGAAATCCCATCACTAAGAATCAGAATGCATGGTCTAGTAACTGATGGTGACTACAGAGTGTCTAGGTTGCAAGAAATTGAACTACTAGATGAGCGTAGATAAGCAGCGTATGATCATCTCAAAGTATATCAAAAGAGAATATCTAGAGGCTACAACAAGAAAGTCAGACATAGAGAATTCCAAGTTGGTGATCTAGTCTTGAGAGAGAATCCAAAAAATCAATCACATCGAGAACGCAAGGGGAAGTTTGAACCCAACTGGCTGGGTCCTTTTGTAATCACTGCTACTTTTGGCTCTGGTGCCTATCAACTCTCAACGACTGAAGGAGAACAGCTCCGAGAACCAATCAATGTTCTCCATCTAAAGAAATTCTACGCTTAAGGCATTTAGTCTATGGTAAAATGTCCTAAATAAATCTTAAAAATTAGAAAAAGATCCTGAAAAAATGAACATCTTGGTGAGAACCTAGCAATAGGCACCTTGATGATTCACAAAAAAAGTAAAAAATATCAAAAGTACAAAAAAAATTGAAAAGATGAAAAATACAAAAAAATGAGAAAAAGAAAAAAGTGCCTTGGTGAAAACATGGAAACAGGCGCCTTGGTAGCAAAAATAGAATCTCTACCAAAATGGTGAAAATCCGGCAAACGGGCGCCACTTGTTTCAAAATGCTCCATCTATCAGCGCAATCTTGGTCTTTCCCAGCTTTCAGTCTTGCTTTAGTTTGTATATATTCATGTTTTCCATAAGTCAGTTTGTACACCAATCTGCTCAAGCGTCTATACCTTATCAATGCTTAACACTTGGGGGCAATCAATGTCATATCCTATGGTCTCCCATGTATTGGAGACGTGTCATATCCAATCAGAGTCCTTTGAAGCTTCATTTGAGTTAGTCAATCAGTCTTGTCTCCAGAAAGGATTTTGCATCTATAACACAATCAAATGTCAAACTGAAAATAATCTATGCTTTTACATGCTTTTATCTCCTTGTATGCTTACTGATTCGCATTGAGATTTTTGCATATTATGATCATTCGAGCTCTTCAATGATGTCCTTTATAAGATTTAGAGAGTGATGACTGGGGGCATAATCTTTTCTTTATTTTCTACTTGTATGTGAAAATCTAACAACTTTGGAAATTCTGGATTGAAATGGTGTCCATCTGTAAGAGCCTCTATCTCGTATTGGATGGCCATGAGTACCTTGACCATTGATACCCAGAAAATTCAAAGAAGTTTGATCTAACTATTGTCTTTTTGAGTGAATTCTTTCCCCTACTATGAAACGCGATCTTGCCTAAGGATGTGAATGATAAAGGGTCACTATGGGTAATTCACACTGGACTTAGAATGATCTCTTGACTGCTTGATGTGTTTGTAACGCACAACGTATTTAGGTCATCACGACATTTATGTTTTGATGCTTATACAAATTGCTATATCAAAATGGACATGATATTCAGGTCATCCTGGCTTTTTGTGCCTTGATGCTTATATCTAATTCGACATTCTAAAAATAAAATCAATATTCATATGCCCATGGTTTCATAATCAGTGGGTGTTGTATTGATTCTTGCGCATCCAAATCGATATTCATATGTCTATGGTTTCATAACTAGTGGGCATTGTATTGATTTATCCGGTTACCTAAAAGTCCAATGATGATAACAAATCGACACATGATCAATGACTAGGTCCTAGGTCTTAGGTTGCATTTCATACTACATGTCTCTTTGCATTTTTGCATGTTTGCATGATCTCACAATAGCTAAATGAACTTCAATGCTTAAACAATTCTCCACTTGTCTCTTCAAATCTAACAAGAGCTTAATCTTACATGAAGGTTCCTCCAACGAAACAACAAGTAGAATCCTCTTTCGGGATCAAAATCAAAATCTGAGATCATTCATATTATTAACTACTTGCATATTCAACCTTCAATCATCATAGAAATCTAGAATTCAACTTAACTGATTATCTTACATCAAACTATCAAAATTTTAACTTGGTCAGCCATGGTCAACTCAGGGTCAAACCTAGTCAAACTTGGTCTTCTGGACCCCCAAACGATGTAGAATGCATTTTCAAACATGTATAACCACTTCTCAAATCAATTAACATGCTTCTAAACTACAACGCTGACTTTTCTTGTCAGATTTCAATTTTAATCCCGAAGGGGGCATGGTATTACATATCATTCAAAGTCTGTAAATCTAAATTTGAAATCATATCTTTCCTTAGTAATCAAGACAACAACCACGTCTACTTGCTGATTCATCAAAAGACCTCATCGCTCAGGGCAAATCAATCATCACTCGGGGCATATCAGATTCATCAAGATCTATATCAATCTGATATTCTCTTAATCTTGTAAACGGTATTAGTTTTCGTAACCATCGGTTCATTAGTGTTATTTTCTTGGTTCTTCAGTAACTGAAGGGTTCAGATGTGATACCAACATGATTCTTCTAAGGACAATCGAGTCTGAAATCGGTCACTCACTTCTTCGCAATCATAAGATTCAGAATCAGGCATTTTGACGCTTTTGTTTCATTGGTTCATCGCTGTTATAGTGAACATTATCTTTGGTCATTCAGGACCTATTATCTTCATATCAAACTTCAATCATCTTCCACTTCATATCAATATCAATTTCAAATATCAGTTTCATATCTTTATCATACACAGACTGTCTTTGAACCACTACGCTTCGCACAATAATTCAAAGAGGGGCAAAATGTAATACCCCAAAAATGGGCTATAAGTTCATTAATCTTCTATATCGACACATCGAATGAAATCGACATCAAAGTCTTAACCTAAGGCACATCTGAACATTATCGAATCCTAATTGATTATCATAAATTCTGCATCGGAGAATATTCCTAGCAATATTCTTAATTATCATAATTATCTCTAATTTAATGATTATTTGGCGATAAATCTAATTTATCCTGAAGTTTGATTAATTGAATATTCTAAATATTTAATTAATTAGATTTAATGTTGCCACTTAATTGTTCAATTAAATTTAATTCTATTTATTCCTAAATTGTATTATTTAATTATTGACAATAAATCCAAAATCTTATGAATAATTGATTAAATTCTTATTTAATTAATTAAAGCAAGTTGTCAATTGTTAATAATATTATTTTTGAATAAAAGTTTGATTAAATGATTGATTAACCCATAAATCAATTATTTTATTTCAAAAATCAGTTAAGTTGAAGAATAAATCACTTTAATTATAAAATTAATTCATAATTAAAACATGCACAATCAGAAAAGCAGGCAACTATCAATTATCATTTAAATCAAAAACTCTATTTTGAGTTAAACTCTGCTTTTGCATATTTTTGTGAATTGAATTATCTTTTATTTTCAGATAACTCAAAAATCAACCTGAGTTATTTGAGTGATTTATGGCTTTAGTCCATGCACCTCCAAAGCCCTAGATTTCTATAAATTAAGGCTTTAGCTCTTCACAAATCATCCACAAGAATTGCATAATCACGCTGATGAATTGGAGACTGAAGAATCATCTTTGTGAATCCAAACTTTGTGAGATCAATATTGCATAGTTTTTCATATCATATTAGTTTTCATTTTTAGATTAGCATATCATATCAGTTTTTACATATCATAGATTCATATCAGTTTTCATTATTATTATTGTATAGAAAATATCAAAAAAATAGATTAAATTGCATACATTCCATATCTAGAATTGCATTCAAATCCTTCATTTAGGTGTCGTCAAGGTCACTGATCTCGATAACAATCTGAGAACATCATACTCGCACCTATTAGAAGGCAGTAAATCGTCTGGTTAGTTTAGTTTTTCATTTATTGCACGATTTCGATTTCAACTAACCTCTAATGTTTTACTGAAGTGTTGTGTCTATAGATCAAGTACAAAATTCACACACAGTAATAGTTTTGATTAATACATTGTGCAGGTTTTGGAGTGCTGGAGTTTTTACCGAAAGGTTTTCCCCAGGGTAAATCATTGTGTTATTCTTTATTTTCTGTATGTATGGTATAAAGCTGCAATATCATTGTTAAAGTAGTTAACGAATCTGAAATTGTAAAGATTTAAAAGAATTTGCACATTACTTTCCTTTAGAGATTAGTGTAGGAAGCTGTTTCCATACTTGAGTTTCCTTCAGAAAGCTCTAATTTACTCTATTTTATGCGTTTATCATATCTAATTTGATGATCATAGAGGGAATTTTGTGAGACTAGATTGTATGCAAAAGTTCATGAGTAATAAAAGGTGCCAATCTTAAAGATATAAAATTGTCTCTCTGCTAGGTACAAATCCTCCTTGTTTAGAAGATATAATCTTAGGAATTAGAAATGCCAATCTTAAAGGTATTTCTTTTGAAAAGATTTTGTAAATCCTATTGTATGGAGAGATTGGCCTAAAATCTGCAAAAGCATTTGGAGCGGAAACTTTTGGAATCATTGTTATGAGAGTCGTATTAATTTTTTTAAGCATAACTACATTTCTATGTGATTCTCCTAAGGCATTGAAAATGTCTATACCTACAAAATCCCATCCTTTTTGAAAGAAGGCAACTGTAAAACCATCATGTCCTGGTGCTTTACAGGGGAAAATGAGAATACTACCTTCTTGACTTTCTCCAAAGTGAAAGGCTTAATGAGATCAACAATATCTTAAGGAACCAACAATGAAGGAATACAGTTTAAGATATTTGAATTGTCCAATAAGGGATCATGATCGAGATCTTTAGATAAAAGATTTGAAAAATAGGAGACAACCTCATTCTGAATATTTGCAAGGTCAATGCAGTGAGCAATGCCTTAAGCATTCTTGATCTGAAAAATGGTGTTATCGTGTCTTTTAATTTTTGCAAAAGCATGAAAGAACTTGGTATTACGATCTCCTTCTTTAAGCCATAGCTTTCTCGATTTACTACGCCAATAAATTTACTCTCTGATAAGAGTTTCCTCAAGATCCTATTGCATTTTGATGTTGGGCTCTATGATATTGAAGGTCCTTTTCTTGGTTTAAAAGTAGAATCTAAAGTAGTCTGCACCCCTACATCTATCTCCTCTTTCGTCTTTTTACACTTAGCAGGACGCCCTCTTTTGGGAGGAGTGGAAAAAACACGCTTCTGTGCAATGTAAGTTGTCTGAGAAATGGACAGATTTTCTGGGAAATTTTGAACTTCCTTTGAGTGCGAAAGGGGTAAAGGTGAAAGTTTAGAACCTGCATAGGCAGAAAGTATTAGCTGAGGCACCAAATTAAGATTATCATTTTCTTGCTCAAGTCTTCAGCCAAGGTTTCATCTGTGATTTCTTCTATTTTTTCTTCTGCCTCTTGAATAAGAATAGTCTACCATTTATTAAAATCTTTTATTAAAGAGAATTTACAGAAATCATCAAAATTCTTTGAAGCTGAAAATCTGGAATCTAAGGAACATGCCTTGACGAGATGTTTATTCAGATTTTTGACAGGAGAAATAGGCGATAACATATTCTCCTTTGAACGAGAGGAAATGACTTCACAATTCAAGGTTTTGCCTTCAGGTGGGGTCGAATATTCCTTTAACCTTTGTAGATCTACAAGCGGGGATTGGCCATTTTCATTAACTATATTTGCATCCATATGATTTGTCTTTATCAATAGTATCATTAATATGGGACTGCTGGATATCTTGATTCAAGGGAGATTCCTCAATCACATCTTGAAGAAAAAATAAATCTTCAGAATGATCTGATCTCTGATTATCAGAAATCTGATTATGTTTATCAAAACCAAGGTCCAGAATCTGAGTGTCAAGGTTGTCAGCTTTATTAGTTGGAAACAAATGAATTTAATAGAATGGTTCTATTAGATTCAAATAGTTATGCAATGTTAGTAAACTACAACAACGATTCATACCTACAAGAATGTCAAATTGGATTAATACAATGCAGTTGGAGTTTGTGTCCAATGAAGCTCAAAAACAAACGTTGTAGAAGAATATCTTTTGAAACCATTAGTGTTTTTGTCCTAGTATTCCTATGCTCAAATACAAGTGCTGAAAATGAATTCTCAAAGGAAACTAATTGTGGGTAATGATATGGATTAAAACATTCACTCTTTTATATCCTCCGCCAACATAATAGGTTGGCCAGTGGCCACAATGCACCACCCACAACTTCAAATCGAAACAGTGAGCATGAATTGGAAACAGTCCACTTTGAAAGTGATGGTGACAAAATAGACTATTGGAAACAATATGAAGCATGCTAGGAAGTTGGGAGAGGAATGGAAGCATAAGAAGAAATATCGGGGATCAAGGGTTGACCATATCACAAGACTCAAAATATTGGATGAGTTGTTGAGGGTTGAACAATGGACATGTTGATTAGGGCAAGTCTGAAATTCTAACAAATGCAATAGTAATGTGCACAATAGATGAAAAACATGACTTGAATAAGAAGTCTAAAGCTCTGGTAACAAGAAGGGAAGAGCAAAGTTGGAAGAAAAGGCATATTCAAGAAGGGAAAACACATAACAATTGAAAATAGGGAAGAAACACATACCAATCTAATATGCATAGGCTTAGATTGATTGGAAATGAGACATGACATAACTTTGATTCTTATGAGTTCGTCTTTTTATAAATCTATTTTGTCATTGACACTTCACACACTTATTAAATGCACTATTTAATTCTCTTCTAACAACCTTCAAACCCATGTCTCATATGTATGAACTTATAAATCTCAGTATGCAATCTTGTAATATCATGGATGCACAATTACAATCCAATATAAATTGTAAATTTATCTGCACCTATTCAAGTGTTATTCTCTTTTCTCTATCAATTTTATAAACCTCATCATATGATCTTTTCTAGTGCCATGTATATGTACTAATTACAACATTAATACAACTGTAATCTTTTTGTAGTTCAACTATAAATCATGATAGTTTGTCCAACTAAAATCAACAGATTTCTAATTTTGTGCATATGTACTAATTACAATGTTAAGGCAATTGTAATATTTTTATAATTCAAATATAAATTATAGGTACTAATGAGTTTGGCTCAAAAAATTATACAATTGAATCATGATAGCAATATCACAAAATTTTTATAATTCAAATATAAATTATGATCATTTATTTCCAAATAAAATCAGCAGATTGACTTTAATTTAAAAAAATAAATATATTTGTAAATTTACAAATCTATTAGCTCCCATCAAGCAAAGGATGTGAAGCAACATCAGAAATACCTAACCCTAAATAAGATAAAATCTACATGCACTAAAATACAATTACACGCTTAATCTGGAATGTGTTATTTATCTTTAAATGGTTAGCCCGACACAGGCAAAAGAAAATATAATTATTTCAAACAGAAAAACAATACAAAATGGCAAGGGATAGATTGTAAGTCCTCTTCTCCCATTTACTTTAAGTGTTCCTTACTGTGTTTTTCCCCAATTTCCACCTCCTTTTCTAGCTTTTTATTTTATTTCATACAGATGCGGGTTTCTGGAAAACAATTCAATGAAACATTTTAGCTATCATAGAACAGGTATTTGAAAGATACCCCAACAGTGTATATAAGCACTAATCTGCATTGCACCAAGTACATTGTGGTCTAGCTTGCAAAACACTCCCAAGAAAAACAACAAATGGAAAATATAACATTCTAGAAACTGAAAACAAAATATCCCTTCATTATTACTGCAGGTCTGACATGGTGTGCATTAGTGCAAGCCTGTTTTTCAGATTATTTTATTTAGCATCACCAATAATCTCTGCAAGAACAATGTCCCTGTTTAAAATGATGGAAACGGTTAACATCTCTCACAACAATTTCTCTTCCAACTATCTTGGAGATAAATTTTGTTGCAGTGTGACAATCAGTACATACTCGAAGATTCTTAACAACTCTAATAGTTGTTCCAGGGGGTGTGTTTAACAAACCAAATGCAATTGCCAACTTTTCACTATGGTAGCCAACAAATGATTCTTTTTCCTCCTCTTCCACATCATTAAGTAAATGTCTTGGATCTGGGGAATACCCTGCTGCCTTTATCTCGCAAGCCAATATCTCCAACTTTGCATAGATCTCTTGTGTTTGTGGATGTGATCTATCTCCTGCACAAAAAACATGTACCATTTTGTCGTCTTCAATCCAACTACATCCAGGGATTTTTTTTATTCCTCTATCTTCCATCAGCCTCCTTACTATTTGAAAGTCATCCCATCTGCCCACTTCTGCGTAGATGTTTGAGAGAATAACATAGGTTGCAGCATTTTTAGGATCCAAATCGAGAATCATCATCGCTGTAAACACTCCTAAGCCTACATTCATATGTGATCTACAGGCACCAAGAAAACGCATCCACAGAACCACCACAGGTTTAATTGGCATCTTAATAATAAAGTTTAGGGTGTCCTCAAGATAACCAGCACGAGCAAGAAGGTCAACCATGCACACATAATGATCAACAGTAGGTTTGATGCAATAAGGGTTACTCATATAGTTGAAGTATGTGCAGCCCTCATCCACTAAACCTGCATGGCTACATGCACATAAAACACAAGAAAAACTTATAATGTCAGGATGTTTTCCAGACTGCCTCATTAATTCAAAGGTTTGGAGAGCATCTTTGCAAAATCCATTTTGTGCATATCCTGCAATCATTGCATTCCATGAGATGGCATCTCTTTGAGGCATCCTCTCAAACAGTTCATGTGCCCTGTCTATGCTTCCACACTTTGCATACATGTCTACCAGAGCATTTCCAACTATAATATCTGAGAAAAATCCCCCTTCCATTATGCTTTGATGGATGTCCATACCCTGTTCCAAAGCCCCCATTTTGGCACAAGCAGGGAGGATGCTGGCAAAAGTTGTGGGATTTGACTTTATACTTGCCAAATGCATTTGCTTGAAAGTTTCTAAAGCTTTTTCAACAAACCCATTTTGTGTATATCCTGCAATAATTGCAGTCCATGAAACCACATCTCTTTGAGGCATCCTATCAAAAAGTTTACATGCCTTGTCCATGCTTCCACATTTTGCATACATGTCTATCAGAGCATTTCCAACTATGATATCTGATAAATATCCCCCTTCCGTTATGCTCTGATGGATGTGCATACCATGCTCTATAGCTCCCATTTTGGCACAGGCAGAAAGGATGCTGGCAAATGTTGTGGAATTTGACTTTATGCCTCCCAATTGCATTTGCTTGAAGGTTTCTAAAGCCTTTTCAACAAATCCATTTTGTCCATATCCTGCAATCATTGCAGTCCATGAGACCACATCTCTTTGAGGCATTCTGTCAAAGTGTTCACGTGCCTTGCCTACGCTCCCACATTTTGCATACATATCTAGCAAAGCATTTCCAACCATAATATCTGACAAAACCCCATCTTCCATCGTGCTTTGATGGATGTCCATACCCTGTTCCAAAGCTCCCATTTTGGCAAAGACAGGGAGGATGGTGGCAAAGGTTGTAGAATTCGGCTTTACTCCTGCCGATTGCATTTGCTTGAAAGTTTCTAAGGCCTTTTCAACTAATCCATTGCGTGCATATCCTGCCATCATAGCATTCCATGAGACCACATTTCTTTGAGGCATTCTCTCAAACAATTCATGGGCTCTGTCTACGCTTCCACATTTTGCATACATGTCCACCAGAGCATTTCCAACTATAATATCTGATGAAAAATCCCCTTCCTTTATGCTTTGATGGATGTCCATTCCCTGTTCCAAAGCTCCCATTTTAGCACAGGCAGGGAGGATGCTAACATAGGTGGTAGAATTCGGTTTTATACCTGCTAATTGCATTTGCTTGAAAGTCTCAAGAGCCTTTTCAACGAATCCATTTTGTGCATATCCTGCAATCATTGTAGTCCACGAGACTACATTTCTCTGAGGCATTCTCTCAAACAATTCACGTGCCTTGTCTATGCTTCCACATTTTGAGTACATGTCTACCAGAGCATTTCCAACAATAATGTCTGATAAAAGTCCTCCTTCGATTATGCTCTGATGAATGTACATACCCTGTTTGAAACCTCGCATTTTGGCACAGACAGGGAGGATGCTCGCAAACGTTGTGGAGTTTGGCTTTACCCCTGCCAACTGCATTTGCTTGAAAGTTTCAAAAGCTTTCTCAATATTTTCCATTTGTGCATAACCTGCAATCATTACAGTCCATGAGACTACATTTCTTTGAGGCATTTTGTCAAACAGTTCACGTGCCTTGTCTATGTTTCCACATTTTGCATACATATCTACAAGAGCACTTGCAACTACAACATCTGACAAAATTCCTACATCCTTTACGTTTTCATGGATGTCCATGCCCTGTTCCAAAGCCCCCATTTTGCCACAGGCAGGGATTACGCTGGCATATGTGAACTGATCGGGTTGGAAACCTGTTCGTTGCATTTGGTGAAACAGTGTGACTGTCTCTTGAGGAAACCCAAGTCTCCTGTACGCTGCAATAAGCGTGTTCCATGAGACGATGTCTCGTTCATTCATGTGGTCAAACACTTTACGAGCATTGAACAAACTTCCACAGTTGGCATACATGTAGATAAGTTTATTATGTAAACTTGTGCCGGAAGCAAACGCATGAGGTCTGTGAGCGATGAAAGAGTGGACATTTTTACCTTGTGAAAGCGCGTTCTTGAGAATGCAGATCTGCCGTAATCGAAGATATGTAGAGGAGTCTTCAGGAGGGTTATGAGTAGTAAGCAGAATGTGCAGCGCCTCCTTAAACTGGCCCTCTCTACACAATGCTGTCAGATTGAAATGAGCAGTGGATGACAATATCATCTTAAGGTTGTAATTGGAGTGTGGAATATGTGCACTGTTGTTCTGTGAACATTTTCAGTCGATAGGATCAATAATTTGCCAAAGTCGCCATTGTCGACTCCCTCAACATTGGTTGAACATCTGCAAGGAACAGATGTTCAATGTGACAGATTTCATGGAAACCCATTATATTTGTGAGATTTTTGCTTTTATCGGGATTTTTTTTTAATTGAAATAAAGCTTTTATCAGGATTAAGTAGTAAACCGTGGGTTTTAAACATTAATTTATTGGAAAATCTGTTATTATAAGAGAAAGTTGAGAAGCCATGAAAATAGGTAAATATGTGGACAATTTCAATTGACATGGTGGATAGAATTTATGTTTTTCAGATAGTTCTTATTAAATTTCTTTGACATGGTGGATAAATTTTATGTTTTTCAAATAGTTCTTATTAAATTTCTTTGAATTCAACTTTTTGATTTTCTTGATAGCTACTTTTTATCTTTTCTTTTGTTTCCTTTTTTTAAAATTTTCTTATTGTCCTTTGAAAGGAAGTCAAAATGTAGAATAATGTTTTCAAATGTTAAATTTAAAAAGAAATGATGCAAAAATTTCTTATAAAGTCTTAAATTATTGTAGATTAGCTAAACAAATATAAAATTAGATTTAAACAAAAAAACACCACAAACAGATATACGTGAGGAAATTCTTTCGGGGAAAAACCTACACTCCAAAAGTCAGACTCAATTGTATAATCAACAACCAACATTCACAATACAATGCCTAAAGCCAATGCTCTTTAAGAGTAAATACATTAGTAGAGAATTATAGGGAAAATCCAGCACATAAAAGCTTCTTAAAAGATATCCAACTTGTCATTCAAATTACACTAAGAAGCTACATATTTAGAGAGCTTGACACAAAGAGGTATGTGCCCATAGTTTCCAAAACCATCTCCAATGTCAAAGAGGTATGTGGTGTCATAGACAACAACTTGCTAAACCCATGACACCACACACACATAAACTTCTAATGCAACAACACCTATCTCTTCCATAATGATCATCTTGCCATATGCAACACCTACATTACACCACTCATCAAAAGTGAGCTTCACCATAAATGTCAATTGCCAAATAATAGCTCCCCATGCCTATTCCGCCAAATAAGTAATCATCATAGTTATAATAGAAATTCATCATAGTTCCAACATAGTAACCTTTGACACTAGTCCCCTAATTTTAGGACTTCCAAAGTAGATGCAATAAAATAAATATGTTAGGACTCTAAGGTTGAGACACCTTAATCCCAACATTCTCTCACTTGTTAAAGACTTGTTAAGAGTCAAAACTTTATTATTTTCTTAAGGCCCCATGACACATAGAATCGACACACAATTTGAACTTCTCGGTGCTCACTGGCTTTGTCAGTGCATTTGTGACATTCGCCAAATTATCAACTTCCTCCATCTTCACCTTTTTATCTTCCACCATATCACGAACAAATTGAAATGAACATCAATATGCTTTGTTCTGGCATGGAAAGTAGGATTATTTGCTAAACAAATAGCACTTTAGCTATCACAACATATAGTAATCTAACCTGCATTAAAATGAATATCAAAACACAATCTCTTAAGCCAAATTGCCACTTTACATACATAAGTGGTTGTCATGTACTGTGATTTTGTAGTGAACAAATTGATTACAATTTTCCACTTACTCATCCAACAAATTACACCACCAAACGTTATGAAAACATATATAAAAGTGGATCTTTTGTTGTCAATGTCATGCACACTATCTAAATCTAATACCATAAATGCAAACTGAATGTTGAGGTCTACTAGGATAACCATGATAACAAAAGGAATACTCATAAGTATCTCTCAAATATCTAAACACTCTCTTAACTGAATCTCAATTCATCTACAAGGATTAATCATATACTAACTAAGGAATTCCATTGCTTGGGCAATATCTAGCCTCATATAGACCATATCATACATCAGATGGCTGACAACATTTGCATAAGGTACATTAGACATATCCTTCATCTCAATAGGATATTTTAGACAATCCTCTATAGAAATATTTGTCCCTATAACACTAGAACAACTAATTGCATGCAAGCTATCATGCTAAATATCTCCAACACAGAGTTAACATACTTACTATGGCTCATCCAAAGATTCTTGCTAGCATTATCTTTGATGATCTCAATCCCAAGAATATATCTTATTCTGCCTAGATTTTTCATTTCAAATTGTGTTGCTAACTTAAATTTCAAATATGAAATCGTTCTTTTACCATTCCTAATAAACATCATATCATCCACATACAAGATGATGATAAGAATGTGACCATTTTTTAGATTTATAATACACACAATGGTCAGATTTAGATCTCAAAAATCCCAAAGACAACCCATAGTTTTCAAACCTTTGATACCATATTTTGTGAGACTATTTTAAACCATCCTAAGATTTCTTCAACTTGCAAACAATGTTCTCTTTGCCTTCTTCAATGAAATTCTTTGGTTGTGACATGTAAATTTCCTCCTCCAAATCACTGTGAAGGTACAACATATACACATCCATTTACTCGACTTCCAAGTCATAAGTTATTGCAAGTGATAACAAGAATCAAATGGATGTTAACTTAGCTACAAGAAAGAATAGTTCACCATAATCAATTCCCTCCACCTAAGAATACCCATTTGCAACCAATAGTCCCTTATGCTTCTCAATACCACTATCTAGACCAATTTTCTTCTTGAACACCCATTCACATCCAATAGGTTTTTATCCTTTACAAAATAGTGCTAAATCCCATGTAGCATTCATCTTTTAATGAATTCATTTCTTCAATGCATCATTCATGGATTCAATCTAGGAATCTGTAAGATCCATACCCATAGCCTCTCTAACTATCCTAGGTTCACCAGTATTGGCAATCAAAGAAAATATGTAATTGGAATCCAACAAAGAATATCCAAACCCTTTTGGTGAATAACCATATCTATCAGGCCATTTCAATCATCAGTCATCACAAGTAGACTTCCACAATTGTTGAGGTTGAGGTTTTTGTTCTTCTTTAGAACTTTTAGAGTTTCTCAAGCTTTCCTCATCATTAGGTCCAACAGGAGTGCATAGTCCATTTCTTATTAGAGTTGATGGTATTTGAACTACCTCCTTTTTTTTATTCTCTTCCTTCTCTAGCTATAAATCAACTTTGGAAGGTTTCAACTTATTAACGATCACACTTCTACTATAGATCACCTTCTCTATAACTAGATCAAAAATCTTGTAACCTAAATCATATCGAAACCATATCCAATTAAGATAGACTTAACCACCTTATTATCCAATTTTGATCTTTTCTCACTCAACACATGAGCATATTCATCACAACCAAAGGATTTGATATGTATCAATGATGGATTCTTACTAGATGACATCTCCCATGGTGTCATCTCAACAAGCACCAAAGTAAGAGATTTGTTAAATAAATAAAATGAAATGAATACAACTTCAACCTAGCACCACTCAACATACTCCTAGTCCTCTCCATCAGTGTTCTATTCATGCTCTCTGCAACTTCATTTTGTTGTGGCTTTTATATAGTTTTCTCACACCTCTCAATCCCCTAGTCCTTATAGAACGTGTTGAATTCTACTGAATAAAACTCACCACCACTGTCATTCTTCAAATGCTTAAATTTTGTACTAGTCTAGTTTTCAACCTAGGATTTGAATTCATCAATCTGACTAAAAACTTCACATTTACTTTTAAGGAAATACACAAAAGTCCTTCTACTATAGTCATCTATGAATGAAAAAAAGTACACAAATCTAGATATCAAAGGAACATTAACTGAACCAAACACATTTGAATGAATAAATCTTGAACCCCAAAATTGGAATAAAAAGCAACATAGTGTTATTTACCATAAATACAATGTTCCTTAAAGTTAAACTCAAGATTCCAATCACCAAGACCTTCAACAAAGCTCTCATGTTTCAAGGCTCTAAGACCCTTCTCGTCAATATAATGGAGCTTCTAGTGTCATAGAATTGTCATCTCAACTAGGAGATTCATCTCCAAATCATTTACACCCTTAGGTACCCAAAAAGCATGACTATCATATGTAGAAATGTTTAATAGTATTTTTCTTTGTATGATCTAATAGTAAGGATAAAGAATCTAAATCCCTTTTGTTGGAATTCACCAAAGTGTTATTGTACTAAATCATGCATGCATCCAGATCATGCAAGGTTCCAATCCAAACACCCTTATCAAACACCATAGAGCCTCTTGTCATCATGCACATCTTGCGATAAAACAACCTTCACACCAACATCACTTAGCTTGCTAACTTTATATGACAAACTAGAGATATGTAGTACACCATCAAGCCCCTTCACTCTACCATCAAGGAATGAGATCTTGACTTGTCCATGACCAACAATCTTCAAGTGAGATTCATCATCAAAATATAACTTTCTATAATCAAACTCTTTGTACTTTGAAAGCCAACCTCTGTGAGAGTTCATGTGGAAAGAGGTACATGAATCTATCAAACACACATCTTTTGATGCACGTGTTTCCAAGGCTAGAATCCACTTCATCATGAGAGTATTTATTAGAGTCAAAATCAAAGAAATTTGTTTACCTTTCTTTTTATTGTCCTCCTTGAACTCTTTTTGGAAATGACTATATTTTTTGCAATTCCAACATTTTGCCTTGGACTTTTTACTAGGAGACTTAGTTCTCACATGAGACTTGGATTTACCCTTCTCATTTTTCTTTCCTTTCTCCATCATTCTACCATAAGAAACTAAGGCCTATTGCAAGGTGTGTACCTCTTGTCTCCTTGTGTTTTTTAGCACAATGATGGTTTGTGATATGGCTTAACTGCCTTTTGTGCCTTCTATAAGTGTACGAGTTGTATTGGGCATTAACAGGTCGATCTTTTGGTGCAACGACAACCAACTAATGCTATCAAAGTTGAGGCCATAGGTTTGAACCCCACCCTTATGTTGGGGGGATTATTTCAAGGTGTGTGACCATGGTCTCCTTATGTTATGTAGCACATTGGTGGTTTCTAACATGGCTTATCCACCTCCTATATCTTATATAATTCCAGTTGTATCAAGCATTAATAGGTCGATATTTTGGTACAACAACCAATAGGGCCTCCTTAGACACCTTAGAATATTACCCTCACATATCTTTAAATAGTAATGAAATAACCATATCCTCCAATTTGAAAGTGGTTGTTCTTCCAATGGCCATCAAAGGGTGTTCTTATGAGTTTGACAAAGAACATAACAAAATCATACATTTTTATCAATCATTAATCTTAACACCAACATAATTCAATTGAGAAATCATCGTATTAAAGGAACCCATGTGATTAGCAACAAATCCTCCTTCCTCCATCCTCAAAGAATACAACTTCTTCTTATGATTAACTTATTTAGTAAGGATTTCCATGATAAATATCACTAAGTTTGTTCCAAATCTCAGTTGAAGCCTTCTCTTCATGGACATATATAAGCACAAAATCATCTAGATAGAGTCTTATCAAACCCTTATCTTTCTAATATATTATATCCCATACATATTTCCTTGTAGTTTGGGGTTTTGTTGAAGAAACCACAGTCCATAGATCTCTATCTACAAACATGTCCTCCAATTTGAGCTTCTACAACTCAAAATTATCGTCATTAAAATTATTCATGTATATTCTGATGGATGTGCTTTCCATATCAAACTTGCAACAACATTATGAAATCTTCCTTTGCAAAACTCCCATTGAAACTAGATCAACACCCAAAAAAACCTGACAACCTAACAATAATAAAAAAGTTGGCTAGGCTCTTATACTAATTAAAAGAAAGTCAAAGTGCAAAATAACTATTCCAAATGGTAAATATAACAAAACAGATGATGAAAAAATCTCTTACAATGCCTTAAACTATTGTAGATTAGATAAACACATGTAAAAGAAAATTTAAACAAATAAAACCACAACACCATATATGTGTGGTAAAACCCTTTCACGAAAAAACCAACACTCCAAAAGTTAGACTCAATTGTACTATCAGAAACAACCAAAATTTACAATATAATGCTCAAAACCAATGATCTTCAAGAGTAAATAAAACAATAGATAATTCTAGAGAAAATCTAGCACATAAATCTTTTTAGAAGATATCCAACATATCATTCAAATTATACTAAGAAGCCACATACTTATAAATCTCAACACAAAGAGGTATGTTCCCATGGTTTCCAAAACCATCTTCAATGCCAAAGAGGTAAGTGATGTCATTAACAACAACTTGTGAAACTTGTGACATGTTGCACATAGAAACTTCCAATGCAACAATTCATATCTCTTCTATAATGTTCATATTTCCATGGGCAACACCTACCTTACACCACTTGTTGAAAGAGAACTCCACCATAAGTGTTGATTTCCAAATAATAACTCTCCATGACTCTTCCACCAAACTAGTAACTTTCATAATCATAATAGAAATTTTTCATAGTTCCAAAATGGAAACCTATGATAGTAGTATCTTAATTTTAGGACCTCCAAATTGGGTGCAATATAATATATATGTTTGGACTCTAAGTTTGAGACACATTAATCCCAACATCTTTCAACTTGGTTTCTTTCAAAACTTGTGTCTCTTTGTAATCTTATGCTATAATCTATAACTTATAAATCCTCATAATTATGCCTAAAACAGTGAGGAGAAAACAATGATCTCTAAGGTTATTCTAGAGTAATCCAATGAAATAAAAGGCCATAATCTAAAATCAAAAGTAATCACATTTATTTATAGCTAGAGATAGATAGACCTAGGTATAAACATTTTATCATTTTGGGAAGGAAATTGGAGGGATACATAAGCTTATCTCTATGCTTGAAGAATGCATGAAAATCTTATATAGCGCAAAACTAATTTCTCTTGCAATATCTAGGACATGAAATGATGGTTAAATTGATAATATTTCGTACTTATGAACTCAATGTTTACTAGCAAAGTTTAATAATCGTCAATCTCTATTTTTTTACTTGTTATGTCAATGAGTGTTTAGTCTCATTAAATCTAGTATTATTGCTTGCTGGTTTAGTCTTATTTTACATCCTCTCTTTAGACCTTTCTGCACCCTCCTCCTCATTCACTCCACCTTTGTAGTTTTTATCTCCTAATTTTGTAGTTTTTCAAGTCCCCCTTTCCACTCTGCATAGTTTTCCGTGTTGTTTCTTTATATCCCATGGGATTAGCTTGGTCTGCATATTCATTCTTATGATTCTTGCATTCTCTCTTTCCTGATGATGGATCACGGAGTGTGATCCAAAACATTGATACCAAAAATTAACACAATTGAACCCAGAAATGCACATGAATTGAAAAAAATAACTCCTTTGTATCAAATCATGAAAGATTTCCAATTCAAAGACTACATAAATAATAGGAAACAACAAAATTTAGATGTATAAATTATCTTATAATGATCATGCAAATGTTAGATTCATTTTAGTACATCAATTGAAATATGAACATGAAAATACTCTCTTGAACTTATAGAGGATAAAATGATTCATCAATTGCCTTATCAATAAGGATATAACAACACTTCATGCAACTTTATTCTTGGTTCGCCCTAGGAAAGAAAGGTGAAGGAGGGTAGCTATTCAAATTTTTAATTTTTAATTTAGATAAGGCTAAATGTATGATTCACACAGGAAACCCAATCATTTCAAATTTTATGTGGGAGAAGTGAGACCAAAATCAAGGTGAGAACACATGAATATAGTGTGGAAAAGGTGGTTGCATATAATTATGTGATAGTTATAATGTGGCATGGATGTGGGAACATGTGACATGATTAAACAAAATTTGCACTAATATGTTATTTGTCACTATGCTTATGCATCAAATAAACATTCTTCAAATGCAAACAAAACTAAATGAGAAATAACATGGATATTTTCTTTGAGGTTCTTATGAATCCTTGAATGATCACACATCTAATAGTGGTTGCACTCAAAAACATGTTTAATAAATTAAATATCTTAAACATTAATTGATATTGTCATATGGGAGATCCATATAAAGTAATAACATCTAGGAATAGCAAAATAAAGAAGATATATGAAAAAACAAAATTTAGAAAAAGAAGTCCAATTCAACCAAGGTTATGAAAGAAGAAAACTTTTTAGAAAAAAAAAATAGTTTTGATTATCAAATCACTCAATGTTGAGAAAGAAAACAATATTAAGCAAGAAATGTGAGGAAAACTACAAAAAATGGAAGAGGAAATAAGCATTTTGGGATATTGAATTAAATAGGTAATTGACAAGGGAAAAACTACTAGAACTTGGAATAGATGCTAATATTATCCCTAAATCATTATGACATCATATCATATAAATTAGCATGAACATAATCACATAGGAATCATCATTTAAGTGCATCACATATAACATAAATCATCTAGTCACATCATCATAGACATAAGCATCATGGACATCATTATCATAGACATAAGCATAATTGGTATCATGAGTATCATAAAAGCATCACATCATGAGAGAAATAAAAACCATACAAATGAAGGAAAGAAAAAGCACACATAATCCCACCAAAACTACATCTCATATGTATACAATTTAAAATATATATCAAAATAAAATGTCATAAATTTTTTTCTAACAAAGAGCTCGCACATTGGCAAAATATATGCAAAAGGATGTCTACAAAATAAAAATGTCAACTGGTGCTACCACTTCCCTCTGATCCAATTGGATTCAATCATGGGTTAGTATAAGGCCTTGCCTAGGGATGTGAAGCGGATGTACCCATGTCTTTCTATTGTGGCCTTGGTGGTTGTATAATGTCCCCACTACCCTATGATCTTTGTGACCTACGAGATGTGGTATATCTCAGTACTCTCTTTTGAGGAGGGACTACACTCTCATAATGTCCTCGCCAAATATGAATCTCTCATCCTGCCTGACAACATCTCTACTCAAGAAGTCATGTATCCTAGCAATAAAATCCTAAATCTCATACTTCCATTACCCTAGTCCCTACCTCTCTACCCCTCATCCTTATAGCTACCAACATCTCTTGTAGAGATCTCATCTTCTCCCATAGAATAGATATTTGTGTTGTCAAGGCCCTCATATCTATCATATGCCTCACATCCTGACCCACAAGTATATTCTATAGCGTATCTCCATCCTCCTCAAACCCTCTCATGACTACATCCATCAACTTTTTTTCATCAACCCTATACCATCTCATCATCCTCATCACTCTCCTCCTCAACTGATGAGATAGTCTCATCAGTGCTCTCATTATCACTCTTAGAGCTCAACCCAGCTTCATCAACCTCCTCCCCATTGATTTTATTTTCTCCTCCCACAACCTCTCCACTAATGTCCTCACCTTCCACGACCAATCCACCCTCATCTCCTCCACATGTCGAGACAACAGTTGGGGGTACCTATAAATACTATATCTCTTCCTCTATCATCTTCCCCCTTATCTCCATCATCTCCATATTCACATCCCCATCCTCCATGTCCTCTACCTCCATCCCTCGCTCCTCATCCTCTACCTCCATCCCTTCCACCATCTCTACCATATCTTCCCCCTTTGCCTCCCCCATGGCCATGTCTTTATGATATCCTCTACAATTTTTGAATCCTCCTATGCATATCAAGGGGAATGAGAACACCAGGGTTAGAGAAGGGTACTAGTTAGTGTTGTAACTACCATACGTCAAACTCAAGGGTGGTCTCTATGTGCTATAAATGTGTGACACTTCTATGGATCATTACATGCAAGGAAACTCAAGAATGAGCCCTCACAAATCGATCCATAGCTCCCTAGGCATGGAGTGCAAGGGTTTTAAGAATGCTCTCAGCTAGAGCTATTTAGCCTATAACCTTGCTAGTAAACCATGCAATGGGAGATTCAATGAAGACAAGGGAAAGAATGCCAATATCCTCAAGAATCAAGAATGAAAATGCAATGCAATGCTATGCTAGAAATGGAAATGCAAGCTAAGCTATGAAAGGAAATATGCAAGTGTTACAACCCAAGCTAATTAATCTATGTGAGCTAATCTAGAGCATAGAAATGAAGCTAATCTAAGAAAGCATAAATATGAAGCTAAGCTAAGAATGCAAGAATGAGATGTAGAATGCAAGAATGAGATGTAGATGCTAAGAATGCTCCAAATCTTCAAAAGCTCCAAAGTGACCTAGAAATCCTGCAGCATAAAGTTAGCATAAAAAGTTGGGGATCTAGAATGAAGAAGAGAGCTCTCCTTTTATAAGAAATGGGAAGGAATGGACCATGGAGATTAAGAGGCAAAAGATTTAATCAACGGTGGAGCTTGAAAGAGGAGAAATCCATATGCACAAGTATCCTCCAATGAGAAAATAAGAGTTGACTTTTGTGTCCATATGAGACAAAAAGTGCTTTTCCCCTTTTTATAAAATAAGAATAAATGCTTTATTTGTGCAACTTAGGATAAGAGGAAAAGTGGGGGGCTTTTTTATTTATTAAAAGGGGAGGAAACATTCCTTTTAAATAAATGAAGACTTAGGATAAGATGGTTAGCCCAAGGAAAATATTCGAATAAATGATAGAGCTAGGATTTTATCAAGAACAAGCAATTTATGATTTAGCAAAAGGGGCTAATAGTCTAGATGACCATTTTTAGGTGTATACATTTGCCCCTCTTTGACTAATGTGTGATCGATCTGGGAACACATTACGTCAAAGAATAGATCAGCTAAGAAGACAAGAGATAGCCAAGAAGGCAAGCAATAGCGTTCTGACTCCAAAGAATGAAGTGCAGAAAAATAGCAAATCCTGCATGGTCAGCCTAGTAGCGACAGTACTGAACACTTAGGAAAGAGATAGCCAATAAGATATGATGTGTCTGCCCCCTCGGGATTGAAAGTGAAATCCAGGTAGAGGGAAAGCAGAAGCAAGAGAGACATGATCAAATCACTAGAAATCATAATCAAAGAGAGAGAATAGAATAACCATCAAGTAGTGAAGATATGCCCCACACATGGGACACGGGGCACGAACCTATCGATCCCTCAACCCCTAAACACCATGGAGGGGGAGTTGAACTTGGGATTTGAAAGTGAATGAAAGACTAGAAGTTGAGAGAGATGGAGATGAAGAGGTGAAGAATGCCCCAGCAAAGATCGAAGGATCAAGCCTCAAAAGATTAGCCAACTGCACAAAAGAAGAAGAAAGGCGACGGGAATAATCAAGGGGAACTCGGATTTTGGTTTTGATCCTGAAATGAAAGGAAAATGATGTGATATGAAAGACAAGAAGTGAAAGACATGATTAGGAAGACGCGAAAGGTGAGTGCAGTTGATTAACAAGTCCATGAAAGATGAAAGAAGAGCTCTCTCCATATGCAAGATGCAAAACTAACTAACATGAACTTAAGAATGCAAGCTACATGAAAAGTGGTTTACTTGCAAGGTTACAATGCTAATAGACATCTAATTATCATCATCAAGTGTTAGGTAGCGTCGTAAGATCATACAATGCACACTAGCTTAACTATGTGGATATGAATATGATCTTTATTAGATAGAAATGTGGAAATCCCACCTAGACATCAAAGACATGTAGGTCAAGATGACTAGTGCAGTGAGATTACCTAAGTTTGATATAGCAAGATTATGCTTGCATCGAGACACAAGAAAGTCAAGATGACTAGAAGCATGCACTTGCAAAATAGTCAAGGATAATACCTTGTAGATCCCTAGTGTCAAGTAAGACCAGCATAAATGCTCATGACAGTTAGAACCAACAAAATATACCCCCAAGCAGAAAAAGCAATAAAACATGTTCTCATTCCCTCAGTCTTCTAGCTATGCATCATCGAAAACAATCATAGGGGGAGAACACTCAGCAAAGAAATCATCATAGACAGCACGCAAAGAAATAAAATCAAATAAATCTCAGCAAGTGTGTGTGTGTAGGTCAGAGTGTCAAACTTTGAGTATCACATCTGCAAATGAGAAATATCATATCATACTAGACTGTAGGGTAGGACATCTGATAAGTGTTGAGAAACACTCGACGCTAGGGTAGTGTTGAAAAACACAATTGGGGTGGTGTTGAAAAACACCATTTGCGAGGTGCCTAAGAAACCCAGATGCACAAAGAGACCCAAGATAAGCTTAAAACAACGGATGCCCCCTAGACTAAGACAAGAGTCAATTCTAGGCTAGGAGAGGCAAAGAGAGAAGTGGAGCGAATGAGCGCCACACAAGACTGATAGACATAGGTGCAAGGGGTCTCAAGCAACACCTGTTTCTAGGTTTTCACCACTTGATAGATTTATTGCAATTCTTTCAAGACTTTTTTATAATTTTTTGTATTTTTGCTACCAAGGCGCCTGTTTCCAAGTTTTCACCAAGGCACTTTTTCAAATTTTTTTAATTTTTTTAATTTTTTTATTTTTTTGGATTTTTTTAGCACCATATATGAATTTTTTTGGAGTTTTTTCAGGATCATAAAGTATGTACAAAGAATGCCCCAGACAGAAACAGGCATCAAGAATCTTCTTCCTCTGATGTAGAGAACTGATAGGCCCCAGGCCCAAATGTTGCAGCTGTGACAATAGGAGGTCTCAACCAGTTCGACCAATAATAACTAGCCCTAAGCAATGTCTGAGCTAGCAGAGGATTGTTAGAATGTGATCCACATATGCCATCGTGGATTTTAGCTAGCACTTTTTCTGACTCTATTTCTAGACACTTAAGGAGAGTTTCGTCTAGACCCTTCCTATACAAGTCACCAGAGACAAAGGCAAAGTGTAAGGGATGGCAGGAAGAATGGCATGGTGGATTTTTAGGAGGAATATGAGGTGGAAGACATGAAAAGATGGCAAGATTGTAAGATTTGTGAGTAGGATAGCCTAATTCGTCCACCAGGAATTTGAAGTGAATTTTATGCTTTTTCATTTGTAAGATGGATGTTGAAGTAACCAAGGCATTAGCAACTTTGTTCTCAGCTCTAGGAGTGGGCTGAAGTGTAACAGATATGAGATCATGCTTGAAGAATTTCACCATTTCTTTATAGAGAATCAGCTTGTCATCTTTTATTTGAGACTCATTATTTTTGAGCATATTTTTATTTTTACTTTTCTTAGGTTCGGATACTACCACAATGTGGTTTTCGCCATCCGAAAATTTCTCTTTTCTTTTGACGTGATGACTGTGATACTTGATTATTGATTCAATCTTTTTTGTTGCTAGTTAGCTGGTGAAAGAAGTAACAGGTGTTGATGCGAGATGAAATGAAGTGACTGGTTCAATAGTATTTATGCAAGGGGTGTCATCTCTAGTGACAAGAGAAGTCAAGCCTATAGGGTAAGCTCCAAAAGTAGCTAGATCTAGATTTGTCATAGAAGGACCAACATAGTCTACTAAGGCAATACGGGGAACAAACTCATCAGACCCTGCACGAGACTCATCAACTACGTCGGGCAGGTTACGAGAGGTATGAACTACATCAACATCCATATCTGTCATGGAAGAATCTTCTGGAAGAGGCTTAAGATGCTGAGAAGTAGAGATAGTCATGTCATTATGTGAGAGATCACCTCTTTGTAGCAGTCGTGCAATGTTACGACGTTGTCTATCATAGTGCAATGATTCTTTAGGCACATAGGTTCTAGACATAGAGGCCTTAGCCATATCATCAGTAGATATACATTCTTCTCCCCAAAGGAGTGAAGTAGAAGTAAGATCATCTCCCATTTGAGCCATAGTGTGTAGCGGTGACTCATCTGTATCTGTGTTTGAATTACTGAGCATGGGAGTATTTTGAGAATCCTCTCTATAGATCCACTCTTGAATAGCTTGTTCTTCTCTGTCTACTTCTAGAGGAATGGATGAAGGAGCAAAAGTATCAGAGATCATCATAGCAGAAGTGGAAGGCTTCATTTGATCAGAAGGTTTCCCATATGACCTAGGAGAAACAGGTATAGAAGCAAAGGAACCCAGCGTATATTCACCCATACCAAGGCTCATCATCTTAAGTGATTTCGCAGTAGCAGTTAGAGACATACTAGGATCAATAGTAGGTTCATTATGAGGAACAAATTTTTCAGCAATAGCAAGAGCATTAATAGCTATAGTATGGTCTCCAGGAATCACAACTTTAGTGCCATTGTATGGAAATTTGACGCACTGATGATAAGTGGAAGGAATAGCTTGCATGTCATGGATCCAAGGATGACCCAAAAGAATGTTATATGCGAGTGGGATGTCCAATACTTGGAAGTTAATATCTTTTGTGACAGGGCCCACTCAAACAGGCAACGTGACAAGACCTTTGGAAGATCTTTCCACTTCATCGCAAGCTTTTATAGTAATCTTCTTCTTAGAATCCACAGCAAATTTTGACAAACCCAATTGTTGTATGACATTGAAAGAAACAATATTTAACCCTGCACCATTGTCTATCAGGACTCGGTGGACTCAGGTATTGTAGACTAGAACTTCAATGTGTAAAGCTAGATTATGTGGGTGAGCAATAGATATGTCATCTTCTGCAGAAAAGGAGAGAGATAGCGGAGATGAAATGTGGTTGACCATAGCCTGAAATTTATTCAGATCAATGTCATTGGGAACACGTGTTGTACGTAGAGCCTCATCAAGAATCTCTCTATGTGAAGGGAATAACCGAAGCAACTCAAGGATAGATATCTGTGCTGGTGTCTTTTGCAAATGTTGGACAAGATCATAGCTAAGGGTGGCTGAAGGAGCCACTTGTTTGGAAGGCAAAGCTTGCTTGGGATCTTGCACAATTTTAAGGACAATCTTGGCTTGCCCCCTAGTAACAGCATTCAGTGTCTCACTTCGGGAAGATGAACTAACATATGTTTGCAAGACCAACTTTGGCTTACCATGATTGGCTTTATTATCCTCTTGAGACCTCATCATTAAAACATTTTCAACGGGCTCTACCATGTTGATCACAGGCGTAATAGAAGGATACGTGTAATTGATCTTAGCATCATGATTCTTCTTATGTGCTTAAGAGGTTTCCCCCTTGTCATGCTTAGGTAGAGGATCTTTGAAAGCTGTGTGATCAGAATTTTTAGTTAAGCCATCAGTGGAGATTGTGTTGTTATCAATGAGGTCTTGAATATCATCCCTAAGCTTAAAACAATTGTCTGTCAGATGTCCCTTGTTTATGTGATAATGGCAGTAATGATCCTCTCTCCACCAATCAAGCTTATTTATCGGATCCCAGTTACCAGGTTTATCAGGAAGCATAAGATATCCATTTTCAACCAAAGTCTTAAGGATCACATTGTAAGGTTCTACCAACTTGGTATAGATTCGCTTTCGAAATGACTTCTTAGGCTTATCTGCATATTGAGATTTAGGAGCACCATGAGCATTGGCAGCTTCTTGTTGTTTTGCTGCATAAATAGCATTGGAGAGATTGAAAGCAAGCTCTTTAGCTTTAGGAGCGTCAACAACCCCATCATTAACAACATACTTATTTTTATTCCAAGGTTTGTTCTTGTCTTTGCCATTGCCTTTAGCATCTTTATTAATAACAATATCCCCTTTTCTTATAGCTACATCCTCAATCCGATATGCACTTTCAACCATGTCATTGAAAGAGGAGAACAATTGTTTCCTTATATCATAATACAACTCAGACACAAGAGTGTTGACAAAAATATCAATCTTTTCCCTTTCGGGTAGCTGACGAGGATATCGAGAATACAATGACCTCCAACATTGCAAATAAGTAGAAAATAATTCTCCTTGGTTTTGTCTCAAAGCACCAAGATCTATCATGGTGATAGGTTGTTGGATATTATATGAATAGTGTTGGGTGAAGTGCATAGCCAACTCATCAAAAGTCTTCAAAGGAGGTGTCAACTTTGCAAACCATTCTAAAGCTTGTCCTCTTAAGCTTCGAGGGAACAGTCGTAGAAGAAATGTGTCTTCATGAAGGAAGTCCATGCTAAGAGCATAAAAGTGACGCACATGGTCATGGGGATCACCATTTCCATCATACTTGTCATATTTGGGAACCTCAATATCCCTAGGAAATGGGACCATGTATAGACTCCTATCAAAAGGAAGAGCACAAATTGATTCTACAAAAGAGACCTTTGGAGGCTCTCTTTCTATTGCCATTTGGGTAAGGCATTGATTTGTCCGACGCAGTTCTTCTTGAATGACTTCCAATTCAGTTGGTACTCTTTGTTGGACAATTTGTTTGACATCATAGCCAGGAGGAAGCTTGTATCCTCTAGAAGTCATATATTGAAAATATTGATCGCCATTACGCTCTAAAAGCTTATGCATCATTCGTTGGGAGACCACATCTTGTTCAAATCCCATAAGATCCTCACTAGAAATCTCATCATCGACCTCTGCCTCATGTTGAGAGGGAGGAGGTCTAGGAGGTGAAGAAGTCATACCAAAAGTGGGTCTTGGAGGAGATCTTGGTGGCGTGTTGTTGCCATTGTTGCCATTGATAAAAAGAGATCTATGCTCATGATTACTAGTCTCAGGTTGCTCATGAAATGTCCCTCTATAAGCCATGCGCCTAGCAGCATCCATCCTTTGTTGATTGTGTTCTTTGTCTAAGCGCACTTGGTTATCTTTATGCTCAAAATGTTCTTACAAGCATTGAAATTTTTCTTTTTCGGTCAAAGTAAGTGAGACACTATCCATGTTTTTGGGGGTCTTGAATGTAGAAAAGAGGAAACCTCCTTTGTACCACAGGGTAGCCTTAGAATCCTTAGATTGGTTAGAACTAGAACTGTTGTTGCTAATTGGCGCTCATGAGCATCTAGTTGGAGAAGGTAACTGTGTATAATTGAATGGAGGATGACTCTCCTATTCAAATTGAGACCGAGTTGTAACCGGCATGAAAAGAGATGTTGGTTGACTAATAGAATGAGACAAAGTTTCTCAGATATGAGATAAGCAAAGCTAATAAAGATCACTTGTCAAAGTAGAACAATAGAGAGAGATGGCTCATCAAAAGTGCTCAAGCACTTACAACAATCAATTGACTAAAGCCGAGCAGTGAGCAAGAAGCTCAATAAGTAAGTAGCTAGAGAGGTAACTGTGATGTGACAAGTGATCAAGAGTAGCATTTGTTAAACTCAAATCCAATAGTTTTAGCTCATTTGTTTTAGTCTAGAACAAATCTAAGCATGTAGATAACAAGCCATCTTTAGGTAAGAATAGAAAAGGACATTCTACGACAGGTTAAAGTGCAAGTTTAGCAACTCCGGATTGCAGCAATGACAGAACAGTAGAAATGACCCAGGTGATAGTTCTCAGGCAAACAGGGCGATGCTTCTCAATCGGGCGATACTTCGCCTTATACTAGGTGACAGAGATTAATATACCAGAGCGACAGATTTCAGGCAAAGCAAGTGATAGACAGCAGGCGTGAACTATCGGGCGATATTTCTCAATAAGGCGCGCGATACTGTTGCAGATTTGGGTGATTCTTTGACCAGTGAACATAAAAATCTCAGTTTTGAAGCATTTGGTCAATGTTTTAGTTTGGCAAGCAATTTGTTTAGTTTTGTTGGTTCCAAATGTAGTGAAAGTAGTAATTAGACAAGTTTGCAAATAGTAGGTGATCAAACATGTCATAAAACACTTGAAACAAGGGCAAAGGCAACCTTGCCAAGATAAGAACTTGTGATATCAAAATAGAAAATCTTATGAATGCTACCATAATGTTGAATGTTGAGAACGTTTAAACTAGTATAGCACAATCGAAGACAATTCAAGAAATTACTACCTAGAAGGACAAGGCTCATTACTTAGCAACTAGGCCCACAACTTGATGCTCCCTTGCCTCACACCAAGTGGTTGCCCACAAGAGATATTGGCATTGTCATGGAAGTGTCAAAAACACAACCAAAGGAACACATATGGTGAGTGTCTTGGGGTGATCCGGGTAAGTCCACTTGGATCAATCCTTGCACCAAGAAGCTAAGCGGCTAAAATAAGGTGGCCTCTATCTAATGGTTCGTAGTAAGGGCTTCCATTCATAACACCCCTCTTGCTCCTCATAAAGGACTAGGACCTCGTGGCCTCAAGAGTACCTTAAGCATTCTTGCTTGACATTTTCCTCATGGTCACAATCCCACAAGTTACTCACATCAAGCGAAGACAAGTGCTATGTCTACCAAAGTTTTGTGTCCTTGATAGCCTTGAGATTATAGTGGGTTAGAATAGCTCGGTATTAGCTTGTCCCCACTTGGGTCATTCCTCTTGATTGCTCAAGAGTAGGCCCGCTAAAGGATTCTAAATCTAAACAAAAAGTGGATCAATTCTTGAGGTTCAAGGTTTTTGGTTCACCACAAGGGTGAAGAGCATACTCCCCTATCTCAAAAATTTCACCCAAACACACCAAGCAAAGATTTAGTTACCCCCTTGCTTTCAAAATCCCAAGATGGGTCAAGATTTTTGTTTCACCACAAGGGTGAAGAGCATACTCTCCTACCACCTCAAAATTCCTACAACAAGGTATTAAGTGCCTATGAAATGAAACAACTAGTATATGCCGCACTTAATAAGAGTTGACTTTTGTGTCCATATGAGACAAAAAGTGCTTTTCCCCTTTTTATAAAATAAGAATAAATATTTTATTTGTGCAACTTAGGATAAGAGGAAAAGTGGGGGGCTTTTTTATTTATTAAAAGGGAGGAAATATTCCTTTTAAATAAATGAAGACTTAGGATAAGATGGTTAGCCCAAGGAAAATAATCGAATAAATGATAGAGCTAGGATTTGATCAAGAACAAGCAATTTATGATTTAGCAAAAGGGGCTAATAGTCTAGATGACCGTTTTTAGGTGTATACAGTCTCTACGTCTATTATCTAAGAGCGCCAATACTACAATAAAGGTGCCAATGTTTCAAACTATGCCATAGTGGTGGCTATGGGGATCATTTACTCCCATCCTCTAATACATTGGATACACCTGGTGAATTGCACTAAATTAAGAGGAAGTCCCTATCTCTCACCAAATTGATGGAATACCGTATCAGGTAACTATAACTCAATGATCCTCTAGCTCTAGGTAGTCTACCCAATGAGATATATCTCCTATCTACATAGTCAGAGGTGGTCTACCTCTCCATCCATCCCATATTGTACATCCTATGTACGGTCTCCAAATAAACTCCCTAAGAATGTCAAGTTGATGTCTCAAGTAGTGGATGTGTCCCACCTATTATTGTACCACTACCTCATAGTAGTATAAATATGGTTATCTCTCCTATAGTACGTGTTTTTCAAACACTAGGTGATATACTTCTATATACTCCCATGCTCAAACCTAGAGCAATGTCACCCCACACCCCATAGACTATGCACCATGGTAAGTGATATCATGCATCCAAAAATATAACATCACTAGTACATAGGGATCCATGTAGAAAGAGTGTGCTCTCTCCACATGTTGGCCACAAACTTCCCCCACTCCACTGGAAATCCATGACCTATCTAGTTCAAAACCAAAACCACAACAACTAGTCTATATAGAGAGCCAAACTACTTATCATAGTCTTCTACCATATCTCTCCACCTAATCTCATAGTGGTATATCCCTCGGTCTACATCCTCCATTTCAAACAACTCACACAATATCCTAACCCCCACCCATGGTGCATACACTACTGTGTATCCCATAATTGGTAGTCTCAAGATCCTATATACATCCTCTAATGTCATTGTGCACTCTTTTACTGCCAAGTAAAATGAAGAAGAATTTGAGTTCCACCACTTGCAAAGTTCTATCACTAGTCCTCTTTTTTCCCTAATATAGGACATCAAAGTCATATACAGTAGTTCCATAGTGTCAATATATTCTTGCTCCTTTTTAGTTAGTTAGTATTGCTACCCCAACATCTAGAGTTGATTCTCCCAAGTGATGAGAATAGAGTCTCTAATTTACAAATTTAAATGCAAAAAATGCTCAATCAAACTAATATGTAGTGCTAAATGTCAAACCATGCTATCCTAGTCAGTCACATGCCTAAATGAATTATCTAATTACGCGTTCATGCCAAATCAAGAAATTGTGTCATTTTATAGTCCTACATGTGACTCAATTATAATATCATATGTCAGGCGATTGCATCACTTACACCCTATACATGCATAATTTCCTTATAACACATGTGTCACATCAAAAGCAGATGCAACTCGATAATAAAAAATCCTAAATATACCACTTGTGTTGCTTCATCAACACTTGTGGTGAATGCAACCCTAGGTTGCAACATTTATCTATTTTTGACCTAAAACCTAGTTTCAAGCATGCACAAAAATTGAGAAATTATATGCATGCGTTGACACATATGTACCAGTGTTGGGTCCCTTTCTAGATGTTAGTATGTCTTAAATTTCTCACCAATGTGTACGACATCCTCGTAGCCCACCATTTATATGCAAATCACTTAGAGATGAATCCTTCTTCACTAGCTCTCCAAAGCTCAAGAGTGCAAATGAACCTAGAAATTGACCCCTAGGACCTATTTATACCCCCTAACCCTCCTTGGTGGATGTGCACCCATCCTATTTGAATTGGTCATGTAGCCTTTCTCCTTTTAGAATCTATAACTTTTGACATGCACCTTTGTTTCTAAACCATCATTTGTGTTGGGATCATAGTCACATTGTCAACAAATTGAGCCCTCCATCATATTTTTTGCTTAATTTTTTCAGGGGGCACCATATTACCTACTCACTATCGTGATCTCACTGGGGCACGCTAGGTCATGATCTCACTAAATATTCTTTAAAATAATGCATGAAAATGCATTGTCTCAAAGATGGGCAAAATATAGACACCTAAAATTGTCTCATCGCCTATGTGAGATGACAACACTAAATTTTGCCTTAATTAATTATTTATTTAATTGATTTGTGTCATTCTTCTAATTAAATGTCAAATTCGTCAATTACCTCCAAAATCAATAGTTAATTAATTATTTATTTAACATCCACTTCATTAATCTTTCAATTTTTGTCTAATTTAGTCTAATTATTCCTCTAAATATTAATTAAATGATTTTATTATTTAATTAATATTTTTCACCAAGTTAATTAAATGATTCTTATTATTTAATTAAACTAACCAACTCTTCCAAAATTGAATAAAATAATTATTTTATTTTATTTTCCACTTCCCCAAAGTCAACTTAAGTCTTCTTAAAATAAATGAATTCATCAATTTATTTATCCCTAATCATGTACAATTAAATAAATTTTAATTTATTTAATATTAATTATTCTTCTCTTTTAACTGCCACTAACTAACAACTCAATGTCTAATGAAATCAATCTTCATGTCAATCTAATTAGTCATGTGTCCATTATATTTTTATCAACTTTGTCAGCCAATGGTTAGCTGTCAATTAGTTTGAGTTATCAATTTAATCATGTCAAGTCTAAATTAGTCTTAACTATTATTATCAATTCAATCAACTCAAGTCTAAAATTATCAAAAAATAACCAATCAAAACTATCTATTGAAATCCTAGAAATCTGTATAATGAAGGTAGTTCTTCATTGCTCATAACCACTATTTTCAAATTCGCATGCTCTCACAATTGGAGAAAATCTAATAGCTCACAATTACAACTAGAAAGAGAAAAGACAAGGAAGGATTTATTGGTTTGATGCTTGTTTATTACTTTGATTGATTTATTGCATGCATTGAATTGTGCCATTCTTTCTTGAATAAGAGTACGTTTGTGTAGCAATCTAGGGCTTGTGGTTGGATCTAACATTGATTATTGTAGGTACACAAATTATTTGATATTTTACTCCTATTATAGTGGGGAGTAGATTAATTAATTTTATGAACACCCAGGCCTTTCATACCACTTTAGAAAGAAATATACCAAACCCAGCTTGGATGTTAGAGTGTAAGACAATGAATCCAACAATTAAAATTAGTAGTACAAGGTAGAAATTAATATTTATATTGTAGATCAAGTTATAAAAAAAGTTTGAGGATGAGAATAACTTCACATCATTAGTTATACCAGTCTAGAAGTAATTTCTAGAATCATTTCTAATGTACAGTAGCATCAACAACATCTTTACCACATAATTCTAGTAGGTTTTGGTTGCATAAGCATTATAGCTATTATGTAGCATAATTCTAAAGGTTTTGATTCCATAATAGTCAATGTACATTCTCAAGGAAATCATATTCTTACAACAGACAACCTGGTATGATTATTGTTAGCATTGTTTTTGAGAATTGAATAAAATCAAAATTGCTTCAGATTTTGGTATCTAGGGTTACAATAGTTATTCAACATTTTTTAAAAAAAAATTAAGCATTGCATTCATCTTTTGTCCAATAAAAAAATGCAAAAACACAAAAAATCATAAAACAAGCAAAAATGAAAAAAAAATCAAAGACTTGGCAAAATATAGACTTAGCAAAAAAATCTATATCCTGAGGTGCCCACTATAGAAAACTCCTTGCATCTATAATATCCTAGACTTTCATTTGTCTGGGGAAGCTCTCTAAAAATTACTATAATGAGTCCTCATTTTCAACTTCTATAATTGTCCCCATTTTCAACTTCTCCATTGTAAACAATCATCTTTAAGAAAAAAAAAATCAAAGACTTGGAAAAATATAGACTTAGCAAAAAAATCTATATCTTAGGTGTTGGTGTTTCAAAATGACTTACACTCTAAGGTTGTCAATATACCTTCAAAGTGTTTTTAGGAGTGGTTAGTTCCAAATATATAAAGCTCTTAAGGTAACTGGACCAACTATAGGGACAAGATTGCCCTCTACACTTCTGGCTTTGCAAAACCAAGGTGGGTGTACCTAATCCAGTGAATAAAACACTTCTTACAATACCAAGACTAGATTCAACAAAGCAGATAGATAGAAAGAAAGTACTAAATGATAACCAGTCATTCATTGGCTCTCCATTGCTATGAAGTAACTAATACCCATAACCAAAAAACTAAAAGGATTTTGTTCTTTAGAACTTGTAGAATGTAAACAACCATGCCAAACTTGCATCAATATAGGAGATACTAATTTCTGATCAGTGCCTTGTCCATTGGGCAAATATTCTAAAGAAGATACAAAACACATGAATAACTACTTGATTCATTAGAGATTCCAAGCCATAAATATAATGAACCAGACTCATACTGCTTACAAAACATCCTTTGGTTGAACAAATTGAATCTATATTTTATCCAGATACTTTTAACTTGATCCTAGATCAAGGCTGAGAAATAGAAACATATACACAAATAAACTCTGTGTAGTGAATCAAAAAACTCAAAACTCAAGAAGACACAACAAAATGAGAGATCTGAAACAAGAAAAATGTATTAAGTGTGAGGATTCAAATTCCTGTATAACAATCTATTTCAGAACATACCACTTAGACAATATGCAAAATATTTAGAAGTTTTTTCCTTTGTATTAACACAACTAGTATGATAAACTACACTCTGGACTGAGAATACACACACTCAGCTTTTCAGCTTCTTGTGTCTCAAGATTTTTTAGCCCCTTCCAAATGATCATAAATGTCCTTATATAGAAAAAAGGATGCAACAACCAACAGATCATTTAGGTCAAAACATAAAAACATCCTAACTACCCCAAGGTCTGTAGCAAATAAAATTTTCTTTGATTGTACCATCTACAAACACTCCTGGTAAATTATCTACTTCCCTTATGAGAAAATCAAATCAATAATTAATATCTTGAAAGAAACAACAATTTGATCTCTCCATGAACCCAAGAAAAATCTCTACAAAGAAACCCAAGTTGCAAGAAATTTGATCTCTCCCCTTTGTCCAGATCTACAAATCTGATCTGTCTGTATGAGTATCTTCACCAAATTTATTCTTTCAAGGATAATCATTAATGGAAGTGGGTGAAATTCATATCTAATGTCACTGGCAAAATCCTCATCTTCTATCATTTCCAACAATATATAATATGTCTATATTCTGACAAAAATTGATCACCAGACATCATTTTCATTTTTGTGAGCAACTGCAATCTTTTGAATTTTGAATTTCTCTATAGTGCAGACTATGACAAAATTTTCAATTTTTACAAAGATATTTAAATTTATTTTCAGGCCTCACATGCCACGTGGTAGCATCTGATTTGCTCGACCGACCACCTCACTGCCTTGTTGGATTGCCTGCATCACCACCTACCATATGTCGATCTCTGGTTGGCTCATCTCTCTGATTGGGACCCAAGCTGCAACTTGGTATGCCACCTCATCATTTGACACATGTTGGTCTATCATGATCCTGCAATGGGTAACCATCAAGCACCTTTCTTATTGCATGATCATGCCCACCATTGATCTTGGGCACACATCTCGAGGCATCAGCTTGACTATCCACTTCACTGCTCTATCATCACCCTATCACTGGTGTCATGTCATCACCTTCTACCATGTGTCACCTTCTGGAACTCGTTGCACTATCCATCCAGGCATCAAATTGCACTCATTTGCCACATCATCATGGGACACGTGTCTGTAAGGAAACTCAAGTGCAGAAATAGCTTCCTACGCTAATCTCTATAGGAGAATATTGTGCAAATTCTTATAAATCCTTACAATTTCAGATTCGTTAACTACTTTAACAAAGATATTGCAACCACACAATGCATACAGAAAAATAGAGAATGACACAATGATATACCCTGGGGAAAACCTTTCAGTAAAAAACCCTAGCACTCCAAAACCTGCACAATGTATTATCTTCAACACAAAGATTACAATACACTTGCAATACAAGTTCTTTCAGGAGATGAGAGACAGAGCCAACAAGACTTAAATTTTTGTTATATCTCTCCCATAGCAGTAGCATCATATATATAGACTCCTCTAGACCCAAAAATAGGCACAACCACCAAGACCCATGCACAAAGCCACATGTACATAGTTGTTACATGCAATCCCAAGAATAGGCGTCCATCCCTAGAATAGACTATGATAGCTTGTCATAGAATCCGCCAAAAATAACGGTCACAAGAGAAGTGTAAGAGAATCTGTCATACCAACCTATTTTTGGCATATTCTCTTACACACACCAACCACTTCTTCTTGGGCGCCCAAATAGGCCCAAGTCATAAGATGCTCTTACACCTGTCATAGCACATTCCTTAAATAGTTCTTACGCGTCATAGGAATCCGTCATGACCGTTTCAATCATGATCTCCTTACGCACAAGATGCCAACACATCAAGTGGAGTGACACATCAACATGCCAACTAGACATGTAAACTCACACTTAATTACATTATTTGCAAAAAATACATTTACAAAACAAATAATAAGAATAGGAATTATCCAAGGTTGAGACACCTTATTCCTAACAGTGTCAGCTTGTCATCGATCCTTGGGCATGCATCCCGAGGCATCAAACCTGCACCATCTCATCGCATCAAAATTTAGTTACCCCCATGTGGAACCCACTCCAAGTCACCTCCAAGTTGTTGCCATCTCACTACCTCAGTCCTCGTGCACACGTGAGGAGCCTTTGTCTGGGCATCCACACTTGGACACCTCATCTTTGTGCATTTTTCTATATTAAGAACATTTCCTCCTTCTCTGTCATGAATGTGGGACAAATCGCATTTGGTTTTATAATAATTTTACTTCAAAAAACCTTCTTAGTGCATGCCCAGCTGGCACGCATTAGCTGGGCCCACCAAATCCAGATGGCCCCCTCCACATAGCTCTCTTCCCTTTCTCTTCTTTACCTCTTAATTGAGTGTCTTTCTTTTTAAAAACCACTGATATAATACGTCGGATGTATGTGGGACTAAGCATCTTCACAATGCAGCCCCTTAACACAAAACGTTGGTGCCCAAAGTGCCCTTTTGAAAGTAGCACATACACCATAAATTGCACCTGCACCTCCCTGATGTCTACATGCGCATCCCATGAGAGATTGCATAGCACCTTGTAAATGGTGTGTATGGGGAGGCTTTGTTGGCCTATGCGCAACATCCTTCTCTTGCATGGTGTGTTCAACACCTCTTCATTTGGTGTGCCCATAACTTACCAAAAAGTGCACACACTCCCTTGTCAAATAGTGTGTCAGGTCCTTATTTTGGTGAAAATACATACATCCATCACATTATTTGCAACCCTCATTTGGTATTTTCACACACAACACAAGGGAGTGTGCGATGCAACTCCAAAGGGAGTGTGTGCATATGCAATGTCTTCATCTCCTTTGCTTTGGCTTTCCTCTTTAAACTCATCAATTGTTAGCAGCTCTCTAATGATAACAATGAGTATATATATTAGCTCCCTATCTTTGAAAAGATACAAGTTGGCCACAAGGTTTCACAAAGATGAATTCCTCATAAATACATGTAGTTCACGAAGACTATAGCGCAATGCTAAAAGAAGTATAGTGCATGCACAAGTAATGAAGATTGCAAGGCACTTTTAGAATAATGAGGCAAGTTGGGCCCAAAGTGGGTTTGGCTAAAAAAAAATTGATTTTAAACAACTTAGCCTCAAACACGATCTGGATGACTGGTGCCTACAATTGGATCTGATTCAAATAATGCCAGACATTCAAAAACTCTGATTTTCATTATTTTGCCAAGTCACCAAACTAAATAAACTGCCTCCAAGAATACCTTTAAAAGACTGATCAAAACATAACCTTTGGCATCGGCAGTTGGCGAGCACAAAATTTTTAGTATAGAGAATCACTCTACTAGACAGATTTCCTCAAAGTTACATAGGGCAAAAGATTTTAAAATTTAAAATTACTTGTTTGAATTCATTGCGTAAACACAAACTATAATCACTGGGAACTACCTCTCAAGAAAATGGACTAAAAATATCAAATAAAAATATTAGGTTGAACCACTTGTTCTGGTAGAAGACTGACATACAAGGAATGCAAGGAAATAACTTCCATCTAGAAACAAGCATCCGACACCAAGTTATCAATTTTTGAAAGTGGTCACTCTACAAAGCCAATCTTGTCAACATTAGCCATCTGCATAAAACCTCTTTTGTTCTGACTTTGTAAACCCATCAAATAGGACCCTCATGGTTTGAAACCTTGGATATAAGTTCACTTTCATATGTATAAAACAAGGCTATAATTAGTTTCACCAAATGATCAACTGATAATCTAGAAATAAACTTCAAATTCACACCCTCAGAACATCCTGAACTGAAAATAATGAAAACTGTATAAAATGGATTTGGAACTGACTGAGCAAAGTGGTCAAAAGGATTGGTCATGATCTAAAAATCACCAGGGAAGCTCATTTCCAAGTTTACAGTATAGAGGAACAATCAATTTCTCATGTTCATGAACGAGGTGCAATTTGTATGACCTCAAAGTAGGCCACTCAAATTTTGCATTCCCACATTCAGTAAAACTGAATAAAATGCAAACATAAGAGCCCTGGTAAACTGGTCATACAAACCTATAGGAATATGAAAATGGGCATGGAGACACACTCTCCTACCTACAATACACTGCAACATTCCTTATATCATGACTATCAACTAGGTGTTAGATGCAAACTTCCAAAGTAGGCCATTCATTAAAAACTAAATAGAATGCAAAGTGCAGATTTGGGAAATGACCTCCAAATAGCTAACTTTAAAGCTCATCAGAATTGAACTTTGAGAATTGAAACCCACTTCAGATGCTAAATGATAGGTGAGGAACACATGTCCCAAGTGACATCTCATGAAAATCAATAGGTCCATTTTTATGTGCACTCAAACTAGGGTTCTTTCAAATGGTCTTTTGAAGCAATGATTTGAGCCTTAGGGAATTTTCAGAATATAGACTCTAAAATTTATCCAAAATTTTAGAGTCCTAACACCAGGGTGCCCATTGTAGAAAACTCCTTGCATCTATAATATCATGGACTTTCATTTATTTGGGGAAGCTCTATAAAAATTACTATAATGAGTCCTCATTTTCAACTTTTGTAACAGTCCCCATTTTCAACTTCTCTGCAACAAACAAGGACTCCCCCATCTACTTGTCAAAGTCTATATAGTCTAGAGATCATATGACTATTTTTTTTTAATATAAATTATTCTACTAACTATTTTTATGGTAAATATATTCTTTTCTTAGTTACCTTTAGTTGATCATCATAACCTTCTCTTGTTGGGACTAACACCATCATAAACATTTGTGGTACTTTGCTCACTTCATTTAGATACCGCAACAAGCACTAGGTTTTCATGTATTATCACTACCTTTCTACAACTTTCTTTGTATCTCACAATGTGATTGTCTTATACCATGTATATGACCACTTATTGACTATCCTACAACCTCACATATTTTCTCCTTCATCAAGATGGTTGTCTTTATGGTTCTAGTTGTGGTTGTGTATGCACTTTTCAAAATGTATTTCCTTCTCATGTAAATTCACCTACATGGAAAATAAAAAATGATCCATAAGGACACTTTCACATGCATCCCTTATTTGTTATAAATGTGTCTCCCCCCATAATGTGCAATCACAACTTGTAAATATGATTCCTAAGACTCTTTCAAGCTTTATCATGAACCCAAAACTTCTCAAATGTTCCATGAATGATTACATTAAGATATTTGAACCATTGTAGATCCATTCTATTATTGATGTGCAAGAGACCAATACCTCTCATCATGGGAAGAATGCATTAAAAATTGTTTCCAATATTGCCTACCATGAAAGGTTGTGCACAATGGAAAGAAACCCACAATGGTAAAACCCTAAATGTCTCAACATATCTAATTAAACTCAAACACTTTGCAACAAATAATTCTCTTCAAACAATATGCATGTGATATTGGGGTAAAAATATTTAAAAACATTTAACACAATTAAGTTATTGAAAACCTTATTGAATATTTAAATTCCATACAAAATATTTTAATCATGACTAAAGACTTTAAATATGAAAAATGCAAAAATAAGTTATTAAGTTCATTTGGAAACCCTTGCACATCATTTTCCCTCCTTATAACCTTTAAGTCACTCATTTGGGTGACTATTGAACCAAAAAGTGAAATAGGCTAACATGTATATTTTTGAGGGAAGGTACAAGCACTCTCTATATAGGAGTTGGATCTCTTGACATAGGTTGTATTCTATTAGGCAAAACAAATGCTTGTCATGTGGTACAATGATGTTATGTTGATGGTACTCATGGAGAATTGTGTTGTGGACACCTCCACCTTCTATCTTCCAATGGGTATATGATAGTCACATTATAGGACATATTTTATATTACAAAATTGTCTATCTATGGGAGGAGAGTGAGATATGAATTTTATTGGACAAAGGTAGAGCTCTAAGAGGATCAAATCTATTATTTTTATAGGCCCATTCTTAATGATCAGAGAGATAAGATACCTCTCAATATGCTTCTCTATGTTTTTCTAGGAGTTCCTCTTTTGAGGAAGCTTTTTATGGAGACAATTGCACAAGTCATGACTCTAGATGCCCAAGACACTATATTCTCATCCACATTGATTCATAGTAATTGGAGTATAGAGGATGAGTGTTCTATCTTGTTATGGGGTTGGAGCATGTTGGAACACCTCTACTAAAACCTAGGGAGATATTTTCATCTATATAAAAAGATCTTGAGTACGTGTACACTACTATGGTTATGGATGTTTGAGAATATATTGTGTACTAGGCCTGTGGGATTTCCTATAGATATCAGAATGTATATCCTAGAGAATATGCATATCCAATGTAGTGGCACATGGAAGACAAGAGGTTTACTCTATTGGGGGATTGTGATTGACCATATATAACTAGATGATAGTGCATGGATGCCATATAGATGGATGGTAAGATGGTAAGAGATGGGAAGGTATCTTAGGACCATGTTGTAAGACCATCTTCTAGAGGGATAGAATGAGTACATAATGATACTATTTTATTTTGATCAAGTGAGATGATAGTTTGGTCCTATATAGGATGCACTTAGGGAGTTTTTGATCTACCAACAAGGGACTCGGTGTGAATATAGACTAAGGGTCGTATTGAGACCTAATTTATATGGTATTGAGATGAAAAATTTAGAGGATAAGGAGAGATGAGATAGGGTCATCCTAGGTACCATAAAGTAAGTAGGGACAATAAGAGAGTACCTCAAATATTAGATATTTTGTGGTGTGTGCCTCATCTCTCTCCATGATTACCCTACTAGAGGCACAAGACCATGGGAGAGGCTAGAGCCTCAAAGAGTTAGAGAGAAGTAAGAAAAAGAATATGGTAAGGAGAAAGATGTATCTATGGGATCACCTAAGGATATGAGAGTGAGAGTAGTTGAGGGGGGGGGGGGGATGAGGAAGAGGTAGACAATACCTCACTAAAAATATGTACTTCTTAAGAACAATTTCCATCACCACCTCATCCACCTAATAAGAGGGTACACATATGGAAGGAAGGAGAGAGAAACATATCTATGCCCTAAACTACATTGCATGGCCCATTATTAGTTGATCCAACCACTATCGACCATTGATGGTGTGGAGGAGATCCAGGTTAAAAAATTATAATATATTTTTATATGTTTAGATTATGGATATATATAGGCATGATTTATGATATACATGATGACATTACTAATTTTGGATTTGTTTTATGTTATTGCAATTGGGATTCAAGGATGGCATGAAATTTTTGGCCATGTGATGAGGGATATGGCCATAATAGTGTGTATTCTTGAGTCTTCATGGATTACTCATGTGTCATAGTGGATTTTAGGGATACATGAGGATATATTATATCCCATAAAGGTGGAGGTAGAGATTTATAGAGAGGGGTTTAATAAACATCAACTTGAGATAGAGAGACTACAAAATGAAATTTCTGAGGAGAGGCAAGAGGTATTATTGAGAGGCATAGTGCAAGGTTTTCAAGTGCAAAGTGTCTTAAGGATTCACTCTTAATCTAAAGAATTCTATAGAAATTCTTCTATTCCATGAACATAACCCCATCCAGGACCGGAGGGTTCTGTTAGTCACCATCCCATGAATGAGAGTAGATGATATGCATATGTTTTGATTCACCATATTTTCTATATTGGTGCCTATTGTACATTGTTACATGCATATATGCATATGGACAATGATGTTTTGGATGTTTCACATGTTTTTCTTATTTTAATGTGAGAAAAAATTTATTTTATTATTTTTATTAAAATAACACAACTATGGTAATGAATGTGTATGTCTAATTTAATGCTATTATGATTGATTATATAACCAATGCCAATAATGATTAAATCGATACATGTCTGGTTTAATTAAGCAAAAGGATTTTAAATTAAAATAACTATTGATGATCTACCCATGTAAAAGTTAAATGTCTAAATGATTTAGCTATGTGATCTCTAAATACAACATGATTTAACTAACATGGCATATTGAAGAATACTAAATAGTATGTTAACATAACAAAACATCATCTCTTAGTCTATGAAAAATAAATTATAAAATGAATCCAAGTTAAAGATAACCTTTTTGTCAATAATGAAGAAATGTATACTAAATAACATGAATATATAACTATCTAAAATAATATGCTTTAAATGAATAAATACTTAAGCATAAAATTTATTAATGAAAGAGAGTAGAGAGAAAGAAAGAGGAGATAAAATAGACGTAATATCTACACAAAGTGCATAATATTTATGGGGGATTTAAGTGGTGTACCTTCTATATCCACTATCATGTAAGAAGTTGAGCCATAGAATTCCACAATAATGTAAGGACATTAATGCCAATTTGGACTAAACTTTCTCTTTTCTTTAGGTAAATCATTTATATTATGTTGGTTTTCATAGAGAACTAAGTCTTCCACTGAGAAAGAGTGTTGAATAAATTTGTTATGATAGCTTCATTATGATAGCCTTATTATCGATGATTACCTTAAGATAAATTCTTAATAAAGGAATTTCTAACTCCAAAGGCATAATTGCATTCCAATAGTATTCCATTCAAATTAATTTTTGAATGAGAGATTTATCTCCAAAATACTCTCTGCAAGCACTAGAATGAGCCTCATTAAGAGAAATAAGGATCACTATTTTATTTAGAATACAATGAAAGAAACCATTATACCCTCTCCTATATATAACATCAAAAAGGATAATTTATCTCAAGTATATATCTTTTAAATTTAAGCTCTAGTATTTCTAGTTATGGAATACATAAATTTACCATCATGTAAATAACAAAAAATATATGAGTACCATTCATCCAAATCTATGTTAAAACATCAAGAAATATCACTAGAATTATCAAAAATATCTAGGTGTAAAATATTATGTATAGCGAATTGATAGTCCAAAGAAGGATATTTGATGGTTATAGGGGAAGGAGTGCTTTTCATTGCATTCACATGTTAATTATGTTTTTGTGGCAATACATTGATGGTGTAAGAAATGAATTGTTTAAGCAATGATAAAACAAGGTCATCGTATTGAGATAATTTAGCATGCTTTTCTTGGTAGGTTTTGTTGGCCAATTTAATAATTAATTGAGAATCACCAAAGATACATAGATTTTGGACTTTAAGGAATAAATTTGCCTCCAATCCAACAATGAGAGAGCTTCATATTTTGTAATAAGATAATAGGATAAAGTAATTGGCTTTCTTGAAGGATGTATTAATATAACACCAATGCCTAATCTAGTTCGACATCTAGATCCATCCAAGAATAATTCTCAAGTGTTATTAACATCTATAGGAAGAAGAAATTCATTAGGAAAATAATCTGCATTAGTAAAGGGAATATGTGAAGGGGCCTTGACTAAATGATTGATTAAAGTGCACCCTTTAATTTATTTAAGGGAATCAAATTTAAGATCAAAATTACTTGACTTCATAACCCATCTTTCCAATCTTGAAAGATCAATTTTTGAAAAGAGATGTTTTTGAGGATCAAATTTGACAATAACACAAGTTTTTGCATTAATAATATAATTCATTAACTTTTGAGTCGCAAATACAAGAGACATATATTATTTTTCTATCAAAGTGTACCATCCTTAAAAGTTAGCAACCTTTAATTAAATGCTTAGTTAGACCCCATTTTGGTGAATTCAAGATTTCATGTTCATTATGGTTGATCCAGATTCCTATCTCCACTTACCTCGACATCTTCTTGTCATTCATGACTCCCCATTCCATTTTTGGTCCATTTTCATTGGTATAGAACACCCTAGGCACTATATTCCAAGGTATACAACACCCTAGGCATTGTATACCTTAACATTTGAGCCCAAATTTAAATAGGTGGCTTGTTGTGGTGTTTTAGTGGGAAAATAGATCCTGTGTCAGCCTCTTCTAATTTTTGGATCCTGAAATATTGTGAGAGGTATATAAGTGGCCTATATCTCATCATTTTTATATCTACAAGAAATAATTCAAAAAATATGATAAATATTTCAAGTGCTCTCCTACAATTTTTCATCTAAGCATCAAGATCAAGTCTCAAGCCTTCTTCAAGCATCCAAGGAAATTTTGAAGATAATCTTCTCCATTGTAGAAAGCTTCTCTCCCATGATTGGAAAGAAGAGGAGTTATCAATCAAGAAAGATGATCCTTTGACCATCTCCATGAATTCTTCCTCTAAATAAAGTGCTCATCAAGCATAACAACTTTGAAGTTCTAGGAAGCGTATTTGCAGATCTATTCATTTGTAAAGTCATCCTTGATTCCTTTCTACATTTCAAGGTTCAACAACTACAATTCAAGCAACATACAAGCATATTCATAAATATGTGTGATCTCAATATTTGTTTATGAAGGTATATTAATTTACAAGGTAGATCTAACATTCACCTTTACATTTACATACTTCCTTTATGCAAATTTTAATTACATTTTAAGGTTAATTCCTAAATGGGAGTTTGACCAAGGAAAACCCATTTCAACTCAATAATTTCCCTTTTTTTTTTGTTTAGGAATAGGTGATGAATCTATCGGGACTTAATTTAGAAGTACAGGATCTGATGGATTATCCCATAAAGTTTTAGACAAAATCATTGGGTATATAGTGCCCCAAGATGTATATACCTATGAATAGAATGCCCCAAGCATTTTGTACCCTACAAATTGGCTTCACATTGGAACTATAGGTTGGTACTATCTTTTGGTTTCTATTTTAAGTCACTGTAATTTTTTGTCTATTTTTTGTCAATCTATATTTGTTTTAACTTATCATATTTTCTTATTTATCTTTCTATGTTTCATCACCCTACGATTTCCTCTCAAATCAAACTTACCCCAATTCATTATTTGTGAAGGATCATTGACTCACTTAGCGCTTAAGTCATGCATAAGAATAGTGAGTCATATTCCTTTTGATTATGCAATTAGGGAAAGGAGGAAAATTCCCCTTACATTTACATTGCTCCCAATTTTCCTTATTATATATTTTGGTGAACCTAACACATGACATTTTCACTTTTGATTTGATAGTGATATGTTTTATTCATTAGATTTTATATGTAATTATGTATTTTAATTAAATTTATGTTGCATATATTTAATGATTGCTTTCACATTTATTTCACATTTACTAGTATTTTTTAGACATATCTCTCTTTTTTTTCCTTGTACATGAGTGTTATAACATTGAGTCCTACCTGTAGCATTTTAGCTAGGAGAAGTCATATACTTATGGGTTCGTTTGATCTTGGGTCCTCTTTGTTTCCTACGAATCTTGATGAGACACACCTGCCCAGTAATGATATTCCTACTATTGTTTAAAATCCTTCTTCCCACTCTTCTCATGATGAAGATGAGATCTTAAGAGTCCCTTTCACCTAAGTGCAAAATATTTCCCATGACTTTAAAAAAATTGAGAAATGGTTAGGAAAAGAACAATATAATCCATGAGCCATATATTTAGTAGATACAATGAGAAATATTGTTTGCAATGATGAACATTATGTTAATTTTTTGTGCACTATCTCCCATCTTATTAATAGCAATGTTAAACCCATTAAAGAGTGTTCTCAAGAAATTAGTCTAACTCAACCTCCCACTAGTGTTGAGACTTCTACTCCTATTCATACTTCATTACCTAGTGTTTCTACTTATTCTCCACCTCTCATGCCTACATCCATTCAAAACATCAATCTTAAACATATTAGTCTTGGAAGTATACCTAATCTTATCCCTCCTCCTTCAAGTGTTCCATGTGTTTTCCAATCTTCATCCATTCCTACCTACAACAATGTTTCATTTGCATATTCTAATGTTCCTTCCATTTCCCATAATAATCAAAATATTTCACACATGTCCAATAAAAACCTTTCTAGAAAATCCACCATCAATAGTCTTGATCAAATTGTTTCATCCTTGTAAAAACAAAGTGCCTTCATGACTCAATCCAAATTCAAAATTCCCACTTGTGACATTGCTAGTCCTTTGTCCTTGGAAATCATTCAAGTCATTATCCCTCAATACATGGAAATACCTCACTTGGAGACTTTAAGTGATAAAGGTGATCTGTTGAATCATGTGAATACCTTTCAAACATTGTCTAGTGATTTTTCTCATGATCATATATTCATGGCTAAGCTATTTACTAGAACCTTTCATGATAAATTCTTGGTATTACTCTTTGCTTCATTATTACATTGATTCTTTACAAAAAAAAAATTAATTCTTTCACTCAACAATTTCAAAACAATATTGGTCCTAAGATCTCTTTGACTGATTTGATGGATTATAAATAAGGTGTTAAAGAAAAAGTGATTGATTTCATTGGTAGATTTAATAATTTGCATGGTGATATTTATTATCCTATGTCTTATATAGATGTGCAATGTATTTTCATTGATAATATATAATAAGATATTAGAGATAAGATAACACTTTCTCAATTCTATTCCTTTACTCAATTGTGTGTGGTGCTTCATAATTATCAGCTTCAAGTGAGTCAATTTGAGAGCACAATGTCATATCCCAGACTTTTAAAAAGTTTCAAAAACCTAAGGGCTTCATCAAATAACATTGATGCACAAGTGGCAACAACATCAAAATGTGTGGCTCCTTTGTCATCTATATTTAAACCTTTTCATAATTTTAAACCTCTTTCTAAATATTTGCATAATGTATTGTTGAATTTGATCAATGCTAATTTTTTAACACTTCCTCCCATTAAACCAATTGATCCTTCAAAATAAACCCACAAAAAATTTGACCCCAAAGCTTTTTTCCATTATCATTTTCAACCAGGTCATGATATTGAAAAGTGTTTCCATTTAAAGTCTATTGTTCAAGACCTTATTGATTCTAATGCTATATTTTTTAAGGGTGTTCATGATCAAGGAAATAAATCCTTTTCCCTTCCCAACCAAAATTTACAAATTTATACCAATCCTTTACCTTATCATTCTACCAATACCATTGAGTCTATCCATTCTTTACTTTCTTCTTCCACCGCTATTGTTCACCCTCCTACTATTGTGAAAGATGATGTTGAATGTACCAAGGCCAAAAATGTTGTCAACCTTATTGATCAATTTGAACCTAAAACCAAAACATAATCTGAGCCTTGCATTAAATTTCATCCTAAGGAGACTGCTAAGGCACCTGTTGGTCCTCTTTACATTGTTTCAAAGATTAATGGTTTTCCCTCTTATGGTGTCCTTATAGATCCTACTTGCAAGGTGAATGTTATAAATGAAGAATATCTTTACACAAGATACATCCAACAATATTCCACTGAAAAATCTATTGTGATAATAAAAAACAATTAGTGGTTTTACGTATCCCACCCATTGTTTCATTAATTTTCCCATGTAAGTTGGTAATAAATCCTTAGATGTTAACTTTGTTGTCATCCCAACTTTTGATCAATTTCAGGTTATAGTTGGCCTTCCTTGGATCACTTTCATGAAATATATTGTCTCTCTTGTCCATAAGTTCTTGAAATTTCCCCATGATGGATAAATCCTTACGATTAACCATAGTCTCTATCAGCCTTTAGCTAGTCGTGGGAAGTTTGACCTTAACTTATTTTGGCCTAGCATGTCTCAACTATTTCAACCTTACAAAGATTATTTATTGCTATCCTATAAAAAATTCAAAGTAAAAAAGATATGTGAACATATCATTCCCAAGGTAGTTCTATTTCCTTTCCCTTGACCTAGACTTCCTCCTACACATTGCATACCTCATATGCATGCTTTAGTTCCACTTCCTATATCTTACAAATGCACAATAGCTTCTATCTCTTAACCTAGTGTGGTGCTTTCCATTCCTCCTACAAAAAAATAAAATGACCCAATATTTATTGATCCTAAATGACCTCAAATTTCAAACATAAACATTTTGATCATGTTCATTGTCATAGACATCGTGTTAGGGCCTATAATATTGCTTCCCAAAATATTTCCTCCCCTAATATACTTTTTTATGCTTTGATTCCCTTTGGCAATCCTATGCGTAGCCTAAGGGAGGAAGTTAATTTGAAGAAGATGAAATTGAACAAGCCTGGCGATTCTATTTGTATTAGAGATTCTCTTGTGATTAATTTGGATGAAGAAAATAATCTTGATGATGATAGTTTCATTTTTTCTAAAGAAAATGATATTCATGCTAGTGATTTTGATGATATGTATGAGCTTATTGATATTAATCATGATACACCTGCTAGATTCACAAAATAATTATCTTCCGCTCCTAGTGACAAATTAAGTGCCTCATCCTTAGAGCATGGTCCTTTTGTGAAAATTGTGATAGCTTCATCTACTATTCTTGATGTTTCACCTCTTATGTATTGTCCACCTTCCCTGAATAGTACAAATTGAGATGGGGGTAGATGATATTCTTGACTAGATCCTCTTATGCAGTGGATTATTTTGTGTTTTCCTATCGTGTTGTGCTTTCATAGTGATATGTTGCTTGTTATACTTTTTTTTAGATTTCTTTAGCCGACCCTTTTTACTCCATTTACACAAGGTGATAAAGGAATTGACATATTGTGACATTCTTCTATATGTTGTATAAATGTAATTTTTTTCATGTGCTATTGTTCGTAAATGTTCCTTTGTTTTTTTTTGGTTAGGGATGACACAAAGTAGTAGTAGCCATTCTTTCTTGTCTCCACAATATAGACCTAAAGAGACTCTTATATGTATCTCTTATGTGATCTTATTCCATTATGAATATAGTTCTACTACCTTTGGGGGATGATGTCAACTCATTTTGATATAATTATTCATATGTATGAGTTATCATATGATTGTATTGACTCCAAAGTTAGTAGATCCCTTTTGTGCTCTCTTCATCGCATGTTTCATTTCCCTTAGTTTATCCTTGCTTGAGTGCATATCATAGTGGAAATATATCTTGCAGGTGCATGTATGCTCCATTAGATACATTGCTCATGTTAAGGTGTTTGTAATCACTTTAATATGGGAGCATACACTTGACTCCTTTTTTCACATTTTTCACACACACACAACAATTCAATGTGATTTCTTATGCAAATGGATAAGGAACTGACACTTTCCTTGGATTCATCTTTACATTACACTATCATGCCCTGTGCAATATTTGGTGGATCCTAAGACTATTCCTTCTTTTCTAGATCCCTTTGTAAACTATGCTTTCCATAGGACCGATGTTTTTTTCTAGATCCCTTAATAGAAAAAAATATTTCCTTAAGGACTGATCCTCTCTTGGAAGATTTCCTAGGGGATTTTTCTTCACTTGATTATCCTTTTTTCAATGGGTTGAATAGCATCTCATATCTTTGTAGACTATCAATTCCATCTTTTACAACAATGATTTCTCTTTACATGATCCATAGTAAGGAAAAATGTCACTAGACAAGCTAGCCACGTCTTTCTTTCTCTCTTTCTCTCTCTTTAATTTTATTGTTGTCTCTTTTATCTTGGTTTTGGATTTTATGAGGATCTCAGTCACTTGGGGGCTTGGTGTTTCCTTGTCTCCTTGTCCTTGATAAAAATTTTCCAATGTATTGATCTACTTTACCATGAGCATGAGGTTGTCCCATACTCCTACTAAAATGGGGGATAAATGTACTATCCTAAAAAGTTAGCACTTGTAACTAGATACCTAGTTAGGACCCATTTTGGTGGTTTTGAGATTTCATGTCCATTATATTTGATCTAGCTACCTTCTTGATTGAAGAATCATAATGAGCTCATTTATGATGATTTTGGAAAGCATGTTTGCCATTGTTGGAAAACCAATACATAGGTAAGAATGTTTTACCCATCATTAAACTAGATACACCCATCAGTAAACTACACTATCGGTAAAGGACTAATAGGTAAAGGAAACATGTAAAGGAAATAGGTAAAGATCTATCAACAAATAAGTAAATAGGTGAAGCAGCGAACTACCTACCAGTAAAAAAAAAATAGGTGAAAGGTAAACAATTTTGAGTAATTGATGAAACCAATCATAATGGAAGCAGATTCATTTAACTTAGACAAAAAGGAAAATGTAATACATAGATGGGAGAGTCAATTAAATTGGTTTATAAGGAATGATCAACTAGATCTTATACTTTAAGGTATAATTGGTGAATAAGAATAAGGAATTAATGCACCTAGAGGATGACAAGCATTAATGTCTACCTAATCGACGTGGAGAAGGATTTAGATTTTCTATGATTAGGGTTTCATGGTTGTTGGATTAAGTACCCTAAAACATTTTACATCTAGCGGTGGACATTGTGTAATTCTTACTCCTATCTAAGCATTAAAGGATTGTCATTAGTATTAATCAGTTATTTAGTCGGTAAAGGAGTGATGCAGGGGCATTCTAGGGTACTTGGTGAATCTGCATGGAGGTGTGTTGTTTTGGTTCTATGGTACTTGGTTGCAGCTTTAACCAATGGTCTTGGGTATTGAAGGAAGCTCGGTCACTAAAGGAACTCAGTGAAACTTCTTGTGCTCAGTGGAACTTGTGCTCGGTGATACCTGTGTTGCTTGGTGTTGCTTGGCTTGGTCAGTTGTTTCTCTGGTGCTCAGTAGTTCTAGTTTACTGACTGGAGTTCTTGGTGATTTGGTTGGCTGACTTGGTGCATTTATTGTTGGTTGCTTTTGTGGTATTCTCCTATGTGGATCTTGAGGCCGACATGGAGAATTAAATGTTTGTAAGGCTATTTGAGAGCTGACTGTTGTTGCATTTAATATTTATTTGTAATGAGAGCTGACTTGGCTTAGGAGTTAATTATGTCATCCAGTTGACTTGTGGCTGAAGATTAGTATTTAAGGAGTGTTTGGGTAGTTTTTTAGAGAGAGACCAGATGGTGGAAGTCAGTGATTAGATTTGGATCCTATGAGATCTTGAAGATCAGATTATTATCTGATAGTTTGTAATAACAGAGCTAGTGGCTTGTTTGCTTGGAGATAAGGAGATTTCTTGGTGGCTTGCGAGCTCAAGTTTAGATCTACCTTAGGGTTTCCATCAGTTGCTGATTTGTTTCAGAGGTGGCTTGGATCTTTGTTGATCTTGTAGAATTGTTTCTGATTGTAATTGGCCCTAACTTGAAAGGCCTTACAACTGGGCATGTTAATGAAAATTTAGTTGAAAACAATTGTCTTTTTGTGTTATTCCATTGTGTTGATTGTTGGCTGCAAGGTTGGAATGACCTTAATTGGATCCACCATCCTTGACTACGCCAGGTGGTATCTGATGCAGGAGCATCCTAGGGTAGTTGGCTATCCTGCATGTTTGGGAGATTTGATGGAGTCGTGTGGACTTATTTTCATATGTGAGGGGTTTGGTAGAGTTTGATAAACCTACTTGGGACTTGGGTAATTGGTTTTGATGTATTTAATGGTCTTGGTTTCTCAGCATGGCCTAGAAGGAGCTCGGCCTTGCTTAGGAATTTGGTGCCTATTACAGGTCATATAAGTAATTTTCCACAAAGATTTAGAGGCTGAAAATTTTAGAGATTGAAGAGGGCCTATATTTCTACCTACGGTTTGAAGCACGAGTTCTAATTCATCCGGAGCTAGGAGATATCATGATTTTACTAAGACATCTATTTTGGCAATTTAATTGTTGTTGTTGGCCGACTTGTGGCATTTAATTTCGGTATTTGTATTTAATTTATTTTCAGGGCCGACCTGTGGCTTAGATTGGTATAAGTAGAGGTTGTGGGGGAAGTCTTTAGGCATCATTCATCCATCTTGGAGAAGAGGAGGTGGATGTGGAGCGAGTTTTGAGGAGAGCTAGTAGCTGCGGCTTGGGAAACAAGGAGATTGCTTGGTGGGCTTGCGAGCACAAGTTTAGATCTTCCTTGGGGGTTCCTACCAGTGCGTGGATCTGGGCTAGCTAGGGTTTTGGTTTGGATCTTGTGAGATCTTGTGGAGTTTCTATTGTAATTGCATTGTATTTGGCCGTAACCTGGAAGGCCTTACAGCCGGGCATGTTGGATGAAAATATGATGATTCTATTATGAGTATTGGCATTGTGTGGATCTATATCTCTGTATTGTTATTATATTCTATTGTGTGGTTATTTTCTGGGGGCTAGGACATCTCCATCGGGGATTCTCCTACCTTGCACTGCATCAAGTGGTATCAGAGCACAGTTGTTCCTGAGTGTGTGGACAGAGCACCGAATGTGAGGCAGTTTACACCAGGACCTTGGGTGGAGTTTTCAGAGTGAAGGTTGTTCCTGAGTGTGTGGACAGAGCGCCAAATGTGAGGCAGTTTGCACTAGGACCTGGTTGAAGGTTGGATCTAGTTGGTGATTTGTTGTAGAGGGTTTGGGAAGATCTTAGAAGATGGCTCTAAGAAGATTGGACCCTAAGATGATTGCAAAACTCCATGATGTGGTGGAGAAGAATATTTCAAAGACTTTTGCTCGGTTGGAAGCTAGATTGACTAATCAAGTTAAGGAAAGGATGGTTGAGAGTGATCCATCTCTGGATAAATTTCATAAGAGAGTTTGAGAGATCTTGAAACCATGGAGCTGGAGTCTACCGATTAGGAAGCGAGTTGTCTGGCCAGTTAGAAGACTTGTTCGAGAGAGAAGAGGGCATAGCAAGGTCAAGCTGGAAGTTGGTTTTGTTGATCAGTGTGTGGAGGCTGATGCAGAACTTGCAGAGAAACTTGTGGATGTTTCTATGGAGCTTCCTAACCTTGTTGATGCTGTGATTGAGATTGGTTTTCATGATCAGTTGGTTGAGTCTGACATGGAAATTGTGGAGCACTTGGTCATGGATAATCAGGTTGCTAAGGGTGGTGACCCATATGTTGGTGATATGGATGTTGTTGATATGGATGTTGCTGGTGTGGATTCACTAGTTGTTGATGTGGTTGAGGATCTACATGATACTATGGATCTGTATGTTCCTGATGTGGACCTGTTGGTGGTTGACATGGTTGAGGATTTACATGTTGCTCCTATTGTGGATTTGAGCTTACATGTTGGTGACATGGATTTCATGTTCAAGGATATTGTTGTTGTTGGTAGTGATCAGCTACAGAGAATGTTGGTGAGGCACTATGTTCAGTGTGTTCCTGGGAGTGAGCATGTTGATTGGATGGTTGAGATTCTAGTGGTTGACAGATGGATGCGGATTTGGGTGATTTGCATGTTGGTTCTATTGTCCCAGTTGGAGTGGAAGCCTTTGGTGAAGATGAAGATGGTTGTAGATATTTCATCTAGCGTCAAAGTATGAGGCATACTTCTTTTCGCACTTGGGGAGTCTGATGCAGGAGCATCCTAGGGTAGTTGGCTATCCTACATGTTTGGGAGATTTGATGGAGTTGTGTGGACTTATTTTCATATGTGAGGGGTTTGGTATAGTTTGATAAACCTACTTGGGACTTGGGTAATTGGTTTTGATGTATTTAATGGTCTTGGTTTCTCAGCATGGCCTAGAAGGAGCTTGGCCTTGCTTAGGAATTTGGTGCCTATTACAGGTTGTATAAGTAATTTTCCACAAAGAGTTAGAGGCTGAAAATTTTAGAGATTGAAGAGGGCCTATATTTCTACCTACAGTTCGAAGCACGAGTTCTAATTCATCTGGAGCTAGGAGATATCATGCTTTTACTAAGACATCTATTTTGGGAATTTAATTGTTGTTGTTGGCTGACTTGTGGCATTTAATTTCGGTATTTGTATTTAATTTATTTTCAGGGCCGACTTGTGGCTTAGATTGGTATAAGTAGAGGTTTTGGGCAAAGTCTTTAGGCATAATTCATCCATCTTGGAGAAGAGGAGGTGGATGTGGAGTGAGTTTTGAGGAGAGCTAGTAGCTGCGGCTTGGGAAACAAGGAGATTGCTTGGTGGGCTTGCGAGCACAAGTTTAGATCTTCCTTGGGGGTTCCTACCAGTGTGTGGATCTGGGCTAGCTAGGGTTTTGGTTTGGATCTTGTGAGATCTTGTGGAGTTTCTATTGTAATTGCATTGTATTTGGCCGTAACCCGGAAGGCCTTACAGCCGGGCATGTTGGATGAAAATATGATGATTCTATTATGAGTATTGGCATTGTGTGGATCTATATCTCTGTATTGTTATTATATTCTATTGTGTGGTTATTTACTGGGGGCTAGGACATCTCCATTGGGGATTCTCTTACCTTGCACTGCATCAGTATCAGAGCTTGAAGATCTTGGGTGTGTAAACTAGTCGAGGTAGTTTTGCACCAAGACCTTGTTGGTGACTTATTGCTTGGGTTTCAAAAATCTTGAAGGATGCCTCTGAGAAGATTGGACCCTAGATAAATTTTAGATCTCTATGATGCTATGGAATTGAAGATTACAAAGAAGGTAAAATCTGATTTTAGATATGAGATGGAGCTGATGAAGAATGACATGATCGTTGAGATCATGAGAGCTATTGCTAGTATGTCGAGGAACCTTGGTACTGAAGATGGTTATGAGGAAGCTTCTGAAGACTTTGAAGTTGTTGGATCTAGTGATGATGACTAGAGAGATAGATTTGGTGAAGATAGAACTGGTCGGTTGCATAGATCTGGAGCTCGGTTAAGTAATAGTTACCGAATGGAAGTTTCTACTTTCTTTGGTACTTTGAGACCCGAGGATTTGATTGATTGGATTGGTGAATTACAAAATTTCTTTGAGCTGGAAGAAATTGAAGATCCTCTTCGAGTGAGATTGGCATAGACTAAGTTGAAAGGACATGCTCCTCTTTGGTGGAAATAATTACAAAGAGATAGAGAAGATGAAGGTGAAATGAAGATCAATCGATGGAGATTGATGGTGACTAAATTGAAAGCTAAGTTCATACTTGCTGACTATGAGCTTGACTTGTTTAAGAAGTTGCAAAATCTGAAGCAAAAATATTTGATTGTTGAAGATTATACCGAGGAGTTCTACAAACTTACTATTCGGTCTGGACATGGAGAACTTGGTAAGGAAAAGGTAGCTCGGTATGTGAATGGTTTGAGATTTAATATTTAGTATGAGCTTGGTATGCTGAAGATTTATTCTATTGAAGATGCTTATCAGTATGCTTTGAAGGCAGAGGATAAGTTGAAAAGGAGACAACATAGTAATCCCTGAGGGAAGGAAAATATTGATCACTCGGTGAAGGATAAAACAACTGCAGAAGATGAACCGAAACCTATGGAATTGAAGAAGAAGAAGATAGGTAGAGTTATCTTTAAGGATACTTTTTATAATTGTGGTGAAGAAGGACACCATTCTTTTGAGTGTATAGAGAAGAAGCTTGGTGACTGATGAACTATTGTGGTAAATGAGAACATTTAGAATGAACTTGAATTTGAGAACTTGTTGGTTCAACAAACATTGCTCGGTGCAAATGAAAAACCATGTCAGAGGAGTAACTTGTTCAGGACTTGGTGCAAGTCTAGAGGTAAACTTTGTGATGTAATTATTGACAGTGGTAGTACTGATAACCTTTTTATCGAGGACATGGTTTAGAAACTTGGTTTGAATAGAATGAAACATCCTCATCCTTATAGGATTGGCTGGTTACAAGATGATCATGCTCTGGAAGTAAGAGAAGAGTGCTTTATTGATTTTTAGATTGGCCAGTATAAGGATCTTGTGTTGTGTGATATTGTGGAGATGAATAGTTGTCATATATTGCTCAGTAGACCTTGGCAATATGATTGCAAAGCTATGTATGATTGTGTGAAGAATGTGTTTACTATTGAGAAAGATGACAAAAAGTTTTCCCTGATGCCTTTTCTGGATACAACACTCGGTAGGAGAAGCCTGAGTATTGGTATCTGAGTTGAGTTGGTGGATCCTGAAGGTATAGAAGATCAATATGGAGAACAAGCTTGTGTGTTATCAAGGAAAGACTTGAAGAGACTTAGGAAATTGAAGTGGAAGAGTATGCAAGGTGAAAAGTTGGAGGACTTGTATGTGAAGAACCAGTTTGGGGTTTATGTGTTGAATCGTGAAAGACATTCTTCCAACATATGAGAACATCTTTTCAAACCTAGGGTGTCTGATGTAGGGGCATTCTAGGGTACTCGGTGAATCTGCATGGAGGTGTGTTGTTTTGGTTCTGTGGTACTTAGATGCAACTTTAATCGATGGTCTCAGTTATTGAAGGAAGCTCGATCGCTGAAGGAACTTGGTGAAACTTCTTGTGCTTGGTGATACCTGTGTTGCTCAGTGTTTCTTAGCTTGGTCATTTGTTTCACTAATGCTTGGTTATTTCTCTGGTGCTCGGTAGTTCTAGTTTACCAACTGGAGTTCTTCATGATTTGGTTGGCTGACTTGGTGCATTTATTATTGGTAGCTTTTGTGGTATTCTCCTATGTGGATCTTGAGGCTGACATGGAGAATTAAATGTTTGTAAGGCTACTTGAGAGCTGACTATTGTTGCATTTAATATTTGTTTGTAATGAGAGTCAACTTGGGTTAGGAGTTAATTATGTCATCCAGCTGACTTGTGGCTGAAGATTAGTATTTAAGGAGTGTTTGGGTAGTTGTTTAGACAGAGACTAGATGGTGGAAGTCAGTGATTAGATCTGGATCCTGTGAGATCTTGAAGATCATATTATTATCTGATAGTTTGTAATAGCAAAGCTAGTGGCTTGTTTGCTTGGAGACAAGGAGATTGCTTGGTGGCTTGTGAGCTCAAGTGCAGATCTACCTTAGGGTTTCCATCAGTTGCTGATTTGTTTTAGAGCTGGACTAGCTAGAGATGGCTTGGATCTTTGTTGATCTTGTAGAACTATTTCTAATTGTAATTGGCCCTAACCCAGAAGGCCTTACGTTCAGGCATGTTAATGAAAATTCAGTTGAAAAAAATTATCTTGTTGTGTTATTCTACTATGTTGATTGTTGGCTACAAGGTTGGACTGTCCTTAATTGGATCCACCATCCTTGAATATGTCAAGGAGACAAGCAAGACAATCGGTCAACCACATAAAGCCTACACACTGAGCAAAGAAAAGAAAGATCTCTAAGGTAATCGAACAAGGGTTTGACCAAGTACACTCATTGAGTGATAGACAATTACCAAGTACCGAGCTAGTGATCACCAAGCATTTATTTGAACCAAGCATCAATAATTTATCAAATGGAGAATGTAGTGATTACCGAATAAACTAGGAAATGACATAGTAATATGAAATGGCACAAACATCTATGCAAAGAGTTCACACCGATCAGGAAAATAGTTTACCAAGATTGAGACGTAATTAAATATGGATGTAATCATTAATTTACTAATGATTCCTATGTAATAGTAGATCTAGGTTAGTTTGTTACACCGTTGATCTTGGGTTTTCTAAGATAGTGTGAACCCTAATTAGGTCAAGTTAGTTTGATATAAAATATTTAAAGATGTCATTATGAACAAGTATCATGAAGGAATAGCCTCACTAAGGACATTAGGAGATCAAACAAAGAGTTTTTGATAGAAGGTTTGAAAGAAGGATTCAGTTTTCAGAACATACTCAAGGCTACCGAGTAGAATAGATGGACACATACATCACTATGAGGTGATATCTATTTGATATTTCTCAGATCTGAATCATGCAAGATTAAGTTTCTATTTATAGATACTTTTACTTTTACCATTTAACCATTGTATCCAAATTGAAATCTCTTAACAAAGTGGACATAACAGTTATTATTTAAATCTCTTAACCAAGTACACACATGTATTGTGTTGTTAAAATCCTCTAAATAGGTACACACATTATTGTATTGTATCATAATGGATTGTGGAAATCTGATCTTGTTAAGATCTAGTCCATCTAATTGTTACTCCTAACACGGTAATATCATCAGAAGTGATAAAAAAATTGTAGCCTTAACTGACATGGCTTTTTACTGCAGTAGTGAAGATTTGTGGGTGTCATCCCCACTGCAGTTTTTACCTTCTTACAAGGGTTTCTGTGATACCAAAATATCTGTGTTATGAGTTTGAAGTTTCATGTATGTTTTATTGTTTAACATTACATGAAAATTACATTTTTTAGTTATTTGAATGTATGTTTTAGACAATGGATTCAGTCGGTTAAATGCTATCAACTTCTAAAAAGTTTTAGTCTTAAAAGTTTTGAAGGTATTGATTCACCCCTCCCCTCTCAATACTTATCTTTCCATAATCCCAACAATTGGTATCAGAGCTGGATATCTTGTTAAGTAAGTTTAATCACTATATCATCTTAAAATGGAAGCACTTCCATGTTAAGAACATTTAGCCCTTCGAGTAGGTTTTTTTGGGGTCATGTTGAATGCCTTGAATGGGTCCTTGGCTTAGATCTGGCTTTTCCCCTGATTCTGCCCCCTTTTCCACTTTCTGTCTGCATTTTTCTAGCATTCTGGACTGAGATCCTAAGGTTTTTGACCTCAAGGTCAAGGATGACCTTGAGGTTCAAGGATGACCTCATCCTTGACCTAGGTTAGGTTTGACCTCATCCTTGACCCAGGGTCCAAATTTCAAGGTCCCATGATTGCTGGATGTTGGGTTTCGAAAAGTTTTATTTTCCCACTTTCGGGTCGGCTGTTTTAGGTTTCAGAATGGTAAACCCTTAAATTGCATTTAATCTAGGTCTATTTCTAGGGGTTAAGATTAATTGGGATTTAATTCTCCAATGTTGGCCTCTCTAGAAGTTTGTGCCCTAGATCACTATAAAAAGAAGCCTTCCTCTCTCATTTTCACATCTATCAATCCATAATTAAGCAATTTGCCATCCACTTTCATGATCAAGGAATCAATTTTTGAAATCAAGTACTTAAGGTTTTCTCAAGGTGATCAAGAAATAATTCCATTCAAGCAATCATCCATTCTAGTATTCAAGTTCTCCATTGAAGATCAAGGATTCAAGCATTCAATCCTTTGAAGGGATTTGGTTCAAGCATTCAAGATTCATCATTCAAACCCTAGATCTATCCCTCATGGTGGTGTGATCTTCCTTCAAGATCCATTCATTCTTCCCTCAAGGTGGATTCCAAGCATATAATCATGGAGGTTTAGATTTACATTTGTTAATGTTATGTCCAAGCTTTCATATCAACATATTTGTTTACATTTGAAATACAATTGCATATCTATTGAATATCATAGCTTCGTTGTTAGATCTACTTCTACTACTTGCTAGCATTCTCTATTTCAATCCCATTATTAAGGTTGATTCCAAACTGGGGTTTGACTAAGGCAAACCCCTCATCCAAACAACAAAACCATTTTTCTTGCAGGTATAGGTATGAGACAAAGAATTAAAGTGTAGATTTGGATACCCTTTTCGGTGAACTTCTGGGATTCACAAACATATTTTCCATCAGAGCTGTGGGGGGTAGGATCCTACCCTAGGGTAAGACCTTGCCCCGTTATTTGGGTCAAAGATGACCTAACCTCAGAAGGACAAAAGATTTCTGGGTTTTGTAGATCTCGTAGTTTCGATTTTAAGAATGAGAAAATCAATAGTTTTTGAGACTGTTTGATAGGGTTTTCAATAGGTTCTTTTCAGAGGTAAGTACTTTTATTTCTTCATTTCAATACTTATATTTCCAGATTTACATTCCATCCCCTTATAATTCAAATGTATGTATAAAATATGGGTTTAGGGTCGCTGTTATTGGCATTATTCTAAAACCCTATTTGAGCCATATTTTATCTTATACATTTTGGTGAACCCGACATGCTTACCCCTTTCTTTTGTGGAATTAGATGCCCTATTGTGTTAGATCTCCCTTTGTATTATCTTGTGTGTTCACCTTTATCTTATATATTTTGGTGAACCCGTTTTATGAAAACTCTTTCTTTTTGGTCTTAAATTTGATTTTATGATTAGATCTTACATGATTTCTTTTAGGCTCTTGCATTTATTTTTCAAAAATACAAAAAAATTGCATAATTTCTTTCAAAATACAAAAATATTTACATTTTTCATGCTTGTAGTATTACTTTGTGTTCAACATGTATGATTTTTGTTTTGAATACTTTGATGAGGTCTTTCTTACAAAAGATGATAGATCCCTTAATGAGGTACATGGAAGTGAGGATGAATTTTTTTTTAATAAGATGTACATTAATCCTATTCCTATTTCACTCTCCTCCACAAGCTCTTCAATTGACCTTTACAAAGATGAGTTAGGGATTGATGTTAATTCTTCTCCTAATATATGTCTTTTCTCTGAGCCTACTTTATAATACAATTTACCTTCTTTCCCCTCTAGGGATCAAGCTTTAGTGATTTATGATGATCCTACAATGTGCTTTAATGGTAGGGATGATAATCCTCCTATTTGGGATGAACCCTTGGATTTGAATGTTGATTACTCTCTTCCTCATGAAACCATTGTGGATGAATCTACTTTTTGGGATGAACCCTTGGATAAAGACATTGATTTATTCCCTCCTTGTGAAGAAGCTTTGATACAAGAGGATGATTTATTAATGGATGACATATTCATATATGATGATAACTCTTTTTCTAAAACACATGTAGACATTTTAGTGAAAGAAGATGATATTATAGATGCTTTACCTCCATTTGGGATTCCTTCTAGTGATGAGGCATTAGCGGAGAATAATATGAATTCCCTTAATAATCTCTCTTTTAGTGATGATCTTATGGAGAGTCAAGATCTTACCTCATCTCCTCCTAGGATGTCTTCTTTGCTTCCTTCTTTTGAATCTATTTGTAGTGTTGAGACAACTAATATGGTTTTTCCAAAACCCTTGTTGACTATCAAAGGTTGTCCTTGCATTACTATCAAAGGTAAACCTATGGATTCTTTAGAGTCTTTCAATGACCAAGATTCGATAGCTCACACATATTGTACAAGGAATAACCCTCAACCTAATCTGGTGGTTTCTACTTCTTTGCTACCTTCTCAACTCATTCTTCCTCCTCCACCCCATCTTCCAAGCAAGGAGTATAATTTGATAAACCAATTACCAAATAATCATGCCAAGATTTATTTATGGGAGCTTCTTCAAACTTCACCTACTTACTATGAAGCCTTGCAAAAAGATCTAGCAACTCTTCCCACTCCACCTCCTAATCAAGAGAATATCAATAACTTCTTACAATGCATGCATGCTACCCTGGGTCCTCCTGACATTGTATTTACTTAAAAGGATTTACCTTCTAAGGAAGTTCAGAATCAATATGATGCTCTTATGGTTGTTGTTTCTATCAATAAAAGTATCATTCATAGGACCTTGATTGATAATGGATCTGGACTTAATGTTTGTAGCATGGACATTCTCAAAGCAATTAAAGCTGATCTTTTAACTATTCAACCTGACAATGTTCCTATATGTGCCTTTGATAACATTGCTAAGAACACTTTAGGAATCATTACCTTACCTATCAAAGTAGGTCCAATCATCCTAAACACACCTATTCATGTTATGCCTGGACCTCTCAATTATAACCTTCTATTGGGTAGACCTTGGTTACATGAGATGCATGCTATCCCTTCCACCCTTCACCGTAAAGTCAAGTTTATACATAATAAAAAGATGTATACGCTTCATGTGGATGGTGTGCCTAATCCTTGTCTAAATATTCAAACCCACACTACTCCTATTATTAATAGTAATCATTCTTCCTCTAATGCTCTTTCTGGCGATGATTAGGGAACCTTGGATTTTACTCCTACCTTTATTGGAGAATATAAAGTTTCTGATCTTGATTTTATGAAGCAATAAAGAGAATTTGAACAATGATTTTTTACTTCTAATACCCTTTGTAATAACTTTGTCATTGCTTCTACCCACAAGGAATCTATCAAATCTACTAAGGATGATATTGTGACTACTGAGGTTCCATTGACTCCTGTTGATATGGCTTCTTGTTATGGTCATGATTATCATTTCCTAGTTAAACAAGGATTTAATAGTCAAGGATGTGGTAAGCATAAATAGGGAATTCAAATTGCATTACATAATGGGGGACATGAGCATTCAAATGGATTGGGATTTAATCCACAACAACAAATCAATGTTAACAACATCTCAAATAACAGTTCAAAACATGATGAAACTATGAAGGAATTTGACCACGAAGTTCTTTTGTCTAAACTCCTTTGTGCTAAGATGATTACTAGACCTAAACGCAAAAAGAAACATAGTTCATACTTGAAGACTCTTCCTCTTTGTTTATATCATAGATTTCATGATCACTCTACTAATGAATGTCAAGCTTTACATTATAAGATTAGGTAGCTCATTGATAGTAATGTTATTTATATATCATGTGGCAATGAGTTGCATTTCAATCTTGTTTTCTCTAAATAACATTTATGTTCCTATTATAGAGCTCCACATTATGTAAACAATGTTAGCCTAATCCTTGGGGCCTCATTGTATTGTATAGTGTTGTGAGCGATATAATAGGTCCCCTTCCATCCTTGTTCCTATGCTTGGGGGGGAAAGGATATCATCACTTTCTTTTCTATCTTTTTGAGATTCACCTCTTTCCTTGGTTTAGCAGTATCTATCTATTATGTGATAACCAATCATACATGAAAATTTTGGTTTGCATTAAGGATCTCTATCCTTGATCATAACCTCTTTCGTTGTTTGAAATTGGGTTTTCCATGGTTGATAAATCTCTCACCTTGGAAGCTGAACAATGTGTTATCCCTCACGAGGGTTACTTTTTCACTTCTTGCATGATATATCTTTGCATTTGTCCCTTCCATGGCCTCATAGGAGTTGTGACCTTCTTGGCTTGGACTGGTTGTTGTCTATGGATATTGTCTAGATTTTGAAGAAGGCTTTATCCTTGTTCTTTTCTTTCCTTAACATGTCAAAATAGTATGTTTTTGCCATCTTAAGGAGGGGGGAAAATATACAGCCTCCCTTGTTCTATATTATGCATTTTTGTTCTAACCTTTTGTTTTGCAACATGCTAAATCTCGGAAGGTAACACACATAAGTTGCTAAATCCTGAAGAGACACACATTTTCCAATTTCAAATATGCTAAATCTCATAAGGTAATGCACATAAGTTGCTAAATCTTGAAGAGACACACATTTTCAATATGCTAAATCTTCTGAATGTAGCACACATAAGTTGATAAATCCTGAGGAGACACACATTTCATATTCATAGTGATACAAGAAGGTGGATCTATGGCTATTCTAAAAGCCGTCAAAAGAAACATTACAATTTCAAAGCATAATTTATGGGTGAACTATTGGGTCTTGCTATCTGTTGGGTTCTCCCTCCAAGGTGATTCACGGTAAGGTGGGCATCTTACTGGGTGAGTTAATCACTTTCTCCTTTCTCTCTTTTCGCTTTCATGATAGTAGGACTAGATCATGAAGCTATATTATTTATAGTGTTTCTCTTGTCTTTCTTATGTAATCATTTATGCTTTTATGATAGCTTTCCAAATATGATATTAGTATAGGAAATATTTCTTAGCAAGGTTTCCTCTACTAGTTGATTTGGGTTTGTTTTGGTACTAACCCTTGTTCTTTTGGTTTTCTCTTTTCACACCCTCATGCATGTATGTTGATTTAGAATCCTTAGCCTGGGGGCTTGTGTCCTTAGCTAAGTGTTATTTTATCTTGTTGTGAATCCACTTGGATCTCTTCTTTCTTCTCCTTTACCAAGAGTTTGCATTGAGTCCATACTCTTGCTAAAGTGGGGGCTTAATGTATCATCTTAAAATGGAAGCACTTCCATGTTAAGAACATTTAGCCCTTCAAGTAGGTGTTTTTGGGGTCATGTCAAACACCTTGAATGGGTCCTCAACTTAGATCTAGCTTTTCCCCTGATTCTGCCCCCTTTTCCACTTTTTGTTTGCATTTTTCTAGCATTCTAGATTGAGATCCTAAGGTTTTTGACCTCAAGGTCAAGGAAAACCTTGAGGGTCAAGGATGACCTCATCCTTGACCTAGGTCAGGGTTGATCTCATCCTTGACCTAGGGTCTAAATTTTAAGGTCCCGTGATTTTCAGAGGTTTTGGAAAGTTTTATTTTCCCACTTCTAGGTCGGCTATTTCGGGTTTCGGAATGGTAAACCCTTAAATTGCATTTAATCTAGGTCCATTTATAGGGGTTAAGGTTAATTGGGATTTAATTCTCCAATTTTGGCCTCTCTAGAAGTTTGTGCCCTAGATCACTATAAAAGGAAGCCTTCCTCTCTCATTTTCACATCCATCAATCCACAATCAAGCAATTTGCCATCCACTTTCATGATCAAGGCATCAAGTTTTGAAATCAAGTGCTCAAGTTTTTATCAAGGTGATCAAGTAAGCATTCCATTCAAGAAAACATCCATTCAAGCATTCAAGTTCTCCATTGAAGATCAAGGATTCAAGCATTCAAGCCTTTGAAGGGATTTGGTTCAAGCATTCAAGATTCATCATTCAAACCCTAGATCTATCCCTCATGGTGGTGTGATCTTCTTTCAAGATCCTTTATTCATCTTCAAGATCCATTCATTCTTCCCTTAAGGTGGATTCCAAGCATACAATCATGGAGGTTTAGATTTACATTTGTTAATGTTATGTCCAAGCTTTAATATCAACATATTTGTTTACATTTGAAATACAATTGCATATCTATTGAATATCATAGCTTCATTGTTAGATCTACTTCTACTACCTGCTAGCATTCTCTATTTCAATCCCATTATTAAGGTTGATTCCAAACTAGGGTTTGACTAAGGTAAACCCCTCATCCAAATAACAAAACCATTTTTCTTGTAGGTACAGGTATGGGACAGTGAATTAAAGTGTAGATCTGGATACCCTTTTCGGCAAACTTCCGGGATCCACAAATAGATTTTCTGTCAGAGCTATGGGGGGTATGATCCTACCCTGAGGTAAGACCTTGCCCCATTATTTGGGTCAAAGATGACCTGACCTCAGAAGGACAAAATATTTCTAGGTTTTGTAGATCTCGCAGTTTCGGTTCGGAAACATAAAAATCAACAGTTTTTGAGATTGTTTGACAAGGTTTTCGGCAGGTTCTTTTCGAAGGTAAGTACCTTTATTTCTTCATTTCAATACTTATATTTCCAAATTTACATTCCATCCCCTTAGAATTCAAATGTATGTATAAAATATGGGTTTAGGGTCTCTGTCATATGCATTATTCTAAAACCCTATTTGAGCCATATTTTATCTTATACAATCACTGAAGAGGAAAGCTCTAAGGATGGAAAGATATAAGTTGGAAAAGACTATTGAGAATAAAAGATTGCATATGAAGATCTTTATTGAGAAATTAAAGGAAGCAAAAGAAGAACTGAAAAAATTATTGATCAGAAGGAAGGATATGGCAATTCGGTACAATGAGGTTGGTTATCAAGAAGAAGAGATAGATTATCTATTTGAGGTATCTGGATCTAGATTTGGTAGCATATCTGATGCATCTGAAGGAACCATATCATATCTATCTTAAAAGAATCTACATCTTACTGAACAAGTGAAAGCTTTGCAGATCAGTCAAGAGACAAAAATGGTTAGGATGATTGATGTCATGAACAATGTTAGGCAAGAAGAACAAGAAATAAACTTGGCTATTGAAGATAGGAGACAAATGACTGATAAGATACAAGAGAAGGAATTTGAGATACTAAGACTCACTGAGCATCACTTTGAAATGTCTAATCAGATGGTTTTCATAAGTTAGGAATTCAACCGAGTAAACAATGAGCTTACAAGGAAACTAGAAGACATAAGTGAATTAAGAGAGGAAAATGAAAGATTGAAGACTGAGGTAAAAATGCAAAAATAACATAATGAGATGATCAAGAAAGCTAAAGATAGAACTAAAAGAATGGATGAATTTCTAATTAGTCAGAAAAGACTTGATAGCAAAACTGGTTTAGGCTGTACACTGAGCATGGATAATCATCAAGACAAGCTGAACATAAGAATGCCTATACTAATCCAAGGTCAAAGAAGCTATCATGTTATCATTGTGGAAAAATGAGCCACACATCAAATGTTTGCAAGAATAAAGCAAAAGGTATTCCTAAATCCACTCCTAAGTTTAATGGTTACTGTTATAACTATAATAAGTATGGACATTAGGCACATGAGTGTAGATCAAAGTTGAATAGGACACCCAAGAAACCTTACATGGCGAAACATTCTCATACTTGCAACATGCATGGACACATATCACAAGAATGTAGGACAAAAATGAAGCAAGTTTGGACACCAAGAGAATAGAACAAAACATATCAACCAAGAAGGAAATGTAATGCATATACTTGAGATTATAACACATGGGTTAATTGCACATGTGGTAGGTATGGACATATAGCAGAAAATTGTATGAGAAAGAATTGGAGAGGAAGATCACATAATTGGACAAATACTGGTATGACATGTTTGCATTATCACAAGGTCGATCACCTAAGCAAGGATTGCAGAGACCGAGCACCAAAGATACAAACAAATACAAATGGAAATTCAATTGAAGAAATAAAGAGGATAAGGAATTAAATGTGGAGAAAATCATCAAATGACAATGCTGGATCAAGTACTGCAGTCGGTGACACCTCATCCATTGGATTAGGTGACATCACCACCTCCACCTAAATAAAAAAGGGTATGTATGGAACTGAATTTTAAATCGGTTATATTATATAGATAGTTCCTTATATCTAGTGATTACTCACCAAATCAGCATGAAAGAAGATGCACTATGGGATTACATGTTTAGAACTTAAACTGTGTACGGTCGGTAAAAGCATGACCGAGTAAGTATTTTCTAGTCGGTAAATATCAGCAAGGTTAACCGAGTTGTGGTATCAACTGAGTAATATTTAAGTGTTAACTAAGCTAAGGTCTTTTCAAAGTGTAAACCAAGCAGAACTACATCTACCGAGCTATGGTAAGTCAAGCATTAAATGAAAAAATTTGAGCGGGAAATGAATTTTTGGGTATAAATACATGGACTTAGTCCTTTTTTTTTCAGACAGCGATTATGAAGAACTAGAGTGATTTCAAGAAGATTTGAGCAAAGAGATTCTAGAGTGTTTTAGCAAATATTTGAAGGATTTATGAGCAAGTTATTCAATATCAAAGTAAGTTTCACTTCCATCAAGCTATTTTAACGGTATATTTACAAATACCTAAATTTCAAGAGCGATGGCATCCATGTCCAAGGTTATGAAATCCAAGTCCGGGAGTGATAAGGTCACTTTGATATAGTCCACAACTTGTAATGAGCCTAAATACAAGTTACACCCTGAGGTTGCATCTCAAATTGACCAAACTGATGCATTTTCAAGTATTTTTCCTAGGGTTTTATTGGTCCAAGATATTTGTGCGTATATCCACTACAAAATTAGTGAAATAGGGGATTTTGAACTTCAACCCACCTACCAGTAGCTGAGTGTCGATGGAAAGCTAAAGGATGAGCATAAACACTTGGAGGTGAAGGGTTTAATGAATGCCTTGTATTTCCCAAGAGTTTTCAAAATAGAATGGATTAGGGTTGTCTTAAGCCAAGTGCATGAAGGGAAGTTATGGTTGGATAAACTGGTAAAAATAACAAGGGACATTATTCATGCAGCCACCAGTTATCCTGTTACCGACAAAGTAAAATCTATAAGAAGTGCACCAAGAACTGAAATTGAGAAGTTAACCGAAGCAGAATGAGACGGTAGAGGTATGAGAGTTAACATAATTATTGATCCCCAGACAAGGTTCGACACTTATGTAGTAGGTTATAAGATATTTTAATCAAGAAGACCGAATAGCGTACCTTGTGGAGTGGTAGACATCACCTACAAGATTGTCAAGAAAGGCTTTCGATTCAACCTAGTTGAGCTCCTAATGAAACAGTTAGATGAGAATATGAGAACCATCAGGTCAGCAAAGAAAAATACCTGTAAGTTTGGTTCCCTACTGATTTTTATATTTTTCTATGTACAAAACATTTTCCCCTTAGTTGTTAATATTGACTGGGATGTTGACTGACCGATCATCATGCAAATCAGTGATTTTATTCAAATTTTGGGTCATAATCTTTTTAGTGTTGTGGGTGTTTAGTTTGAACAATTTAAGGAAAGAATGCATCAAAGGAGCAGGATACTAGGTCAGGTGGTTGAAAAACATAAGGATTAGATATGCTTCTTAGTGGATACTGAGTCCACTCTAATCAAGGTAATTGAACCAAGGACTACTTGGTTACCACCTATGGGATACAAACTAGATATTTACCAAGCTTCCAAGTCAATACATGTATTACTAGTCAAGCCCAAAGATCCACAGGAAACTAGGTTTGGTACCTATGAAGATGCCAAACAAAGAATCGAGATGGATCTAGTTGTAGTAAAAGTAAGTAAGAAATCCAATAAGATGATGGACACCTTGGTAAAATAGTTTGGTGATGAAGCAAAAGAACTTGAGGCATTTGAAGATAATTTGGTTGAAGAGAAAATTGAGGAACAATTATTAATTGGGAATAGTGAACATGATGAGGAGGAGACCAAGTCTAAAAAAGACATTCAATATACACCGGTCAAGGCAACAGGAAAGAGAAAAAAAGCAGAAGCATCGACAACAGAAAGGACAAGGTCCTCAACAATTGCTTCTCCACCCCCAAAGAAAGGAGTAGTGAAAATATCAAGGCCAACTCCCACCAAAACCTATTAAAAGAAAAAGAGAGGTGCACAAGCCACCTCCGAGCAACCTAAAAGGAGGACAAGGTTGATAAGGGAAAAAGATGATGTTGATGAAGATGGTGAAGAATAAAATCAAGATAAATTTAAAGTTGTCAATAAAGGTCATTCGGTATATGAATTAGTTGAAACTATAAAGGAAATAAGTGGACTAAGTAACCCCAAATTAAGTCAGTATGTACATATGACTACCGAGGATTAGGAAAATATTGAAGAAGCCATCATACAAATGATGACAAAATTTAAGAAGGTACCTATTGAATTTTCTAGGTATGTACCTAAGGAATTGTATGAGAAAGTGTTGGCAAGATGGACTTATGCCTTGCACACTGAAAAGAAGATGAGGGAACATTCATTGATTTTGGCTATGACTACTCTATCGGTTCCCAAAATAGAAGAATTGATGAAATAGTACTCAAAACAATTTCTAGTGAAGGGTAGATCCCTTAACATTTTGGCAGGCAACCTTGAAGAGGTTAATGAAAACAACAAGCTTCTATGGACTACAATTTTAAAATCCTGAGCAGAAGAAGATAAACTGGCATTGGTAATAATTCCTGAGAAGAAGAACACAAATAAAGGAAAAGGAATTCACTTGGATGATGCTGATCTAGCCATCAAGGAGCCAATTGATTTATCTGACACTGTGGTAGTAGATGACTCCATTTCTATTGATTTCTACCCCGCCGGATACAAAGAATAATATAGACAGGATACTTCCAAGCAGTTAGTCACACCAGGGACAAATGATGTTTTAATTGAAGATGTCACCAATGGAGATCTTGATGACATAAATGATGATGAAGATATCAACACTGCTATAGACACAACTGAGGAGAATGTACCCACTGAGGAAGAAACAAGTGAAATTATGGGTGACTTACCAATATTAGTACAAGCAGTTGACATAGTCAAATAGAAGGAACCTGAAGGCTCAACCCCCAAGCAACCAAAGGATACGCTTGAGGGATAGGGTACAATAGAGAAAAAATATTCCAATGAGCCTGATTATACAGAGGTAGAAGCACAAGCACTAGAAGAGAATAAACTGATAGAATCAACTACAACATACACCACTACAAATGCCTACGGACAAGCCACCAAAACACTAGTCACCAGGAAAGCTAAGGAAGAAAGTGTGTCTACCGAGATAGAAAAGTTAAATCTAGAGACAAAATCTCTACTTCCTTATATCAAAACATAAACACCAGAGAAGAAGAAGAAAAAGAAACATGGTAAGGGTCCTATCACACTTGATGAGGTTATTGAAATACCTAGATGTGACCCTAAGACATTAGACCTTGAAGCATTGAGAAGATATGGGGAATTATGCACAAGGAAGGTTGCACAAGAGAAAATAAAAAAGGAGAATAAAAGTAAACAAATTTTGGAGGATGTTAGAGATATTCTACTACAAGTGGTCCCCGAGATCAATGTTGATGAGGCAACTCCCATTATTGATCAACTTGAAACTCTAACCGGTCACATAAATGCCCCTGATATATATGTAGAGAAAAGAATAGAAGAGTGGGAAGAAGAAAAGATACATTTGAAATTGGAAGAGAAAATAAGCTAGGAAGTGGCAATTAATAAGGTTAAGCTCTCAGAGGTCATTACCGAGATTGAGACCATAATTCAGAGAATAATTTAAATTTTGTTCAAGTTATGCACTATGGACCAATTCACTACCAAGATTAGTGAAAATCTCAAGAAATTAGATGAAGAGATAAAGGTTAGTCTAAATAATTCTCTAACTGAGACAATAACTTTTCATATGCACATTTCAAAGGTTCAAGAACTCAAGCGGTTGAGAATAGATTTGAGGAAGCAAGAAGATGCTATAAGTGATCAAATCATCGAGCTTCAAGATGAGTTGCTTCCACATCTGAAGATCATGGAGCATCATGTTAATAAGGCAAAAGCTTTAGTTTACACCCTTGAAATTTTTGTGCTAGAAAATATTTTTGGCATGCATGCACAAGTCGGTCTAGAGCACATTGCTCTTGAGAACCTGAAAGAGGAATGGGAAAACCTCTTGGAATCACTCAAGAAAACCCATCAACATATTTTTGATACATTGTAAGTACATTATTTATATTTGGCATTAATTTCAAAAGGGGGGAAAGTCTATGTCTATAGATTATATATATGCCATTATGTACTTCACACCGAGAGCATGCACACAGGGAGAGTCAGTATATACTTGGAGTTAGTAAGTTAGTATTTATTTTGGAATTTCGTACATATACATAATCTTTTGATACTAATGCCAAAGGGGGAGAATGTTACTCCTATTTTATCATTAAAGGATTGTCATTAGTATCAATCAGTTATTTAGTCAGTAAGGGAGACAAACATGATAGTTGATCAACCACATAAATCCAACACACCGAGCAAAGACAAGGAATATCTCTAAGTTAACTAAACAAGGGTTTGACCGAGTAAATTCACCGAGTGACAAAAAATTACCAATTATCGAGCTAGTGATCACCGAGAATTCATTTGAACTGAGCACTAGTAATTTACTGAATGGAGAATGCAGTGATTACCGAGTAAACAAGGAAATAACATAGTAATCTAAAATGGCACAAACATCTATACAAACGGTTCACACCGATCAGGAAAATGGTTTACCATGATCGAGATAGAATTGAATATGGATGTAATAATTAATTTACTAATTATTCCTATGTAATGGTAGATCAAGGTTATTTTGTTACACCGTTGATCTTAGGTTTTCTAAGATAGTATAAACCCTAATTAGGTCAAGCTAGTTTGATATAAAATATGTAAAGATATAATTATGAACAAGTATCATGAAGGAGTAGCCACACTAAGGACATCAAGAGATCAGACAAATGGTTTTTGAAAGAAGGATTTAGTTTTCAAAACATACTCAAGGCTACCGAGCAGAACATAAGGACACATACATAACTATGAGGTGATATCTATTTTACAGATACATTTACTGTTAACATTTAACCATTGTAGAAGAATTGAAATCTCTTAATAGAGTGGACTTAATAGTTATTATTTAAATCTCTTAACCGAGTACACACATGTATTATGTTGTTAAAATCCTCTAACTAGATAGATCTAGTCGATCTAATTGTTACTCCTAACAGGATAAGATCATCAAAAGTGATAAAAAATTATAGCCTTAACTAGCATACTTTGTCACTGTAGTAGTGAAGATTTGTGGGTGTCATCCCCACTGTAATTTTTACCTTCTTACAAGGGTTTTTGCGATACCAAAATATCTATGTTATGAGTTTGAAGTTTCATGTATGATTTATTGTTTAAGATTACATGAAAATTACATTTTTTAGTTATTTGAATGTATGTTTTAGACAATGGATTCAGTCGGTTAAATGCTATCAACTTCTACAAAGTTTTAGTCTTAAAATTTTTGAAGGTAATGATTCACCCCTCCCCTCTCAGTACTTATCTTTCCATAATCCCAACAGTAATAAGTAGAGAGAGTTGGTAATCAAAGAAAAGAGATTTTTTTTTAGAAGTTTAACTGATTGATGTAGGATCAAGGTGCGGTCATAGAGCTGACTTCAAGGAAGTTGCAGAAGGTTTGAATGAATATAAATAGAGCTAAATGGATCTAATCAAGCATTGAAGAGTGAAAATTACAAGTCAATTTTGTTTTTGTATTCCTAACAACTTTCAACAAATTTCTAAAATCCTCTAACAATGTAGTCTTTAATAGGACTTTATTGTAAATGCCTTAACCATGTAAACATTTTAATAGTGTGATAGAATCCCTTAGCAAGGTAGCTTGTAATAGAAATTTTAGATACAACCAACAATGTATCAGCCACTCCTAATAGGGTGAGTCACCTAGAAAGTGACATTTGTAGCTCTTAACTAGGCAACACTTTTCTACTGCAGTGAAGAATTGTGGGTGTCATCCCCACCACATTGTCCCCCTTTAACCAAGGGTTTTTGTGATACCAAAATTAAGGTGTTGTGTGTATGGACTATTTATTGATACTTTACATTTTAGTTTCAAGATCTATTGTTATGAAAGTGTATTTTGTTGCAAATAAGAGGTTATCAACTGAAAACAATGAACAGTTATAGTACTAATTCACCCCCCTCTTAGTACCTATTATTTCCAACAATTGGTATCAGAGTTAGTATTCTCTAGAGGTAAGTTTAAAAACTTGAGAGAAGATCTAGGAAGATGGATAGGTATAGGAAAGAGAGACAACTAGAGGATGCCTGGGAAGTAGTAACTGAACAGATACAAGATCTGAAAGACAAGTTGAAGGTCCCTTTTACAAAAAGAAAGGAACTGTCAGAGAAGCTAAAGATAAGTCTTGACAACATTGAGGAACTATCAGAAGGAAGTGTCAGTTCACAAGAAGCTGATGTAGCTATTGCAAATTTGATGGAAAAGAACAATACCCTTAATGAAGAGTTGATCAACATGAAAAGAGAACAAGAGATTCAACCCGTAAGGATGGAATAAATACTTGATAGAATGAGAGCAGCTGAAAGTGCAAAAGGAATTATTTAATCTGAGAAGATAAATGTTGAACAAACTATCAGAGATAAAGATGCAATCATGTAACTGCTACAATAGAAAAATCACACACTGAATGAACATTTGAATGACATAAGTGAAGAAAACATATAGATACTTGCTGAAAAAAAACTAAAAAAAGAGGTTGAGCAATTGAGGAATGATCTGAAAGTTGAAAAGGAACTCAATGAAAGATTCACAACATTTGAGCTAAGCATGCAGAAAATTGATGAACAATTGAAAAACTAAAGAAGGCATAAGGATACTACTGGTCTAGGATATATCGGTGACAACAAGCTTGAAGTTGGAGATTCATCCAAATCTGGAGTAGATAATTCATCACAAGATCCTATCAACATGCAAGGTAAGAAACCTACTAAACCTACCTATTATAACTGTGGAAAGCCTTGTCACACATCAAATGTTTGTAGAAGCAGACTGGTCAATGTATCTAGAGGTACACCATTTAATGGACATTGTTACAATTGTAATAGATATGGTCACCAAGCTTATGAGTGAAGATCAAGATCTAATAGAAGATCATCTAAAGGAAGCTTCGATGGTTATTGTTAAACATGCAACAAATATGGACACATGTCAGAACATTACAGAATAAGAATGGATAACCAACCAATGAATAATATAAGAAGAGAAGGAAACATAAATGTTTGATGTTCCATCTGTGGGAGACATGGACATATAGTGGTTAATTGTCAATTAAAGAATCTAAGATGTAATTCTAGACCCTGGAGGTCAACATGTATGAATTGTTTTCATTGTCACAAGATTGGACATATTGTAAGAGATTGTTGGCACAAGAACCGGTCACTAAGCAATGAAGGTAGCAAAGGAAAAAGGACTATAAATATTGAAGAAATGAGGAATGAGATGAAAAATATATGGAGAAAGAAGGAAGAAAGCAATGAAGGTACCAACACATCAACATGTAATTCATCATCCTCTAGTATAGAGGATCCATCATCCAACTAAGAAAGTAAGTATTGCTTAGGGACTAAATATCACTATTATATCTATCGATCCCTTATATTGATGAGTTGAATTATCTATTAGCATGACTAGATGCACATAATATGATGTTGACTATATTTTTTTATCAATGCTTTATTATTTTGAATTATACATCTATCAGTTAATACATAATGAAGTCACCTATTGAAAAAGGAGTATGAGGAGGCTATCAGTAAACTGCATTAAATGTTTGTACCTAATGTTACCATTGGACAACCTATTGAGAAAATATGTATAAAGGTTAACCTACTCATCATTCATTTTACATTTTGGTGTGTGATTGTCTGAGAAGAGAGTAGTTGGCATCCATTGTGGGAATTACAAATTGTAATTATTTGTGAAGAATTGAGTTGAGCAGATTGCAATCCCTAGTCAAGTAGTAGATATAGAGAGGTGAAGAATATCATTGGGACTTTGAAGAGTAAGATGAAATTACTTGGACATAAATAATGGAAATGAAGGTTGATACACCTATCTTGATTGAGATCACATAGGAGCTTGAGACTGAATATAAACTTTACCTATTGAAGGCACAAAAGTTGATAGAGCGGGTTCCCTATCGCCAATTCCTTCCCAAGTGATGCTAACGGAAGAGGTAAGAAATTTTATCCACTGCAAGTTGAATGAACTGGGAGATAAGAAAATTCATGATGAATACCTAGAAATGTGCAAAGACAGTGAGTTGAAAGACGAGTAGATAAGCATTTGGTTACTAAGGGTTTAACACATCTCGTTGACCTACCAAAACTCTTGTTAGAGTAATTATATTTTACACTTATTAATTAGATCACTTCGGTTTAATTAATTAAGTTATTTATTACTCTGCTTACTTAAGCTATCTCTTAGGTGCATTATAATTAATATCTTTATTAATTATAATGTGCAACCTAGCTTTTTCCTTTTAGGGTTTTCGTTCACCTTATAGGTTGAACTCTTGTAATTATTTTTCATTATCTTGGAATACAATTTGCTCTCACTCCGCTGAGATTTTCCAAGCCTTTTCTTTTTGTCTCTTTAGTTTCCTTTCAGCAACAGGTTATTTGTACGCAAGTGTTCTTGGCGATCTGTGAAGTTGGATTTCTCAACTTCTACATGGTATCAAAGCTTCCCTGCTGCTGCCTAGTCTAAGCTTTTGGAGCCATGATTCGAAGACGAAAGTCATAGCTCCTATGGGTTTTTTTCTATTATTTTTTATTGGATCTGGGGGCTCTCATTTTTGGAGCACTTTGGGAAAAAACCAACCTCATGGTTGTGTCCAGAAAGCTCAAAAACCCCTATTTTCATATAAAACTTGACCTATTTGGCCTCTGGGGCATCTGGGAGAATTTTTTTGGCCTATTAGGGTCGTACGGGCTCAAAAACTGAGATTTTTTTTTAAAAACTCAAAAAAGAGCCCCATAGGGCTCTCTCCAGAGTGCACCACCACCGCGCTGCCCCGACCACCACTTTGCCATGCTGGCCACCACACCACCCTCGTGCCACCGGCCACCGCCGCCTCTGCCTAGCCACCGTGCACAACGGTGATGTCATTGTTGACGTCACCTGCCATATTTTTTTTTGTCATTTTTAAAAATTTTCTGATGACCGATATTTTTTTTGGCCGGCAGTCATTTGACAGTCATATGGCCATCAAATTTTTTGTCATGACTGGTTTTTTCCAGAGAGCTTATTTTTGAAGGCATAGTTGGTTTTTCGGCTGTAACTTGTGCATACGGTGTCCATTTTTTAAAAACAAAATATCATCAAAAAGGTGTTTCCAAGTCAGACATGATGATGCTAATTTCATTTTCTGATTCATCCATTTGAGCTCTCATTTTTGGCATTTAAGTAGAGGCTTCTATTTCCTCCATCTCTGCATCTAGCGTCCAAGTTTTCTTCTAGTTCTTTGTGCTTTCTATAGTTATTTCATTGCTATACGAGGGATACAATCATACATTGTGGGGGGGTACATTTTCTTTCTATAATTTACTTCAGAAATGACCCTTCTACTTTTGTCTACTTCTTCTCTCAATGTCGGACCCCTCTGTGGCCCGGCTGACACCACACAACTACCGCACTTGGAAAGGACAGATGACCAGATTGCTTATGGAAAAAGGGCTATGGTCATGCCTCGATGAGGCTCAGCCAATTCTACAGAGGCCTTATGAGGCTCTTATGCAGAGAAATAGAATGGATGAGGTAATGGGCCTCATTGCACTGAATATTTCAGATGGGTTGTTGTTCTACCTGGATGGTTTGACCACACCCAAGGCTATGTGGAACAAGTTTTCCACCTTGATTGGCACAATGAATGAGTTCAGGGTTCTCCAGATAGATGCAAAGTTCACCTCCTTGGTACTTGAATCATTCACCAGTAATGAGGACTTCTTGATGAAGTTCAAGTCTCTTCGTTCTATTTTACAGGTTGCTGGAAAGATGAAGTCAGATGATGAGTGTATCTTTCTAATACTCTCAAAGCTTTGTGGCCCTTATCAGATTTTCACTTCTACCTTCTACTCCACTATGGATGCATTGGGTGCACGACATGTTATGCCCTCTTTTGAGACTTTCTGTGATAGGTTGACTCGTGAGTAGTCCAAGCTCAATCAGATGGATTCACTTATAGGTTCACAGTCACAGACATTTCTTGCAAGACACCTCGAGATACACAGAAGCAGATATTTGATTTCTCTTCACAGCACTCTACTAGCCCACCATCTTCTTCTAAGAAGGAGAAATAGAAGACTGAGATCCCTACATGTTCCTATTGTTAGAAGGGACCTCATGATGAGTCACATTATTTTTAGAAGAGATTTGATGGCTATGAGAAATAGATTGCAGATTTGCAAGCTCTTCTTCAGAAGAGCACTATTTCCTCTCCATCCTCTTCTACCTCATAGGGGTTTGCTTTTCAGTCTTCTGCCACATCTTTGACATCTAGACAAGATTTTGGATAGGTTCATGCATTACAAGAATTCATTGCATCCGCTTCACAAGTCCCTTGGATACTGGATTTAGGTGCTTCTCACCATATGGCATCTTCTCTAGAGATCTTCTCTTCTTTTGAGGCTTCTCCTATTCCTCACATTCTCATGGGGAATAACACTATTATGACAGTCTACAGGAAAGGTTCTGTAGGCATTCAGGATGGCACATTCAATGATGTATTATTTGTTCCATCTCTATCTTCCAACCTTCTCTTGATTTATCTAATTACACTCAGTGGGTCAGGGAAGACAGTTGAGTTCATGACAGATTTAGTCTTCATCTGGGATAGTGCGACATGAGGCATTGTTGCTACAGGAATATTTGATCATTCCACCCATCTCTACACCTTTTCACACTTTGGTCCACCATCTCCATTATTGGAGCACAGATCTCCTCTTCCACGAGAGCATCATGTGGGGTAGGTAGGTCACTTGAACCTTTGTGTTGCTCCTCAGACCACTTCTGTGACTACCTCACCACATCTTGTTGAGGTTTCATCTCTTCAGTAGGACTCTGTTTCAGCACTGCCAAACCCTTCAACTCCATTCATCGAGCCACTAGGTGCAGTTGTTGAGGATTCTATAGGGGACATTCATCTCCTCTTTCATGACAGTGTCAGTACACCTGTCACACCGCCTACATTGGGGATTCTGTTTCAAGATCCTCATGTCTACTCCTTTGAGCATTAGCTCGGCCTTCCAGTGACACCTCATCTTTTGAGGTTACCTCTTCAGTGTTCACTACCTTTCATTCCTTTGTATTGGAGTCAGGGTGGTTTTCTCATTGATCCAGAGGTTCTTTCATTTTGGGGGGGCTTTGGAGCCTTGACCCTCTCTCATGGGGGGGGTTGGCAGCATGCATTGTACTTATGGCCTTGAGAGAGTCTCTTGAAGTCATTTTTTTGTCTATTTCTTGCTTTTATATCTCTTTTTGGAGAGGAGTTTTTCCCACTAGTTTTCTCCTTTGTCTCTGGTTTATAGAGATTTCCTTGTATTGGGTACCTGATCAGGCCTTGTTGTCAGGACCCATTTCCTGCTTTCATAGTTGTGCTAGGTTAGCTTACCTCCTAAGCTTCGCTTAAGGGGGGGGTGTTAGAGTAATTATATTTTACACTTATTAATTAAATCACTTTAGTTTAATTAATTAAGTTATTTATTACTCTGCTTACTTAAGCTATCTCTTAGGTGCATTATAATTAATATCTTTATTAATTATAATGTGCAACCTAGCTTTTTCCTTTTAGGGTTTTTGTTCACCTTATAGGTTGAACTCTTGTAATTATTTTTCATTATCTTGGAATACAATTTGCTCTCACTCTGCTGAGATTTTCCAAGCCTTTTCTTTTTATCTCTTTGGTTTCCTTTTAGCAACAGGTTATTTGCATGCAGGTGTTCTTGGCGATCTGTGAAGTTAGATTTCTCAACTTCTACAACTCTTCAATGAAGAATGGATTAGATATGTATTGAGTTGGTATCATGGTCAATTTATCTAGTTAGAAGAATTAAAACCTATTAAAATTACAAAGGGTTTGATTCACATGGTCACAGGACTATCGACAGATGGAGAATAATGTACCCTAAGACTTGTATCTAGGGATGAAGTGGAAGAACTAAATAAGTCAAAAAAAGATCACCAAGCCATGAAAATTAATGATATTATAGATCAAGAGGTGAGATTCACCTCCATGATTATTGGTTATAAAGTATATCAATCCAGTTGGTTGAATAGCATGTCTGGCGGAGTGATTCATGCAGCCTATGAGTTTGTGAAATTGGGAAAGAGGTAAAACCTAGAAGAAATGATGACATCACAACTATTGGTAAATTTGAAGAGGATACAACCTGAAAAGAAGTAGGAAATGAAGTATGGTTCTTTATTGGTATGTATATTCTTCTATGTACAAAATTTCTTTCTTGACATTGGTAAGATTGTTTGGAAAACTAATAGGACAACCCTATTGTTGGCTCTTGGTTTAGCAAGATTTTAATAAATTTGGAAATTTGGAGATGCACCTATGGGTTAGCTTACTTTCCATAATCATTACATTGACACAATAATAAGGACAATTAACAAAGTACAAGATCTTTCTACACTTTGAACTCTGTAAAATTCAAACAGGTGTACCTAGGATTAGGATCACTTAATTTCACTTTTTCACTAATCCTCACAAAACAAATAGGTTCCCATAATAGTTCTTGTTAATTGTGACATAAAGGGATAGGATGTGAAGCTAGAAATGCTACCAAATTACTCACAAATAAAGTAGGGGATTTTTCTATTAAGTCCACAACTATTGACTTAAGATTTGGAATTTGATGTTTTAGGGGTAGAACTGATAGACAAGAAAGAACATATGTTTGACAAAATGTTTGTGATTATTGCCTTATCCATTAGGTGTACTCAGAACAATTCCTCACTATATTGTTGATTCATATCATTCAAATTGTAAATGAAAATCAGATTATACTAAGAACCTCATTACTTACAACAATCCTCCTTAATACCCTACAATTATGCCAAGTTAAACCAAGCATTTACTTAACTTCCTGAGTTAACAAAAAAGCATATTAAGACATACATAACTAAATCTACATTTATGGACTCGATCTTGTCAATTCACAAGCCAATAGGAAATTACAAACCATTAAAGTAGGAGACAAGATTCAAAGCAATTGCTATAATCTTTGTATTAGTTACCATGGAACTGATACAAAAGTGATGGATTGAACATAGAATAATCCACACATAAATAAGAAAATTATATGATTCATTAGGATCTCTATGAAATAGAGAGAGGTTACAAACCTCTTCTACCAATTCTTGACTGAAAACCAATAGAACTCATCTATTACCTTGTTTTGCAGGTAGGGCAGTCCACAAATGGAGAAAGGAGCAACTAGGAAGAGACCGGTTCTTTAACTAGGGAAAAGACAACCACTAAATGACCTTGGGAACCCTTTTATAAGAATAAGGACTACAACAAGCTTAGGGTTATTAAGGGAAAAATTAGGGCAACACTATAAACCATTACATGTAAAATAAGGAACTGAGTTTATTGCAGAAGTGGTAGGGAGAAAAAACCCTAAGATAATCAGAAGATATCAGAAACAAATCTAATATCATTACATTTAAAAACCCTAGCAGCCAGGCTACAAAATTAGGGTATGATCCTTTGAATCCCTAAGGAAAAAATATCTTCAAAATAATATCTTATTTATGACTGTGTACCAGGGACTTCATTTCATTGACAACTTGTTCCAAATCATAACTGCTCCATCCATAAGAAACTTCCTACAAAATATCAGACTTAGGGCAGTAAGAAAATAATATCTTTGATCACCTCTGGCTCAACCACCGTAGAATCGATTCAATTCTCAATTGAAAATCCATAATTTATGACCTAAGAACAATCGGATCTAATTTGATTTAAAATTTTTGGCTCACCGACTTCTTTTTCTCTGAAAACCCTCGCTTACAAATTCAAATATTTGAAACTCGACCAACAACAGATAATGAACTAGGTTTAAAACATGGCCATCAATCTCCACCTTTCACTAATGGAAGATCAGATGGAAGGCATGATTCCAAGATCACTAACCATCAAGCACCTTCTCATTGAGGCATTATGCTGACCACATGATCATTTTTAATCTGCACAACCTTTAATACTGTTTATCCTCTAGTCATCGATGTCATACAATACATGTGTCACCTGGTCGCAATCCCACAAATAATAATCATCATGCAAGTTTTCATAGAGGGAATGCGTCGATCATTGGATCATCTTGATCTGACTATCCTTTACCCTGGACTCAAGGCTCTAACATCAGATGCACCGATGCCAGGTGTCACTCTTTGATTGGCAATTTTCATATCCCTTTTGCCTTTTGTAGAATCCTCGCTTCCTCGCTAACATTTTCATCATTTTTCCTTAACCATAGTGATTCCACGACTATCATTTTCTATCATTTTTGCTAAATCACCAACATTTTCCATCTAACCACCTTCTTACCCATGACTTTAAGAGGAACATTTTTTCTTTATCTTTTTTCTTCATCGCTAGCTAGTAGACTGTTTCACTTAACCGCTACATCATTTGGCAAGTTGGTGACAAAGGATTCAACTTGACCCTCGTTGGATTGCCATGGAGTGAAAAACCTATCAAAAGGTCTACGACTAAGCAAAAAAGGTTTAACTTACATACTTGCAGGGTCACAATGGTTAATGCTTACACTTTAAAAGAAACTACGAGCCAACGACCAAGCATGAAAAATGTAACTTAAGTTACACCAAAAAGGTAATGAAGAAATAGATGAAGGGTAGGGTTTTAGACTTAGAAAATATTTCTTGATACCCTAGAAATATGGATAAACCCTATTTATTCATACCTTAGACAATTTTCAAAGGACTTTTTCATGATAAGATGATTTTCAGCAGAGTGTTTGTAGGAAAAGACAATTTTCTTCAACTTTTTTGCATTGACTGGAAAATTGACCAATACCTATATCAAATGAATGAGTATATATGTCAGTTAAGAGAAGAGTTTAACACAATTATGTGGGGTTATTTCAAAGAGTTTCAACTAAGGATACATAAGAGGTTTATGATACCTCTACCTATTATTGAAAAATATAAAGATATTATTTGTTTCTTAGTTAACACTGACACACGTAAGATGCAAGCAGTTGAATCTAGGACTTCATGGGTTCCATTAATGGGACATGAAGTAAGAGAGAAATTTTCATACTGAATGTCGATTACCTATTGATACAAGACAAGAGAAAAGGTGCAAAATGATTTGGGACATATGAAGAGGCATACAAGAGAATTGCTTTGGACCTAAAGAAACCCATAATTGAGAGGAAAGCCAAGAAAGTGTTAGATAACTTTGAAAAGAAATATGGAATAGGAGAGGAGAGTAGTTCCACTACTAAGAAACCTAAAGTTACTCCTGATGTTTATACTAAGAGAAAAGGCAAGAAGACTAAGAAATACACAAGTATGCCTATCCTACTTGGTATAACATAAAATTTCAAATTTGACGAACATCATGCTAGAGAAAAGGGAGTTGAGATCAGTCAACCACAACAAACAAGCAATACAACTATATAACCTAATACATATCAAAATAGGAAAACTAGGATCTAATCTAAGACTCCTCCTAGTAACAAAAGAAATAAGAAAACCATTGTTGATGAAGAAAGGACAAATTCAGAAAGAGAGGTAATTGACTTAGGTAAGAGAACTAGAAAGACAACTATAAAAATACCCAAGACAACCACATAACTTGCTAAGGATATAAGAGAACATGGTCTTGTAGGAAACATAAGCAAAGATAGATTTAGCAATTTGTTTGATGATGACAAGAAAGTTATTGAATATGCCTTAGTATTTCATTTTCATAAATTTAAGAAATATCCAAAAGATCTTAAGAATCATGTACCTATTGAATTATTTGATGCACTAAATGTGAGATGGGAATCTACATCTCAAAATGATGAACATACCAGAATGAAAAATTTAATGGATATAAAGACATTAATGACAATAAATGATGTAGAGATTAAAATGGACAAGTACAAAGAAAAATTCATAAGTAGAAGCATGACAACTATGTTACTTGGAGACTGGTGTTGATTCCTAAGTCTACAGGAGTGGATTCTTTCAAGCACTTTAGACCCATCAGTCTCTGTAACTCTTTCTTAAAGATCATTTCAAAGGTCATAACTTCCAAGATTCTCAAAGTCCTCCCCTCCCTAATCTCACAGTAGCAATCGGGTTTCATGCCAGGCAGACAGATCTTGGATTCCATTATGATGGTGCATGAAGTTATTCACTCCTTAGAAGCAAGGAAAAGGGAAGGATTTCTCCTCAACCTTTATCTCTCCAAGGCTTATGATCGGGTTGACTGGCAGTTTCTTCTCAGTGTTCTTGAAGCTTTTGGATTCAAATCCCATACTTGCAAGATTCTCCAACAAATTATCTCTACTCCTTCTCTGGCGATAATGATTAACGGTTCCCCGTCCTCCTTTTTCAAACCTTCTAGGGGCCTAAGGCAAGGGGACCCCCTTTCCCCAATTCTTTTCATTATCCTCGATGAGTGCCTAGGAAGACTCATCTCTGCTTCAAAAAGGGAGGGGAACCTGAAAGGCATCAACCCCTCCTCAGGTAACAATGTTTTATCGCACCAACAATTTGTGGATGACACCATCCTTTGTGGAGAGGCTTTAGTGGGAGAAGCTAAAGTGGTGAAGGATCTTCTAAATAAATACATCAGAGCTACTAGTCAATCCATTAATTGGAATAAAAGTTCCATGTTCTTTGTCAACACCCTAGAGGGAAGACAAAGGAAAATAGCCAACATTTTGGGATGTGGTATTAATTATTTTCTATCCTCTTATCTAGGCCTACCCTTAGGCGTCAAACCTCTGAAAGCCTTCTAGAATAAAATAATAGACAGATTCAATAGGAAGCTTACTAGTTGGAAAGGGGCCTCCCTCAGTCAGGCAGGAAAGATTCAACTAGTCAAATCTACTTTACAAAACCTCCAAACCTACGCTCTCATCCTCTTCTCCATCCTTGCTAAAGTTGTAGAGGTTATGGGGAGAATACAGAGAAGATTCCATTGGTCCAGCACAGAGGAATGAAAATGTATCCCTCTTATTGCCTGGGAGAAAGTTTGTCACCCCAAAAAAGCCAGTGGTCTTGGAATAAGGAATTTAAAACTATTCAACAAATCTCTTCAAGCCAAACAGATATGGAGAATCTTCAACAGCAAAGGTGAGTGGCAGGACACCATTGAAGAAAAATACCTAATGCACAACTCAATAAATCACTTTTTTGAAGAGAGATTCCTCGAAAGGATCTGTCATATGGAATGGACTCCTCAGTGCTAAGGAGCTGGCTAAATCCAAAGCTAAATGGAAGATTAAGAATGGACAATCTGTCAACTTATGGAATGACAAATGTCTCCAGATGGGCTGTTTGAGATAATTTGAGACCTTCTATGCCTGGAGACATGTCTACACCCAAACTTACAGGCCCCAAGTTAGCAACTACAGAAGGGATGACAATTGGGTGGATCTCTCCTAGATCTCTCAGGATTTGATTCCTCTGATAAAAGCCCTCAATGCGGTCTCTCTCTCTTCTACTCAGGATGAGATCATTTGGGAAGACTCTCCAGATGGTATCTACACTATGGCCTCTGCCTATTCCATAAAGATACCTCAAACCCAAGAAGCTAATCTGTTGTGGGCTAAAGCCTGGATTCCAGGTCTTACACCCAAAATCAATGTTTTCTTTTGGCTCCTGCTCCACAATCGTATCCTCACAATCAATAATCTCATCAATCGTGGATTCCAAATCCCCAATAGGTGTGTTCTCTACAGATGTCAAGAAGAAATAGTGGATCACTTATTTATTCACTACTCTTTTGTAAGTAACATATGGAAATAACTTTTCTCAGCCCTGGACTTATCCTGGTGTTTTCCCCTATCTTTCCATGATCTCTTTTCTCAATGGGCTTTCAAAATGTTTAACCCAGACTTCCGATCATTTTGCACCTGGATACTTCCTCACCTCTGCTGGGGAGTCTGGAAAGAGTGCAACAATCACATTTTCTATGATTTCTCCTTTCCCCCTAAAATAATTTTTGAAAAAATCCAAGATGTTGTCAAGGAAAACTATTTCTATTATGGAAGAACTAACCATCTTGCAGGAAAGGCTCAGGAAGTGACCCAAGAGAAAAGACAAAACTATATCTAGAGCTGTCCTCCGACTGGCTGGGTGAAAGCCAACTTTAACAGAGTTGCCAAAGTGAACCTTGGCCAATCTGGCAGTGGAGGGATAATTCTAACAACTTTGGTTTTGGCCTTGCGGCTGTCATTTTACCTCTGGGCTCTCAATCCAACCACTTTGCTGAAGCTTGCGAGGCTCTCCAAGTCACCAAACTTTCCTAGGAAATTGGGGTCAAGAAGCTCTGGCTCGAAGGAGACTCAATGAACATTATCAACTGCTTAAAGCTCATTCACTCTCCATCTTGGACGATATCCAATATGATTGAAGAAACCCATGCAATTCTTAACTCTTTTGAAAAGGTGTACATTTCTCATGTGTACAGGGAAGGCAATAGTGTTACTGATTAGTTTGCTAACCTGGCTATCATGAAGGATGTTAGGATGATATGGAAATAAGGTGAAGATATCCCAAGTGAAGTGAAGGATCTCCTTGACAAGGAAAGACTCCAAAGTACCGAGGAAATCATAAAAAAATGATTAGTTCTATTTTTCTATGGTTTCATTGTCTTAGGCTGGCTTGTGGCTTGTTTCATGGTTGTCTTGCTTAAACTGCTTTATATACTTTTGATCGCCTCTCTTTTTTGGCTATGGGTTTCAGGAACCCTGTAAAACCTATTTTACTTAATAAAAAACTATGTTACTTGGAGATATTGAGAAGGAAGTAAAAGCTAAAATTATTAACATATGGAAATTGATTTTCAATCTAGACAAACCTCATTAACATGATGAAGTTGTACCATCACAAGTTGATGATAAATTTACAGTTGATGAGTTGACTGGTGACATGCTTGGTCACAATGTGAGAACTAAAATGAATTTCATCATGGATCAAATTAATGAAGTTATAGAAAAAGCCACCACCTATCCACAAGTAATCCAAGTTGAAGATGAACCACTGGAAAAACCACTTATGGTGAACCCAATTGAGAAACAAGCCAACATTGTTGATAATGAGGAAAAATAAAGGGATGAAGCTATGCAAAGTGATGAGTTATATTAATGCCATATTTTAAGATGCCTTAGGATGATATTTTCTAGGTCTTTTTCCCTGTTTTTGATTAAGGTAACAACAGGTTTTGAAGGGGCCCCAAAACTCTTTAACAAAGTTTTGAAAAGATAAGCATGGAAAAAAAGAAAGACTACAAACTATCCCAAGAAAGGATAATACCCAGAAGGGACACTTCCCAAATTTACAAAAGGCACAACTTGAAAACCTCAAAAAAAAGATAAAAATGAGAAATCCCTAGCAAGACAGGGCCAAAAAAGCCACCAGCAACAGAATTAGATTAGAGTCTTCAGGAAGCCCTCTGATTCCACCAGCTGACTTTGCATAGTCTTAATAGAGTCTTTCAGATTAATTATTTCCTGGTCCTAAGCCACTTTTTCCTTGTTATGATACATTTGCCTTAAGACTTTTATGCTCTTTCCTATTATTATATGGCATGTTGCCATCAGACTTATATCATGGTTCAAACATACTTAAATATGCTATACTTGGATAGATTACTATGTTACTTGTTTTGAAGTTATGGTTATCTTTTTAATAAGCAAAGTAGCTATTTGAATATGAATGATTATGCATATTTTGGTATTTGTCACCATGAATGTCTTATCCTAACCTTTGAAGTGCAACACATCAAAATAGAAAATGTTGTTTTGACCAGGTAAAGCGTATTCATTCACTGAGTGTTCAACCCAGTCTTCCAGAAAGTTCCCAGGGAGAAGTATTAAGCATAACACCAGTTGAGGGTTTCCAGAAGAACAAGGTGGTGGTCATCCAGTGAAGACTAAGCCAGCGTTATGAATTCCTTGAGGAAATCTAGGTGAGAGTGGGAAGTTAGATTTGTTGTCGTGACAACTCTTTCCTCTTTTCTAGATCTTATCTGTTCCAGCGTTAAATAGCTTTCCTTCTTTTCAGTTAGTAACTTTGTAATAAAGATCCACCTATTTATATGGCACAATTAGATAAGTTGTTAGAATTTTTCCTTTAAATAAATCCCCGCTCCTGCATGAGACAAGAGGGCATTATCAAGTTTACTTGCAATATAGTTTTCTGTTGTTTTATGGTATATGAATCTCTATACTCAATTATTCTATCAATGAGAAAATGAAGTGTTGAGGTTTAACTTTGTGTAATTATGATTGGACTACTCATCTAAGGGGGCCCACTTGGTGATAAATCCATAGTTAGATAGATTCATACTAGTTAGAATCATTTCCTGCATTTTTGCTATTTCAGTGCCAAGTGTTGAACTGTTCCTGCAGCCAAAGCCATAGGCTAGCTAACGCTTCCTACAACCAAAGCAGTGGAACATCAGAAGTATCATGGTATAGTTTGCAAGAGTCTTCATGTTTTTTTAGCATCTACATTTCTGTAATTTCTATTCCAGTACTTACTTTTTTGCAGCTTTAGTTTAAGTACCATTCTAGTATTTATTTTCTACAATCATAAGATAGTTTCTTTCCATCATTTCTTTCCCACAACAACTATATCTAATGCATGGCTGAGTGACACTTGGTGCATATACTTTGTTGGCCTATTTCAAGTAACATGTCCCTGGGTTGACATACTAAATGAGTTTTTATGAAGAGGATAAACTTCTCAGTTGGATGTCCAATCCTTGAGTTTAGAATTATACCTAGTTTTGGAGCCTTAATAAGAAGCAATCACAAAGAAAAGATACTAAACATAGGACGTAGGTGAGAGAACAACCTATGGACTCAAATGTGCCACCATAGGAAATAAAAAATCAACCCCAAGAACAACAAAAGGATACAGGTGAGCAAGGACACATAGACCAACAGGTTATGCAACAGCCCAATCAAGAGAAAATAAAGGAAGAAGATAAGGAAAAGGAAAAAGGAGATGATCCTAAGAAGGATGGAAGTAAGGACATACATAAGGATGAAGAGGAGACATCAAGAGTTGAAGGTGAGATTACATAGGGAAACACCCCTTGTAGATCTCAAGCAGTCAAAAAGGACACAAGTATAGAGAAAAAGAGATAAAGAACTAAAGATGATGATGATGAAGAAGAAGATGATGATCCTGAATTTGACATCTTGAAGAAGGATCCCAAGAAGATGAAGTACAAGGAAAAGCTACTTTACGCTAAAAAATTAGCAGAGAAATTAGAAAAAGAAAGAGAAAAGAGAAAGCATCAGAAGGAAGGATTATTGAAGAAAATAGTTAATTTACTATCAGACTTAATTAATGATGTACAAATTGATAGTGATGAGCCACTGATTGATCAACTTAAGACACTAGTTGATGCAATCACTACCTCAGAACATGACCTAGAAGAATATATAGCTACAAAAGCAAAGAAGAGGTTAGAGAAAGAACTCGTGGAGAAAATCTTACAGAAGATTGCCATTGTTAAAATTTCATTACTTGAGATGGTGAAAGAGATGAAGAATGCATTCACAAAAGCTGGTAAGATACTTGGAAAACTATCTATTCTTAAAAACTTCACTACTGAATTGAAGGGAAACCTAGCTAAACATGAATCCAAAAAGGCTATAACTTTGAGAAAGCTAGATCCACTAAATTCATCTATGATGGAGCACACAGAAACAATGAAGGACATATAATTTCAAGAAAGAGAGCTCAAGGAAGAGGAATAAAAAATAAGGTTAAATCTACTAGAGTTACTTGGTATTCTAACCCCTCACATGGATATTATGCAAGCATATGTAAAGAAAAGTGAATAATTAATTGTCACCCTAGAGTTGACCACCATGGACAACATGGAAGAGTTAGCATCCGATCTACATGGTCAACATATTGCACTCAAGACATTAAAAGATTTATGGGAGCAATTAATAGCCAATACAAAGGAAAAATTTAATATTATGTTTGACAAACTATGAGCAGTAAGCACACTTGTATATATCATTTTGGTTATAGCCTTTGACATTGATTATCAAAAAGGGGGAGTAGTAACTAGTAGTGACAAATGGGGAGTTGTGCGAAATAAGATTACCTAGTAAGGGGGAGTTATATATTGGAGTTGTAAGTTTTTACCATCAATTCCTAAGGGGGAGAATGTTGATTGAATAATCATAATGAGGTCATTGATGATGATTTTGGAAAGTCTGATTGTCATTGTTGGAAAACCAATACATAGGTAAGAAGTTTTTACCCATTGGTAAACCAGATACACCCATCAGTGAACTACACTGTCAATAAAGGACTAACAGGTAAGGATCTATCGACAAATAAGTAAATAGGTGAAACGGTGAACTACCTTCTGGTTAGACAAAAAATAGGTGAAAGGTAAATAATTTTGAGAAATCGATGAAAGTGATCATAATGGAAGAAAATTCATTTAACTTGGACAAAAAGGTAAATGTAATACATAGATTAGAGAGTCAATTAAAATGGTTTATAGGGAATGATCAACTGGATCTTATACTGATTTCAAGGTATAATTAGAAAATAAGAAGAAAGCATTAATGCACCTAGGGAATGACAAGCATTAATGTTTACCTAACCGATGTAGTGAAGGATTTAGGTTTTCTGTCATGCCCAAAATAAACCACACAAAAATGCACCACTTTTTTAAAAAAAAATAGGCACCAAAAGATTGCACAAATAATGGAAAACATGCAAGCTAGGATGTTAGTGCTGCCATGTGAGGGTTATCATGGCCAACAAGGTCATGTTGTGCTCCCACTCACATAACCTGGATATCTATATATATATATATGTGTGTGTGTGTGTGTATATATATATATATATATATACATATATATATATATACATACATATATATATATATATATACATATATATATATATACATACATATATATATATACATACATATATATATATACATATATATATATACATATATATATATGTATACATATATA